>CAIGQV010017835.1:13030878-13040891 GCA_903798115.1 Danio jaintianensis | reverse complement strand
TTTATAAATGTGGTTTTTAAGTTTCAACTCATGGCCATGATCATTTTTTTTGTTATTCGAAACTATAATTAAAACGATAAAATATGTTATATAATAAACATTAACTGAAATAAAAAATAAGTATTCTTTTATACTATATATTATTTATTTTGCAATTTTTTTTCGTTGAAAAGTTTTTTCATTTTGTTTGATGCATTGAACTAATAAAAAAAACTAAATGTAAAAAAACTAGTCAATAAAAATAATAAAAACAAAACGATAAAACAAGTGCAAGATTTAGATTTATAGATTTATGTAGAATATGTATGTATATGTGTGTGTATGTATGTATGTATATATGTGTGTGTGTGTGTGTGTGTGTATATATATATATATATATATATATATATATATATATATATGCAAAATAAATTCAAATGTGAATAAAAAGTATTTTTTTCTTGACTCAATATAGCTATTTTGTTTTTTGTTTGTTTATTCTATCAGTGTTTTACAACATATGTGATTTATTTGTAACATTGAATTTATTTATTTAAAAATATTTTTTATCACACCTTGAATTGGTCATTTTATAACAGATTTACCATAGAACACCGCATAAACTCAGGAATGAAATAATAAATAAAGTTAATAAATTGCAGTTTGTATAAATTCTGAGAATTTTTCCCTTGCACCACACATAACAGTAACATTACCTCCCTGATGATGATGAATAATTTTGTTGCAGCAGGTGGAGGGATGAGCCGCTCTCCTGTGACCGTTCAGGATGTGCAGGAAGAAGCGACCAACGGTGTGGACTCCTCTGAATCTCCTAAGGCCTCTGATTGGTCAGGACCTCATGGCTTTAGCCCGCAGGCATTAAAGTTGAGGCACGGGGCTGATTTTGAGCCTCACGATGAACAGCCTGCTCTATCAGAGACTCATAAACACACACCTTACCACACAGACTCATGTAAAGACTCACACACAGATCATTCAGAGTCACAGGTTCAACACTCTCAGTGTACACATAGTTCAGATGAAGACGACACACATGAGAACACACACTTCTGTGAGACTGAGCTAACACATAGTCATTATGAAAGAGAACTGGAAGACTGGAGAGGAGAGGAGGAAGTGGAGGAGGAGGAGGAGGAGGAGGAGGAGGAGGAGAGACAGACAAGTGATGGAGAGGTGAACAATGTCCAGCAAAGGAATGAAGCTCTTGTTTCTGTACAGGTAAGGGCTTGAGTAGGAATATTTGCTTTTGTACTTTAGTTTAGTTGATAGTAATTTATATGTTATGTTTGTATTATATAGTAAATGCTAAAATACCATTGTATTAATAATGTATTATGTTGTTAATTATATAAATAGTAATTAACAAATTTTCATATATATATATATATAAGCTTAAATCAATTTGAAGTTTATAAGGCTAAGGTTAAATTGGTTAAATACAAACATAACAGCAATAATAATAATAATAATTATTATTATTGTCAAAGTAAAATAAATAATGTCAGTTGAATTAATAATAAAAATTATCTATAAATTAAAGCTTAAATCAAATCTACACTTAGTACTCCATTTAAATAAATATTGATTAGAATTATAGAGAATAATATCTAAAAAACAAATGTATTCAAATAATTGAAAATGAAGTTAGTCAAATTTTATTATGAAAATAATTTGATAATTTCCATAAATCAAAATGTAAAATTGCACAAATCACATTTGAGGAGTTAAATCAAATCTATGCTTTGGTACTCAAATTTAAATACTCAAATTAAATGAAACACAGTGTAATAAATACTACTACAATACTACTGCTAATAATAATAGTAATCATAAGTTCATCTAATATGAATAAAATATTTTTTACAGTAGTTATAAGTTGTTAATAGTAAGAAGTCTATGCTTTGGTACACTATTCAATTAAATGATAAGTACTAAATAAAAATATTATGAATTAAGTAGATTGTTTTAATTATTACTAAACATTATCCATTAAATTTATTCATTTAAGTTGTTTAACTTGTTTAAAGAATTATTACTGAAATAATGATACTGTGCCCTGTTGTACTCTTGTTAAATAATTAAACTGATCTTGACATTTACAGCCAGTTGGAGCACTCTCCGCCGAACACCCTCCCACTCACTCCGAACCTGATGAATGGTCCAGTCCCAATTCTTTGGACGAACTCCAACCAAATTCTTCCATTTCTCCAGATGAGGCTCCTCCCCTCGTCCCAGCCCCGCCCCCTGACCAGGCCACACCCCCTCCTCTGCTGCCAGATCTGGATGATTCTCCGTGCCCGGCTCACGTGATGGCGGAGGTGCGTGTGCGCGCTGTCCCGGAGCGGGATCGAGTCGTGCGTGGCATGCAGGACAGTAAGAGTCTGGACGAGATCAGCGGGGCGTGTGGAGGTGGGGCTCGAGGAGGTGGAGCTAGAGGAGGCCAGGCGGAAGGACGGAGAGCCACCATATCTAGTGCTCTAGAACTGGAGGGAACCGTCAGCCATGATGGAGATCTCACACACTTCATCACCAAAAACCTTGAACAGAAGATCAAAATGAGCTCGCGGCCAAGTCTGGACACAGACTGTGAGTATTTGAGGGACAAAAGTAGTGTTTTATTTAGGGATGCACCGATTTTATGGTCAGTATTTAATATGTATTATTTAAAAATTGTATAAATAGTACCGCTCCGGTCCAAAGACATGCGCTATAGGTGAATTGGGTAAGCTAAAATTGTCTGTAGTGTATGTGTATGAATGAAAGTGTATGGATGATTCCCAGTGATGGGTTGCAGCTGGAAGGGCATCCGCTGCGTAAAACATATGCTGGATAAGTTGACGGTTCATTCCGCTGTGGCGACCCCAGATTAATAAAGGGACTAAGCCGAAAAGAAAATGAATGAATAAATAGTACCATATAAACATTTCTGAAGACAGCAGATTTCCCTCATACTGTACATAGATGTTTTAAGAATGCTCCCACTAGGACTGCACAATATATAGTTTTAGCATTGATATCACAATGTGATCATTCGCAATAGTCACATCTCAATAATTATGCAATATGGATTTTAAAAACATTTATTCATAAGAATTTGTACAGTTTGTAACTTTAATAACGACTAATTTTATAGAATTTCTTCATACATCGAAGACTATGCTCTATTATTTTACATTTGATTATTCAATTACTGTATCTGAATACTGTTAGACTACTCAAAAACAATATAACTGTTTATTTAATTTGTATATTTTTCTTTATTGTATTTATCTGTACATATATATATAGATGTTTATTATAATTTACGCTGATGCACTCCCCTACAGAATCATCCCAATCTATGTAAAATAATAAATGACTTCCAAATAGAGATATTCTCTTCAGCCATCTGGTGAAATTGTATTCGTATCGCAATATATGTAGTAGAATAACAAAATATTATGATGTTATGTTACATTTTTTCAGTGTCCTGCAGCCCTAGCTCCCACCCCAAATCAGGATTTAGGAGTTTCTTTCAGTATTTCACAGTGATTCATGTTTCTGTTGGGTCAGTTTTTTAAATACACCATAATCTATACATAAGCTAAAATCAACAGATGCACAAGTATACTGAATGAAGCCCATCTATAGTATATTAAGTGTAGATGTTTTTGAGATGTCTTTTGAAACATAAAACTCAAAAAGAAATTGCCTAAACATGAGCTATATTGAAAACTGCCCAAGCACAGAAGTCTTACACATACATTCTTTTCATTTAATGTTGAAAACACAATTACAGACAAATGTAATGAGTGAATATAAATGCTGCCAGTACAGTACAGTATAGGGGCTTTTCCATTGCATGTTTTGGTGCGGTGCGGTGTAGTATAGCTCACTTCTGGGGGCTTTTCCCCTGCTTTCTGTACCTAGTGCCTGGTATTATGGGTAAGTTTTACTACCCAACTACTACTACAAACTACTACTCTGGGTAAGTGTTCTAGCGAGCTTTACCATTACCAAAACATGACATATACACACTGCTGATCACTGATTAGTCCAAGAGATTCTTCACTACCAGAGTCACTATCAGCATCATTGGATTTGTGACACGAGACATCAAACTTGCTTTATTTAAATAGTCAGCTGCAGCCACTGCTGTTTTGTTGGTTTGTACTTCTTAACCATTTACATACCACTGCAAGCATAAAAACACCTGAAATGTCAGTAGAAGAGGTCCAGATGTTCCTTCCGTTGGTAGCTGAGGAGCAGATGGAACGACCTGGAACGAAAAAAGAATTTCAGCAAGTCTCTGCAGTGGAGGCGGCACAACTATAGGATAATCCCACCCACTTTAAGCAGTACTAAACCGTACCATACTACGCAATGGAAAAGTGTCTGTTGGTGATTCTTTGCTTCATCTCTGCCCTCTTGTTAATGTTCGGTTTACACACTTTTTCTAGAATATATTACAATGCTGTTTGTTTGCAAGACCAGAAAAGAGATCGTCAAATGAAAACAAACAAACTGCACATTCCAATTTCTGGCGATGCATCTCTAGTTTTATCTTTTAAAATAAAATCACGTATATCATACTTGATTTGTGTTTGACTACTGCAGCCGACTGTTCTGGGCCTATCACACGTGGTCGTGGCTCTTTACGTCGTCCGGCTGATATTCCACCAATTGACCCATCGGTGCTGGTAGACCTGCATAAACACACACAGGACGTGGCGCAGAGCGTTGAACTGATGCTGAGGAGCCTCAATGGAACTATACAGAACGTGAGTGTTACCTTGTACTATATGCCGTTCATATAAACAGAAGATTTATGACACCAAGAGTACAATTACGTGACACTGATGTATTAGAAGTGGAAAAGTTTATTTTTTGCAATTTTCAAATGTTTAGCTTAGAGACAAAATGATTTTGCAGAGATTTCTTTCAACAAAATTACCAAAATGTTGGTATTATGCATACCATTATGCTAGTAATTGGCCAGTAGAAAATGTCAAAAATCACTTTGGGGATTAATTACTTTAAAAATACATATTTTTACACTGATTTCCAAAGGTTTGGGTCAGTGTATATATATTAAATTATTTTTTAAACTCTTTGGTAGTAATTTTTCTCACTCGGCTGCATTTATTTGGTAAAATATGCAGCAAAACTGTGAAAGAATATTCAAAAATCAGTTAACAGTTTTCTGTTTGAATGTTTTAAAATCTCAATTATTTCTTTGTTCGAGAAGCTGGATTTTTTTAAGCATCTTTACTTCAGTCCTCCTCAGTGCCACATGTTCCTTCAGAAATTATTCTAATATGCTTGATTTGATGCTTGTGAAACATTTCATATTATTATCATAAATGATGAAAATAGTTAAGCTGCTTAATAAATATTTTTTTGGTTGAAGCCTCGATACAAATTTTATTTCCTTTATAGCAGAGTAAACTTCTTAACTGTCACTTTTGATCAATTTACTGTGTTTGTGCTATTTAAAAGAGTTAAATTAACTGACACCAAACCTTTTAACTGGTAGTGTATAATTTACTTTGGATTATAGTAAGATCTCAAAGGGCAAATGTGTGCAGAAAAGCTCAAAACTTCAAATCTCCAAAATATATATATATATATATATGGAGCCCATACAGTAGTCAACATTTGAAGTGGATCAAAAATGTTTTTCAAAATTGTCTTAAGGCAAGAATGGGTGTTGTTTTAGGACAACTTTGATGAGAGGTATTGAACCACTTCAAATGTTGTTTACTATATACGTAGCCCATAAAGACTCACGAAGTTCATATATCGTTGTGAATATAAACACATTTTTTCCCCTCTCTCCAGATGACTGCATTAAGTGTGGGTTATATCCAGACATACAGAGATTCTGTGGATAGCTTGGGAGAATCCGTAGACATGAGTATAAAGGTGAGGGTGGCTTCAAATTATCTAGTCAATTTATTTTTCTCTTTACATTTACCACCTTGATATTTGTATGTTTTAGGGAATGTACACACTCATGGCCCGCTGTGAGGAGCTGGATCGCTCCATGCAACCTATACATACTCTAGCTGCTCAGATCAGAGACATCAAACGAACCCTCGACGCACTGGAGACCATCTGCAAGTAGCTATGTCAACAGACCACACCCCCTGCCCTGACTAAACGGGGACTCCACCCATTGGAGAACAGCGGTGGCTCCGCCCTCTGCAGTAATTATGCTACATAATGTGCAAAGGAACCATTTTGCTAAATATAATGTTTCTTAGCAATGCCCTGCAAGTGCTCGTCCCCTTAGAGAAAGCTTGGTTCTCTCCCACACCTGCAAGCACCTCTTTTTTGTAATGGCAAAACAGTATTGAGTCCTCCCTATGATGCCGTCCAACATCCTCCAGAGGAATGACTTTGTGTCACTGGTGGCTCTCGAGCAACTCACTGGTGTTACCATCGCCCCGGTTTATAAAGTGAGTGTATGTGTGCACGTATAGGTGAGTGTTTTTAACAGATCGTGTCATTGGTGTGTAAAGCACCTATCCGTAATGGCCTCAAATGTAAGACATAGAGTAGAAGTGGAAGAGAGGTATTTGCCAGTTTGGAAGCCATGCTCTGCGTGTACTTGTTCCTCCTGGACGTCTGTGTTTCTGCAGGATGGATGCCGTGCATCCCAGATCAGCTTGTCTTTCACAGCAACCATTGTCAAAACAAATTCTGAAATCAGTTAATGTCCCTCATGTAGTTCAATGACACTCCAGAGAAATTGTGAGGACTCTGCTGCTTGTTTTTTTCCAGTATTATTTTGAAATAGAGATTTGAAGATTCAAAAAGGATCACCATAAATTGTGAATTATGACTCTCGTTTCAGTCTGTTTCTAACAGAGGTAGCGCATTTCTGATAGGTTGAATCTCATTCGTTAATTGGCTGGAAATTAGTAGCCGGTATGTTCTTCAAAATCGTTTTTATGTTCCACACAGTAAAGAAAGCCATATTGGAAAGACATGAGGAAGTAAACAATGCTAGAATTCATTTTTTAACAAAGGTTGGTCATTGATGAATTTTGGACTCATGGCTAATGTCTGCTAACTTGTTCATCGTTTTTATTGTCTACGAGTGTTTGTCAATAGAAAAAACAGAAATCAGAGGAAGGTGTGGAGAGAATATGGGGGGGGGAAATAGGTTGGATGAAAATTTATTTTTGAGAATAGTGTCTGGTCTTCTCTCTTTACTGTCTTGCTAACTATAACCCTGATTTGTCCAACAATCTGTCATTAATGTATATTTTAAATTATTATATAAACCAAAATAAATTTGCTAGAATGATCTACTTGAGTTTTGTGCCTTTTCTCCCTACATTATGTGTTTTTTGTGTGTGTGGATGTTAAAAAGCATTTGCATTGATGGTTTCATGAAGAACCTTTTAATAATTTTTTTAGATTATTCTCTTTTTATTATTCTTCACAATAAGGAAAAATGGATCTAAGAACTGCTGACTGAAAGGTTTTGGGGGGCATGGGCATAAATTTCCTTTAACAGTAGGGGGGACAATAAATATAAAATTTCTCATGAGCAATGTTTTGAAGGAGACACAAATAATACAGTCAAATTGTACTTATAAAGATATGTCCCCGCTGTTAAAAACTTTGGTTCTATCATTATTATTGTAGCATGGAGACTGCGTCATTATGATTATTTTCTACGTTTTTCTCAGGTTCAATGACAAAGCAGGTTTTTATGTTATTTTACATAGCATCATTGTGACATGGAATACATTTTTGTAGTTGTGTTATTTTAAGAGTTTTTTTCCTTTTGCAGAGTTTGCATTCTGATCTGCATTGTGTCACTGGGATTAATTATCAGGGATGAAGCTCATTTTGTGTATGTGAGAGAGAGAGGGAGAGAGTCCTCGTATGGCCTTAGCAGGATTAAAGGTTTGGATAAATGGTTTTACTCTGTCATCCCTTATAATCACTGACTATTTTACAGATACTTGGATACACACGTCCTTCATTAGGTTTGTAGTTTTTGTCATTCTCTTCTATTAGTGTAACAAACAATCAATCTTACCTTGCAGTTGTCTTCCAAAAAACTGTTCGAAAGGGCTTTAGGTTTTAATGAAGTTTCAGACAAGCTGCTTAGATGCATAAACTTGGCTTTTTTTTAAAGATAACACAGAGACAAAACATTTGATAAGATTTCAGTTTAAGCCAGTTACACCCCGGCCCGGCTGTGCAGAGGACGTCTCATGATTGAGTTTTTACTGTCCCGTCAAGTATTTAGTGTGAGCTGCCCACGCTAGTGCTAGCACACTGGAGATGTTAAAATAAACGTCTGAATAAAATGTAATCTTTCTGTTTTTAGAATGAAAATTTCTTAAAGAAAAAACTAAAACAATCTATGGCTCAAATATTTGCTGCCCTCCCAAAAAATAATTATGGCGGCTTGAGAAAGCCAACATACTGTTATCTCACTTAAACTTATTAGGCTGGCTTGTCAAAGCCAACCTATTGAAATCCTATTTAAACTTATTATTATTATTATTATTATTATTATTATTATTATTATCATTATTAGGCTGGCTTGTCAAAGCCAACCTATTGAAATCCTATTTAAACTTATTATTATTATTATTATTATTATTATTATTATTATCATTATTAGGCTGGCTTGTGAAAGCCAACCTACTGAAATCCTTTCTAAACTTTTTATTTTATTTTTTATTATTCTTCTGAGACTAGAAATCTGACTCTATCTCCTCCTTGAGCTTTCGAGCTATGACCACCAAACTCACTCCAGACCTCCAAACTATTCTGACTCGGGTCAGATTCTGATCTCCTCCGACTGATCCGACTTTCGGTTTTCCGAAAACTGTCCCGGGACCGTCGGAAAAATCCCATAGACTTAACATTGGACCAAACTTTGTGACCTCATAACTCTGCATCAGACTGTCACACTGACTTCTAGCTGGGCTCATTTAACTCAGACTACCTAACTGCCAATGACTGATGAACTTTTAACTTTCTGGCCGCCCTAGCAACCGCTTTTGGGACCCTAGAAACTGTCCCATAGACTTCCACTGCAAAAGACTGTCATTGACTTAACATTGGATCAAACTTTGTGACCTCATAGCTTTCCATCAGACTGTCATACAGACTAATGGCTGAGCTCATTTTAACATTCTAGCCACACCCTAACTACAAGACACTGCACCCTAGCAACTGTCTCATAGACTGTGATTAGCTGTGCCATCAAATGCTAATAATTCTAACATGCTAGTGACATGCGAATCATGCTAGAATCATGCTAGCAACATGCTGTTCATGTGCTAATTATGCTAATTCATACTAGAAAGATGCTAATGACATGCTAATTTGTACTGGAATCATGCTAATAACATACTAATCCATACTAGAATCATGTTACCAACATTGTAACTCATGCTGGAAACATGCTAATAATATGCTATTCCATGCTAGAATCATGCTAACAACAAATGCTAATTCATACTAGAATCATGCTAACAACATGCTAATTCATACTAGAATCATGTTAATGACATACTAATCCATACTAGAATCTTGCTAATAACATGCTAATCCATGCTAGAATCATGCTACTAACATGCTAATTTGTACTATTATTATGCTAATAACATGCTAATTCATACTAGAATCATGCTAATGACATGCTAATCCATGCTAGAATCTTGGTAATAACATGCTAATCCATGCTAAAATCATGCTACTAACATGCTAATTTGTACTAATATCATGCTAATAACATGCTAATTCATACTAGAATCATGCTAACAACATGCTAATTCATACTAGAATCATGCTAATCCATGCTAGAATCTTGCAAATAACATGCTAATCTATTCTAGAATCATGCTAACAGCATGCTAATTCATACTAGAAACATGATAACAACGACTAATTCATGCTAGAATCAAATTAAAACTAATTCAAAATAAAAGCTAATTCATGCTAAGTTAAATCTATCTATCTATCTATCTATCTATCTATCTATCTATCTATCTATC
>CAIGQV010017835.1:13007456-13020122 GCA_903798115.1 Danio jaintianensis | reverse complement strand
TATATATATATATATTTATATATATATATATATATATATATATATTCCAGCAACATATTAATTTGGGTGTGAGAATTATATAAAATAAAAAAATTTGTTTAAATTTTGTCATTTTTTTGTTGCAATAACTCTTATTTTAATGGATATAGTGACAGTTTTAATATATTTATTATATTTAATATATATTTTAATGGATATAATGACAGTACATAATATTTTACTAGATATTTTTCGAGACCCTAGTATTCAGCTTAAAGTGCAATTTAAGGGCTTAACTCGGTTAATGAGTTATTAGGTTAATTAGAGTTAAATTAAGTTAGGGTAATTAGGCAATTCATTGTACAACGATGGTTTGTTCTGTAGACAATTGAACAGAAAACAAATAGGGCTAATAATTCTGACTTCAACTATATCAAAATATATATTGATTCCCTCATTTTTCAGAATGATCACACTGAAACTTGTGACAAACCTGAAGCGAAGGCACTGCTTTTGCCTATTGTCTAAATCTACCCATTAACTGTGTTTATATACATTTCATGCTATTGGGTTATCAGTTGTGTATTCGTGCTATGTGCTTGTGGATTTGTAACCTGGTCAAGGTTTTGTGTGTGCATATGTTTAGTTGAGATTATCTGTTTGAGGTATCTAAGGTGATGCCTTCTCTCCAGGTCCGTCACCATAGCAACGGCTCAGATGAGTCCGGCCCAGACGGCGGATAGGGGTTAAGGATGTGTGTATGTGTGTGTGTTTGTATGCTGTTAATGGTTTGTACACAGACATCCAGTTTGACAGATGTGTGTGTGATTGTGTGTAGTTTTGGTTTGCTAAACTTGACCTTTATTTCAGCGCATATTTGATGCTTGGTTTGATTGAACACTGATGATATGAAAAGTGATTTAGCGAAGACAGATAATCAGTAAACAACAATGACTCACCGCAAGTCGTAAGAACGAGATTGTTGTCAAGAATTCACACTGTGGTATAATGTGTCAAACTAGCTCACTCATTATTTCCTGCTGTCTCTGTTAATGCAGATGGAAACAGGTGTGGAGGCTTTGGACTTGACCTCGGTCACCCCACTGAGTCAACGTAAACACCTCTAACTCCAATTTATTCTCTAAGTCCCGCTTTTCACACAATCACTGCTCATGTGTTTCTGCCAGTTGCTTGCTAGGCATTTAGAATTAAAGCAGCAATTCTGTTGTTTTTTTATCACAAATAAACATTCTTTATTTGCATCAGTGGCTCCATGAAGAAACCGTAACTTCTAAAGAACATTCGCATACCAGGTTCTTTACCATGGAAAAAGGTTCTTTAGGAAATAGGAAATCTTGATCATTTTTTATCACCCTATACCAAACAGCATATTGCACATACTTTTCTCAGTATTAAGTCTATTTAAGTCTTTTGTATTCTATAGTTTTTGGTATTAACCTGCATTTTGGATGTGTAACTGAAACATTCTGCTTTCCATGAAACATTTTCCACGGAGATATTTGTCATACCAGGAAAATGTGCAAGAGGTTTGACTTGTACAGTATCTACTAAAACGTTGCTAGAGACTTAGAATTGTGTGAATGTAAGCGCTTCTGTGAAAAAACAAAACTTTTTGTGACTATTATCTGGGTGACGAATTCACCACTATTCTTGAACCTTTGAACGCCAGGTTCAGCAGGTCAATCACTTTAATTAACAGATGGACCAGATGATTGTGTGTCGGTGTTTGTGTGAGTACAGATTTGGCTTTACTTGTGTGGGCCAAACTTGAAATCTTAACTTTGAGGACATTTGAAGTGCTCCTTTCTGTTTGAAAGACCAATAAACCATGTTTTTCTTCAAAAGTAAAAGTTAACAGGTTTCTCTATGTGTAAAGAACATCAAATATAATACTTCTGGACAGTTATTTTAATGTTATTTTAAAGTTTATTGTTTAGTTTGATTAAAATCCAAAATCCAAAGGGACAAAATCATTTCCTGTGGTTGCAGACATATGCCATAAATGCCATTGACAGAGTTAAACGTATGTTGAACCCAGAAATTCCTTTAACTTTAACCTCAAACCAACAAGGCTTTATCTCAGTCCCAGCTTCAGACTTCTGGTTAAAGTCAGCCTTGCCCTTAACCCGTACTTCATTCCTAACCAACCACAGCCACAAAACCAGCCTCCCCTTAATCTTAACCTCAATGTAAGAACCTCCTTCATAACCTTAATTTGAATTTTTCAACCTTCATCAAGTATATGTATATGTTACTTTCTCATATGTCTCATCTATAACATAATCTGTTACTTGCACAGTACTATTCTAAACACTTAAAAAAGAAATTGATACTTGTATTCAACATTAAATTCATCAAAGCAATAGTAAAGTTAAGATATTATAATCTTACAGAGAATTTCTGTGTTAAATGTTGTTCATGATCATGTTACAATAAATTTTATGAAAAATGGTTATCTTAATTATTATATTATTTCACAATATGATTGTTGTACTGTATATTAAAAAAATCAAACGATAGCAGCCTGAGTGAGCATGAGAGACTTTCAAAAATCTTAGAAATCCAAAATCTTTCCCCCGTTGTCTGTACTGTACTGCAGTCTGAGTCTTGCCACAAGCAATTATTATCCAGTGAATGGAAATAAAACCAAACTTGAGCAAATGAAACCAAACTTGACCTGAGGTAACTAGCCTCAAAACAAACCTCAGTTTAAACCTCAAAAACCTTTTTAAAGGAATGTTCTGGGTTCATTAGAAGTTAATCTCTGTAGACGGCAGGAGGCATGCATGTCACTCACTCTTAAGCATTCATACAGTACATGTACAAACCATAGACTGTAAAAAATGGTACTAACATTTTCACAAACAAACGATGATTCACCAAAAACTTGTGTAATAAATTCAATTTAAACCACACATAAGTAAAAAGCATGTAATATTACAGTTTTATTAAGTTTTATAATATTCTATATAATAACCTATAATTAGAATCTTAATAATAATATTGATTAGAAAGCATAAAAATTCATAAATTTGATTCATAGTTTGCACTTTATAAGCATGAATCATCATATTGATAACATGTTTCTATCAATGGTTAGCACATGATTAGCTAACCTGAACTAGATGATGCTGTTATGTTTCTTGGCTAGCATATTTCTAACATTAGCTTGAATTGGCTTGAAGTTAGCATTTATCAAGTGGCTAACATGTTTTATTAGCCCATGTTCTAACATGCATTAGCATGTTACTAGAATGTTTAGCTTACCATATGGCAAACATGTGTCAGTATGCTGATAGCATGAATTCTGATGCTTAGCATATTGTTTGCATGAGTTAACATGATTCTAGCCTGTGGAGCATGCTACTGTAATGAATTAGTGATACACTTTTAGCGCAGGCTTGTAAAGCATGCTTCTGGAATACATTTAAAGCTAATGAGAATATGAGGTTGTATGAATCACTTTATTGATACTTTAAGTTGTTTTTAAGTCCATTTTGAACTTCTATGTACCTTGTAATAGCATGGAAATGTTTGAGAAGTATATTTTTCAAAACTTCACCTTTTGTGCTCCACAGAAGAAAGAAACTCATACAGGATTGAAACAATATAACAGTCCCTATAACACTGTGCAGCACTGCCCTCTTGTGATTATTTGCGTTGTAAGGAAAGATAGATTTTCTAATGGCATTGCTTGATGGTCATCCAGTGTGTTGAATCTTTTTGTGTGTTTGTGATTTCCAAATCTGTCCAAACAAACTTTTCAACATTGTTTTCGCTTTGTGATTTTAAGAGCCTAAACGGCAAACTTTCCAGAGGTCCAAACAAAAATCCCCCTGGTCACTAAGACTTTGAGCCATGCTGAAAATCCCTCTCGCTCCTCAGGTGGTTTATCCCTGTTGTGTGTGTCCGTGTGTATTTGTGTGTCCGTGTGTGTAAACGTGTTTTGGACCAAGATGACAAAGGCAAAGTTTGAACGTGGCATGAAACCGGAAAGAGGTCCACAAAGAGCCAGTGACAGAGAGATGGGGACAAAACCTTCTGGAGGAGAGAGGAGGGGCGAGCCTTTGATCTCTCTGCTTTCTGAAAGAGGAGGAACAGAATCACAGGAGCAGGACGAAAAGAAAGAATAGAGCAAGGGAACGAGAGAGAGAGAGAGAGAGAGAGACAGTGAGGGAGATGAAGCGAAACAGGGAGAGAAATGCAGGCAGATTGTAATTCCTCCATGGGGGGATATTCAGGGGCAGGAGAAGTGGCTGTAAGTGCGGGAGGAGGGGGAAGGTGGAAAGAGAGAGAGAGAGAAAACTGGGAAAAGAGAGGCAGAAGTACGAGGGTGGGAGAGAAGGGGGAATCTGAGGAATTTCCAAATGAAAGGAGAAGGTTTTTCTTCTAATGCGATTAAGGTTTTCCATCTCACTGCATCTCCTGTAGACAGTTCGACTCTGGGAGCAACATCTCTCAAGAGTGTGAGACTGAGTTTGTGTGTGCGTTTCTGTGTGTTTGACTAAGTGAACTTGATGACTTTGAACATAACAAGTGTGGGAGGAGTTTGGAAAGTGTTTGAGAGCGAATGTGAATGCTTGAATGAATTTTGTTTGTTTCCTTTAAGTACTATGCATGTATATTGAAAGTAACACTTAATGTTGATTGGCACCAAATGTACTGATTTTCTAGGTTACAATGAAGCACTTACAATGGAAATTAATGGGACCAGTTTCAGTTATAGGGTTTTATTTAAAACAAAAAAAATGCTTATTATCCCTGTTTGTACAAAGTTATATTTATTTTTTAGGGGGTTTTCACCTTTAATTAGATAGGACAGTGGAGGATACAGACGGGAAAGTATTGAGAACAGAGAGAGGGGAAGGGTCGTCAAAGGACCTCGAGTCGGGAATCGAACTCGGGTCGCCGTGAGCACCACAGTGCTACATGTCGGTGTACTTAACCACTAGGCTATTGGCGCCGACAGTTATATGTAATTTTATAGCTTTGTTGCCATTAAAATACTATCAAACCCCATAACTGATGTTATAAATAAAAACATAAGTTACTGCAGGCCTCAAATAATGCTTTAGATATTGTAAAAGTTTAGAAGAATTAGTGTGCTTTTTATTTATTTAATATCAGAATCAGAATAAGGACAGGATCGGTTTTATTGCCAAGTGTGCTTAAACACACAAGGAATTTGTTTTGGCTACAGAAGCTTCCAGTGTACATAAAGTGACAAGTGACAACATGAAAATAAATATGAATAAAAGACGACAAACATTAAACAGAGATGCAGTTAATATTAATGAGCACAAACACTACCATTCAGTAGTTTGGAGAAGTAAAGTGTAGAAAAACTAATAACTGCTGCCTTATTTTTTATCAAATCAAATTTTCAGCTGACTTTATCATTAAGTTGAATCTTGTATCTTAAAACTGTAAGATTAATCAAATTAACTGTACATGCCCTCTCAACTTGCATTACATTAATGTAAAACATCAGGTTAAATCTTGTATAACTTAAATGAAGTTGAACAATGAAGTACAAACATAATTAACCTTATTTTTTATTAAAAGTAACAAGCTGCTTTTAGTTAAAGTAACATAAAAGCATATATTGTCATTTTATTTAGTGAGGCGGCATGGTGGCTCAGGGGTTAGCATGAAGGTCGCTGGTTCAGGCCTTTCTGTGCAGAGTTTGCATGTTTTCCCCATGTCTGCATCCACAAGACATGTGGTACAGGTAAATTGGAAAAATAAATTGGTCGTAGTGTGTGAATGGGAGAGTGTGTAGGTAATTCCAAGCACTGATGGTTGTACTTTTAGTGCTGGGTTGTGGCAGAAAGGGCATCCATGGTGCAAAACAATTGCCAGAGTAATTGGCGGTTCATTTCTCTGTGGCAACCCCTGATAAATCAGGGAATAAGCCGAAGGAGAGTGAGTGAGTGAGTGAGATATTTAATGCTTGTTTGTTTCTTTTATTTATTTATGAATTTTTTGTGTCACATCATCCTCAGAAGTAGTTGCGTATATGCTCATACTGCGTATTGTACTCATTATTTACTCACCCTCAAGTTGTTCCAAACCTTTATGAGTATCTTTATTTTGTTGAACACAGAAGAAGATATTTTGAAGAAAGCTGAAGTCTGGTAACTGGTAAGTCAATGCTTACAGGTTTCCAGCTTTCCTCAAAAGTGTTCAACAAAAGAAAAAATTCAAGCAGGTTTATTAAAAGGGTGAGTAAGATGATAGGATTTTCTATTTTTGGTGAACAATCCCTTCAATATTTTTCTGGAAATTGTGATACAGTATGTTTACTGTTATTATTATTTTAATAAATTGATAGTTCTAAACAATCTATATGAAATTAAAATGTTTGTAGTATTATAAAAGTCTCTAATAATAAACATCTGTCAGTTTTGATCAATTTAATGCATGCTTCCTGAATAAAATAAATAATTTCAGGGGTTTTTTTTAACTGACTTTTGAACAGTAGTAAATATGAAAAGTGCTTCATTGTAACCTCTTTTTTTATGATTGTTTTGAAGTAATAAATTGATGCCAAACTGTTGAGCTCATTTGAAACCAGAATATTCCAATACTAGCATGTTTCAGGTTCTAATGAACAAAACTAGACAAAACGCCACACTCCATTTCACCCTGCTGAATCCTGAATGCACTAAATATGTTTATCCGTACCAGTATTCTTCCATCCACAGATCTTGAGAAAGCTTGATCCGTGAATTCATCCATGTGTACAGGCTTGCTGACATCTCTCTGTGACTCATGAACTTCAGTTTAGGTTTGTGTGGGTATTGAGATGGTTCTTTCGATTTGAGGGTCTCTATATGATGATTTCTGCATCTGCCTCTGTGGAGTGGGAGTGTGTGGACATTCAGGCCTCGTTCTGGAAGATCAATGTTAGGACGTCCTTGTGTTTGCTGGGGTCATGTTTATCATATGTAACAGGCCTGGGATTTAAATTGAAGATTTCGGGCAGTAGAGAATTAGTGCAAAACCTTGTAAACAGCTTCATACACAACCGTAGCTCCTGTTTCATCGAACAAATTATTTCATCTAGCACCTCAAAAGAACTTCACAAAAATGCCTCAACAATTACCTCACAGCCCCAAACTAATTTCTCCTCTTTGTTATGGCAACACAGGGGTTTTTCAGCTCTGAAGGGACCACTAAGAACGCTCTCTCTCTCTTTCTGTCTCCCTTTCAAACTCACTCACTTAAACACACCCAGCAGGATCCTCCTCCCAGCATGCACTTCTGTGGGCAAACACATTCCCTTAGCCGCTGACCCCCGGCCCAGCTGTTACCATGGTAACTCCTCTCCATGACGACTGCTACTACCTCCCTATGGCTCAGTCCAGGCCAGGGATCACCAGGTGACCAGTCCCGCTTTTTATTTTTTGTTCTTTTCACTTCTTTTCACTTTTTTAGTTTTACTTTCTTCTACACCTGTTTAAATGGGTCATGAACTGCCATTGTTATTATATTGTACTGTTCTCTGAAGTCCACTTATAAGGTTATCAAGATTTTTGCACTGTTTGAATAGGCATGGCAGACTCAGAAGTAAATGTCCACTGCTATGATTGGCTAACAGTTCGAATAATTAAACATTTATGAAAGCTGGAAAGGACAGCTTTTGACAGCCTTTGTCCTTCATAGGCTGCATGCAGCTCTGTGATTTAGATTAAAACACTTAAATACTTAGTTTAGACACACTATTAGATAATAAAATGGTTCATTCCACAATTTTTCATTTTGACAGACTGACATTAAAATAATGTTAACAAGAAAGTTGAGTTTTGAAACTTCCAGTATGTTTTTTATATAATGTAATAACCTTTCATGTGAAAAGATGAAGGAAAATTTGATTTCTTAGTTTGACTTCTTTAAATATTCATTCATTCATTCATTTTCCTTTGACTTAGTCCCTTATTTATCAGGGGTCGCCACAGTGGAATGAACCGCCAACTATTCCAGCATATGTTTTACGCAGTGGCCTAATCACACACACACACACACACACACACATACAACTTAGTTTATTCAGTTCACTTATAGCATATGTCTTTGGACTGTGGGGGAAACTAGAGCACCCGGAGGAAACCCACGCCAACACGGGGAGAGCATGCAAACTCCACACGGAAATGCCAAGTGGCCCAGCCGGGACTCAAACCAGCGACCTTCTTGCTGTCAGGGGACAGTGCTAACCACTGAGCCACCATGTCACCCATTTCTTTAAATATGGTTCATCTTATTTCTGTCCTTTCGTTTGTTTCTCTCACTCTCTTTTGTCTTGTCATGTTTAATTAAAAGTTACACATTTTTGGTGGCAAGTGTACTGGTGCCAACTTTTCTGATTAGAAGAATTAATGGTAGCATATTCAAAGTAACCATTAACAGTGGTGAAACCTTCAGAGTTTTATAGCTTCTACGCTATGTCAGGGTTTAAAAAAACACATAAAAATACACAACAGTGTGTGCCAATTAGGTAGTTTTGTTTTTATTAATGTGAACCTGTAGCAGAAATGACAAGCTGAATACATTAATACGTGACAACTGACAATGAACATGAATATATACATAAGTAAGTAAATCCAAAAACAGAAAATAGACGCAATGAAGGCAAAGTTCCAGTAAATTATTTCCTCTGTGCTGGCTTTAGGTCCATCATTATTTGCGTGTTTTGCTGCAAATGAGTGGCAGTTTCTCTCTGCAGATGATGAGCTTAAAGGGATAGTTCACCCATAAATGAAAATTCTATTATCATTTACTCACCCTTGACTTGTTCCAACTGCTTTTTTTGTGTTGAATGCAAAAAAAAGATTAGATTTTGATGAAATGTGTTGTAAACCGGTAACCACTGACATCCATAGGAATAATAAATACTATGGAAATCAGTAATTTCAAGTTTCAAGCATTATTTAAAGATAAAGTATGTCTCTTTAACATGCAAAACAATAGAATAGGATGCCTTTTATTGTCACTGTACATGTATACAATGAGATTAAGTAACAATTGTGAGATTAAAACAAGTGTGGTTATGAAGGCTGAAAGTAGCAATAATGCACAGTAAGAGAGTCCTGGTTTTAAATATAAAGTCATGGGATAGCTTTAATATTAAGATAATTAAAAATACGTGTAGAACTTTTTTAAGCCCTGATTATGTCATTCATGGTATGGTCGGAGCCAAAAAAGTTTTTACGCCATTACTCCAACTTTCTAGGATTTTGTTTAAGCACAAATGAACAAAATCGTCTTTTAATCAGTCAATTTGTTGAAAAGATGTAATATGCAGTTTACAAAAGCAATCGATTAACATCCTCAAAACTCACAACATGTCTGTCATTAAAGGTTTACAAGTTATTGTTAAAAATCTATTTCCCTTTGAAGAAAATGAAAGAAGCCTTTACTTCCAAAACTCGACAGTTTTGCTCTATTGCACAGACAAATTCTAAACTCAGCTTGTGTATTATCACGAATTGTCTTACGTTCACTACTCGAGAAAGAATTAGCAATGCCTCGAATGCTTGATTGAGAATCAGTACCTGTGTTGCAGGATTCATAAACCTAATCATAAACCTCTTTGCTGATACTGCTAGTTGTAGATTTCAGCCTCCCCAAGTAGTCATTAGCAACTAATAACTTGCACACACAGGCAAACTCACCTGCCTAAACGCACATGACCTGCTAACATCACCACAATAGTTAACTGATGTATTTCATCCAATCAGTCACTCTAGGACACCTGTATAACTGAAATTCACTTATACAACTACAACAATTACTGCCGTTTTTCTAGAGCAATTTAATAAATCAAATTAGAATTCAAGTTTTTGAGCATGCATATTTTTTCAGTGCACTATTTTGTTGTTTTTAGTTTGGCTTCATAATTAGATTTTTTTAAATAAACGCCTAAAGGCAGAACCAGTAGTTCTTCCAACACACATCAGAGCTGGCTGAAGGTTAGGTGTTTGAGCTTTTTATTATGTTCTCCTCAGCCCTCAGCCAAACTACAATTTTCTGTTATTAAAATTTCAAGCTTCATTTAAGTTTCCTGAACTTGTGTATGTTCAGTGTGTTCGGCTGAATGAAAGGGAGAAGAAAAAATATCCGAAACATTTAACGTAGACCATTGCCACACTTACTGCCTACTCCTCTCTGTCCTTTCCTGTCTCCTGGCATGTTCTGACCTTTCTCCCAAAAGACCAACAGAGTGAGTGTGTGTGTGCATGTGTGTGTGTTTGTTTGAGTGTGGTTGATTGGGAAATTGAGATATTTACCGCATTCCATCTTCCTGCTGTAGCCATGACAACCACTCAGCGGGAAAAGCTGCCTGCTTCATGCAAAAACACACGCACCGACTAACATACACACACACAGTGCTACCCCATATTCTGGAGACAGAGAGTGGAAGAGAGATGTACAGGGTTGACAGTAGCCTAAGGCCTCGAAAGGTATTGATTACCTTTCATGGTTCAACTGGTATTTTTTTCCAGCTGCATAACTATCACTGTGTTATTGTAACTAGTAGAGCACTTATTGTGGCTCTATGCCCTGTTAATGTTCTTAACGGTTTCTATGGACACCTTAACAGATTGCCGCCACCGTCGAAAGCTTTGGCAACTCTTTATCCAGTAGGTGAATTGGCAATGAAGCTTCCGTTAATTGAGGAGCGAGACAGAAGGAGAGTGAGAGAGAGAAGGAAATTATCCTGGAGGGGACCGTTAAGAACTCCTAATCTAAGTCCAGAATGAAGAGTCTCTAGAGACCTCAGACCCTGATCGTTTTTAGAGCTCAGAGAGTGAGGAAAATGTGGGGGAAAAGACATAAATTAAAGACAATTACAAAGTCGTGATGCTACGGAAATTGTGTCTTCTGTGTTGTGATGTACATCCTAAATGGTTCATTCAAATTAAATAACTGGAGAAGCCTGGCATAGCAAATGACAGAGAGAAATCTCTCATCTTATTGGAAGATTGTTTTGTTCAATTTTTAGTTTAACCCCAGGTTATAGGGTAGCTTGTGTTGTGCTGGCTGATAGGTCTTCTTGCACTTATGTTGAAACTTAATTTAGGTTGTGTTCACACCTGGTAGGTTTTGGTTTGATTAAAACAAACTCTTGTGCGATAGCTCCGTTAGTGGGGTTTTTAAATAAGCGAACTCTGCTATAGCCTATGGACCTTAGTGTGCACCAAAACAATTGAAAATAAGAGTCTTGTTCCATTTCAGATTGAACTGAAGACATTTAAATGAACACAATATGTCCATGAAAAGGTCAAAATGCTCAAGCTTACCTGTTAAATCTCTGTTAAAAACATAAAGGTTGGCATTGGTGAAGAACTTTTAACATTCATAAAAGACTCAATAACTAAAAGGTTCTTTGGGAGCCAAAAACTGTTACTAAAAGTAATACTATCGTACACTAAATTATTTATTGGAATTTTTTAAAGATTTGTTTTGCATTTATTTGATAAGACAGTAGGATGGCAGGAAATGAAGTGGGAGAGAGAGGAGGGAATGGGACCAGGAAAGGTCCACGAGCCGGGATTCGAACTGGGGACATCCGGATCGATGTTGCGATATATGGCGGCACACTAACCATTGGGCTATCGATGCTGACTGCTTCATTGTTTTAATTAAAATTTGGGTATAATATGGACCAAGCTCACATTTTACATAATATTTTATGAAAAAAAATGTATCTTTAAATTCAGTCTTAGAAATGACAGAATGAGCAATTAGACTACTTTTTTAGTCCAGACTGAAAAAAAGCTAGGGAGTTTGAGGTATTAACACACACTTACTAATGAATAGTGACTAGCTATTTCCCCCCTCATTTTAATTTAACCATATAGTGATATTGTACAAATTAGTTCCTAATTTTTTTTATTTTTATGTATTGTATTTTTAATACAAAGAAACTGGAGCAACCGGAGGAAAATTATTGTATTTTTTTGTTGTAAATTGTATCACCATTGTAGTAATTCATTTCCTCGTTTCAGTTGTAAACAAAGAAACAAATAAGTATAGTATGACTATGCATTAGTCGTTGGAACAAATAATTGCTTCAGGGCCACCATACAGTATGTTTTTTTTCTCTCTCGCATGTACGGCTTGGTGCAAAACAATGCTCAGTACATTTTTCAGCAACAGAAAATGAAAAAGTAGGATTATTGGCCAGTTCATGTACTTCATATCTTTTTAACCAAGCACATGTCATGTGTGTGGCTCCGTGCTTTGAATTGGATTGAAGTGAATCAAATTCTGAGCTCACAACATGCCTTACCTAATCTACTGAGCTCACCATGCCATACATACAGAAACTGCGATATCTACAGCATCCAAACAGCCAGACAAGTCTGCTTTTCCACCATTTCTGGATGAAAAGATAAGAAAGCGAGATTTCACCCTTGAGTGAATGAGAAGATGGTCTTACGAGCTCAAGCCTGACAGAAAACCTCTGACAGAAATCAGCAGCCAGCCTCTACTCTCAATAAATGAATGCACACTGATGATTACTTTCATCCATGTAGTAGTCTATGAGCGCGCAAGTGATTATTAAAACATAAAATGGCTGATTTAAACTTGAAAGTACTGAAATAGTGTTTCGATGTGTGTGTGAGTGTATGTGGGAGGGGTTGCAGAGCTCTGTCAGAA
>CAIGQV010017835.1:12976514-13007446 GCA_903798115.1 Danio jaintianensis | reverse complement strand
CTATTACATTTCAAGAGTTGCACAATTGTGTCTGGGCTCTTTTATTCTCTGGGCTTTATTAGAGATGGCAGAGTGTCTGTTAGATGGATAGGTTTGTGATTGTGTGTGATATTTTGCGCCGATATGTCTTAGATCACCTGGGTTTTATGTTCATTTTAATGAGGTTTATTCATTCATTCATTCATTTTCTTTTCGGCTTAGTCCCTTTATTAATCTGGGGTCGCCACAGCGGGATGAGCCGCCAACTTATCCAGCATATGTTTTACGCAGCGGATGCCCTTCCAGCTGCAACCCATCACTGGGAAACATTCACACACACACTCATTCACCATTCACACACATACACTACGGACAATTTTAGCTTACCCAATTCACCTATACCGCATGTCTTTGGACTTGTGGGGGAAACCGGAGCACCCGGAGGAAACCCACGCGAACACGGGGAGAACATGCAAACTCCACACAGAAATGCCAACTGACCCAGCCGAGGCTCGAACCAGCGACCTTCTTGCTGTGAGGCGAACGTGCTACCCACTGCGCCACCGCGTCGCCGGCTGTCTGTTGTATTATTTTATATTTAATATTTAAGTTATAATTGTTGTTTTGTTATTTTTTTTATTATAATTTGTTTATATTATTTTCCTGAATGTTGATTTTGTATTGTGAATTTTATGTTGTGTGGGGTATATAAGTTCAAAATAAAAAAAGTTCAATGACAAAAGTAAATCTCATAGTGTATCTGTAGTGTATTTAAACAAACTGAATATTCATCAAGTTATACATGAATATTCATCCAAATTATACATTTACTTATAGTCCAGTTGTTTTTCATACACCTGCTCTTAGTTCTCAGTGCTTTTAGCTGACCGAATGTAGACTAAAGTGGAATTTGGAAGGAAAATATTGCACATTAATCAATTTTAATGACCCTACAAGTTTAATCAGTCCATCAAAAAATGTTAAGAAGAAAAACTAACTATGGTTACCTTAAGACTGTCCAAATTATTTGGCAAAAAAGGAAACTGTAGCTTATTGTTAAATATTAGTTTTTATTACCATGCAAACTATCACTGGTTGTCTTTGAATACAGTGAAGTATATATAGGCTCAGTGGTTAGCACTGTCGCCTTACACAGTAAGAAGGTTACTGGTTTGAATCCCGGCAGGACCAGTTGGCATTTCTGTGTGGAGTTTGCATGTTCTCCCCGCGTGGGTTTCCTTCGGGTGCTCCGGTTTTCCCCCACAATCCAAAGACATGTGCTATAAGTGAATTGGGTAAACAAAAATGGCCATAATGTATGTATGTGTGTGTGTGTGTGTGTGTGTGTGTGTGAGAATGTGAGAGTGTGTGGGTGTTTCCCAGTATTGGGTTGCAGCTGGAAGTTTTATTGGTTTTATGATAAAAAACTAATCATACTTATCTATATTATAAGACTTTTTGAGTTGCAGATTATAAGGAATTGTCATGCTACAGACTAGCAACATGTCCTCAAATGTTGATCCAAGAATTTTCTGAACAAAATATTTTAGATTGTTGCAGATATTTTAGTGTTTGTAAGCTCCCTGCATGAAAATATGCAGTTACTGTTTTATTTTTTTGCTGTTGGCAGACTCTATTTACGCTGTTGTTGTTATTTTTGTTGCCACTGTTTAGTGTTTTTCTTGTGTGGTGATGCTTGAGCTTTTACTTACTTTTATATACTTTTACTTACCCCAAAATTAACATTTTCTCATTGTTTACTTGCATGCCATGTAACACCTGCACATTTTTCTTTGTTCAATATTCTTCAATGCATCTTCTTTTGTGTTGCACTGAAGAGTCTTTTTGCTTTGGAATGACATTTTTTGTCAGTTAATTAACCCCTTTTGAAGGCATTTGTTCATTAGAAAATATTTTCTTCTTGCAGTTTCAAAAATTCAGTGTACTTCAAACAAACATAGTACTGTATAAAATATCATCAAATATACCTAATAATAAATACAAAAAAGGCAGCTAATTGAACATTTACTAAATAATTCAATTCTTAAGCATTGCTATTTAAATTCTTCAAGTTGGAAGATGTATTTTACATTGATATCACTTTTTTCAACAATTCTCTCTCTCTCTTTTTATAGTCTGGCCCTCGAGCCTAGGGTTTGTGTGCCCCCGTTCACTTCAAAAAAGCATCATGTTTATTCCAATTGGCAGTGGACACACAAGGCAGCCTCTTCCTGCCTCTGTGCCAACATAATAATTTTTTTCTGGGGCACAATGCAAAACAACAAAAACAACATGCATGGAAGAAGAGTGACATCGTTTGACATTTGCCTCAAACAGATAAGTGATCGCCTAAAGAAAAGCAAGCCTCTGCCTCCAAAAAAAAACGCCTTGAACCCCATGTCTCTCTCTCCTCTCCACCATGATGTGCCCCGCTTGGCTCAGGGAGACAGCAGTGGAGGGGCAAGGGGAAAGAGGGTGCGAGGAAACGGTGTGGAATGTGCTGGAGAAGAGAAAAGGGGGGCAATGATTGAACCCTCCAAATGGCTGTGCAAGGTTTCCCCCCCCTCCTCTTCTTCTCTCAGTATAGACACTTGGTGCTGTCTTTTGTCTCAAGGGTTTGAGTCTACAGTGTGTTGTTAGGACAACCAACAGGAACGGACAGCCTGACAAAGTACAAAAAAGGGGAACCACACACACATAGATTGATGGGGAAAGGGCAGAATGAGGGAAAGGATGTCCTGGAGAGGTGTTAGAAGCAAGATGATGGAGGAGTAGCACACACACACGCACATATTTTATGGCTCTCCCACTCCCAGTGTCTCTCCTGTACTATTAGAAGCAGAATGAAACTGCTTTCTGGCGGTATTTGAAAAGAGGGTTAAAAAAGGCCCTATTCAGCGGCCGCAGCCCTTTATTAACACGCGCGCTTCTGTAACAGATGAGGGGGGAAAAAATCCCCCGCGCGCACGGAGGTTGGTCTCGTGCTCAGGTATGATGTCCTTTCTGTTCTCGCAGCTCGCCTGCCATTGGTCGTACGGGGCTCTGGAGGAGGGGGCCTGTCCGCTCCCCCACCCCTCCTCGCGGGGCCCCCTCGCCTCTGTCTGCGCGAGAGTGAATGGAGGAGCGCACAGCTGCACAGCGCTGCTCAAACTCCGAGCGGCCCGACCGGCTGACTGACTGCCTGCCGCTGAGCCCCCGTCAAACCGGCGCTCTGATTGGGTGAGGCGGCATCCACCTGCTGGCTCTCAGTCGACACTACCCGATCTACCTATTCATGATCATCCGAACTGAGGCGCTGGAGCAGGAGGCGCGGGCACCGGAGCCGGGATGACGTGTTCCGAGCCATGCTTTGGAATGAGGAGCAAATGCAGAGCCGCCAACTTTTACCCTCCGCCGCAGACTTCACTGTCCTCCTCCGGAGCAGCCGGACAGACACTTCAGCCGTCCATCATCTCTCTCTCTCTCTCCCGTCAGACTGCTGCTGCGCAATGGCTTCTCTCGTCCGGTCACCGATATTATCGACCAAGGGCTTCTGTCTATCTCGTATCTGACTCACTTATCTCTTACAGGGCAAAACTCGAGTAAAATGAGTCAACGTCGAACTGTTAGAACAGAAAAGCAGGTACTAGTATATATGGCATGCAAATTTAACATTTATTTAAAAAAAATTGAACATTCAAAAAATTACTAGGGATTATTATTTTAATAAGTAGGCTAGTATTGTCTTGGACTAATTGACCATATTTCAATAGTGATTATAACAAATTCAAATGATCACTTATGAATATTCATTTGGTAGCTATTAGTCATCATCACAACAGTGACTAAGAAATGTATATTATAGGAATTTTTTGTAATTGAACTCATCTTTGTCACTGAACTTTGTGGTTCAAATAGCAAGAAGCCTGTTATTTTCCAACATTAGTGTATTTCAGGTGATTCCTGTTGTAGGCTACTAGTTGTATCTTTTCATTTTGTTCTAGTAGTAAATGTAATAGGCTAGTTCATACTTCATATGCTCTAGTAGATAATAACCATCTTTTCAGCAGTGTAATATTGTAGTAAGATACAATAGTAGCTTATCTGTCCCTGTCATTAATACTAGCACTTTCATTTTTGCTACATTTATATTTTTGTTACTATTCTATTCATTTAAATTGAATTATTTTTGTAATCTGCAATTTGGGAGTAAAAAGAACTGTAGTAACTAGCATATTAATGAACGTTATCTAGAATAAATGTAAATCCCGCTTGCCATAGTAGCCCACCAGTGTGTAGTGAAAGGCAATGTTGCAGGAATGTCACACAGACGTTTCCAGTCGTTTCATCATCATGCGTTGGTCATTCTAATGTCATGTATGACATGGGGACGATTTGTGCTGCTAGTTTTTACACACCGAACTGCGCTCAGTCATCAGCTGGAAAACACAGCTCGACCTTCATCGCGATTTGTAGCTGTACTGCCTTGGGTTTTATCCTTTTTTACAAGTTTTTTTCCGTCTCCTCGGTTTGTGCTCCTCCTGTTGCGCGTGCACGGATCACAAGCCTCAGTCGCTAGTCGTTTTCTCCGTTTTTACTTTCAGAAATTGCAATGACCGGACAACAGGTGCATGTTCTGGAGATACAGGTTGTAACAAATGTATTTGTTGCTCCCATCAACCATAGCGTAGGCTACAAAATGAATAACGTTAATCAATTTGATCTCTTTCTTTGGACCTTTTAACCCCGGCGGGTGAAATCTAGCGCTGTTTTTTTTTTTTAAGTTTAGGGATATGACGTTATTTTTGTCGATGCTGTATCGGAAAGATTGTCCTGTAATGGTCACAACGGTAGTGGTGACGAGTATTGCGGTGCTTTATACATACAGTAAAAGCACGGCAGACATGTAATACCGGACGCGTCCACTGGATGTCGCGCGACACCATTAAAACCGCTTTCTATTTTTTATTTTGTGCAGATGTTTAAAAGACATCTCTTTCATTGCTCTTTGCCCCGTATGGCTTTTTATTCCTATCTGAGAATTGCTCAGGACTCATATAGGGATGGAAGCCATGCAGGGCTGGGGGACTGTGTCATCATGGAGACTTGGTGCCAAACACTGCGCTTTATATGCCAATCATGTGACACACATACACCTGTCCTGGCTTCGGTCCGGGCACAGATGCCCATTGAGTCGGCTGGCTGCAGGGAGAATATCTGATTCTGCTCTGCCAATCAATCCACAGAAGGTTCTCTGAAGTCTCATTCACACACACACACACACACACACACACACACACACACGCACACATGCACGCACGCACACACACACACATATGCACACACACACACACACACACACACACACACACACAGGCTGGACATCTGCTGCCAAATGACAGTGAGACAGCTGTTCATTTGCATCAGCACCACCAGGTACATCACACACAAATACACACACACACACACACACACTCAGTCTGGAGTCAAGTCCAAATGTTAATGAACTTGACTGAATGAGGTTAATCTCCTGTAAGATACAAGCTGCAATTTTGGGGGTATTTTGTATTATTTACACTTCTTGTCTGTTCTGGACGACAAGCTTGTATCACACTAAATCATTAATATGATGATCTGTATGATGCGTGATTGAATTAGCCATTTCCACTCATATTTACATCACAGTTCAGAATTGCGTAGTCGTAGAAAATATTTAAATAATAAAAGAATAATAACTGCTTATGTGTGTTCGTTTATTGACCCTAAAATGATTCACCATGGTAGAATTTTGAATAAGGATATATTTTGCATTAAGAAACTTTATTTTAAGCACCAAATAATTTTTTTATTTGACATTATTTAATGAAAATATTAATAAGCCCATTTTCTCTCCAAAACACAGAAAAAAATATTCGAAGATGATTCTTTGGATTTACTCAAATCTTTAAGTTACGTGGTTGTAAACAATTTATTTGGGCTGAATTTAGACAAACAAATTAAGTTTTTAATTTAATTAGTTTAAATTCAACCCATATAAATTGTTTGCAACAATTTTGCAGAGATCATTTTTTTCAATGTATTTGCTATTATATAACATTTTTTTATAAAATGAAAATAAAGACTCACAAAATCTAAATTTCCTTTAAAGAAAACAAAACCTATTGAAAAGCCTATTGAATTTTAATTTTTTATTTTCTCCTATGATTATTTACTGTAATGGGAGTAATTAAATAAAGATAGACTATTGAATAAAGAAAATGAAACTTTATGAAAAACATAATCATCGTTTAATAAACACATTTATCCCAAGAATATTGAATATGATTTTTTACAATTAAATTTTTAATTTTGGAAAATAAAAAGACCTAAAAAAACTAAAGCAAGATAATATTTTGCATAGTGTAAATGAAACTAAAGAATTAAAGGAGAATTAAGAAATTAAAAGACAACTGAACCGAATTTCTTAATAGACAATTTATTATAACGCTATAAAATTAAATAATTGTACTAAGAGCCACAATAGCAACTCAATAAAATAAGAAAATTTTTGTTTTATTTCTTATTAAAATACTGTTAATTCAATGTAGTGAAATAAAAAAAGTTCCATGGCACACATATGTAACTCTGAATATTAATTAGTATTCTATAGATATCAGATCAAGCTGATTAGACATGATGATAAACAATTACCACATTTAGCTTGACTTCTGATAAATACAATCTTTCCAACATGTAAAAGTAAAAGTAATGTTCATGCAACACCGCCTCCTAGCGTCAAAATCTCCACATTACGGTTAGTAGCAGAACGGATGTGACGTGTCTTCGCAACTCCTGCAGGCAAAGTGCATGCTTTCTGTGTTATGAAAGCTGAGAAGTGAATGTGTTGGGTAACAGTGTGGTCTTCAGGTTACATTACACAAGTTCACGTGTAATGTAAAGCTCTGTGTCTTTCTCATCTGTCTGCGACCTCCCAGCAGCAACAGCAGAAGAAGGAGAATGGCGAAAAGAAAAGACACTCAGCAGCAGAAATCGGACACAAAGAAACCGAAGCAGATTGCAAACAGCAAATCGGGATCCAAATCACAAAAAGCCAAAGGTATTTAAGCTCTATAAAATAGACTTCACAGTCTCTGTGATGTTCTAATAGTCGCTGGTGATGTAGTGCAGCTCTGCAGTTGAATTAAGGAAGTGTAAATAGTTTGAATGTAGCGGTTGTGACAGACAGACAGACAGCTGCAGTGTGCAGGTGTTCACTCATTCTCGCTTCAGTTCACTTTCAATGAAAACAGACCCTTTCATATCAGTTCATTAAATGTGTCGTCAGTGTATAAATGTGGGCGTGTTCTGCAGACATATTTGGGGCTATTTGTGTTTTGGGCGAGTTTGAGTTTTATTTATTTATTCCAGGACCCCATAAAAGGAGAAGTACCCTTTACTATAAAAAGGCATCTGTGTTATTTTAGTGTTTTTTTTGTGACTATTGTATTATTAATAGTTTGTATATATATATGTATATGTTGAACTAGGTAAATGTTGAACTAGGTATATGTTGAACTAGGTATTCCTGGATCAAAACAAATGCAAGCGCAGGTTGCCAGATTGACGACCAACAGCGAGACTATTGAGCCTAAAGGCTGATTTAAACCGTGTTCTAAATAAAAGTAACGGCACGCGATAGAAAGGAATATTTTACGTATTAAAATGAGTTTTTGTTCTAACCAACATCTCGAGTTAATATATTAGAAACGGCTTCTATTTCTTGCAGTTGAACAACAGAAAACTGACAAAGACCACCTCAGGTACACCTCATGTGCTTTATTCAGTGTTGAATGCTAACAATGTGAGTTTGAATGCCATTTTACATGACATTTATTGCCATTTTACTGAAAGCAGCAGCAGATAGTTCACCTCAGATCTTGAAAATAAAATAAACCGTGTCAAATACCAACACATGTACATTTAATAATGTTAAAGAGGTTTAATATGTATTAATTAGATTATAAACCTTACCATTTTGTGAGTGAGTGCATATTCTGTTCTTCTGAATGGCTGTATTTAAATTTCTCTCATGTTTCTTCTGGTGCAAACAGCCAAATTGCTTATCACTACAAATCTTGTCACATAGCATGTTGTTAGGACACGGGATTACAATGTAACCTGCTCACCTAATGTTTACGTTTGTAATATTTATATTTTTTGCTAATTACTAACCTCATGTGGAACTCTGAATCTGCGTCTCATTTCGGAGTCTGCTACTGTCCATCGGAGGTCGCATTTCGGTCACGGGCACATGCTTTGAGAGCCTTTCAGAATGAATGAATGAATGAAATATGCAGTTTTCCAACAAGGCAACCCATGGTGCTGAAATATAATTTGCTAAACTGGCCTTGGGCTGGTTAAAAGAACCAAAACAAAGACAGCGTTCTGTCACATAACAGACATTTTCAAAGCAGAATATCTCACTTCAGCATTGTTTTTCAGATAAACAAGAATGTTCACTTGGCATGTTTCTTAAATATCTGCAAACATATTATGGTATTTTTATGCTTTAGAAGAGTCAAAAACTTACATACAGCACCTTTAATGTAAAAACATGATTTCTGAAAACTACTAAACAGCACCAGTTTTAGTAATTTCTTCTATAATCATTGTGATTTGTGATTGTACACTTCAATGCACAGCATAAAAACATGAGATCTGAAAATTACTAAATATGTATCTGTTTTTGCAAATAGACTACATATACTGTATATATAATATAGGTTACAAATGTATATTTCTGCTTATTACTATTTTTTACTATTATTTTCTTTTTTATATTTCATACTTCATAACAGTGTTTGTCAATAATCATAGGTTTCTGTCTATTCTGTTCTATAAAACAAAATATGATATTTACACAAACATACACATCATTAATAAAACACTGAAATCTCAGTCAGGTAAATCCAGCATCCTGATAGCGGTGAAAAGATCTGTTTGTCGCTCTGTTTTCATCTTCGTACTGATATAAAGATGTACTTGTAACACTTGTACTTTGTACTCATCTACAACCTGATTGTCTTTTTCAGAAAATGGTATGGTGACCAAAAAGAACCTCAAAAACTCCAGGGTGGCATCCCGAGGGTCCAGAAAGGTGAAAGATGTTTCTGATCAGGTCACCAGCAAATACTTCCAGGACAGCGAAGTTAAAACTGAAGACCCAGAGGACATGAGTGACCACAGTGAGGACAGGATGATCATAGAGGACACTTCACCATCAAAACAGGTCAAAGAAGAAGAGGAGGACAGTGAGGATGAGGACGACTGGGAGGAAGTGGAAGGTTTGCGTTTTTTTAGTCAGTCAGTGAGTTAGTCGTTTGTTTGCAATCCCACTTTTTTAAAGTAAATGAAGAACTTTAAAAAAATATTGTTATATAAATTGTAAATACAAGCAAATGTTGATTTTGATGATTGAAACACATTACAATAACCTTCCTTTTAATTACAATGTTTAATAGCTTGGGAATTGAGGTGATTTTATTGTTAAAGCTTCACAAGAAAAATCTCTGCCCAATCTGACATGAGGCAAACCTTCAGATGCTCAACAGCATGTGGTTGTCTAATTCTCCTTTTTATGATGGGAAAATACATTTTCAATATATGAGACAAATCTGCAATGTCAAACACGTTCACTTTGTGCCCATAATACCACACTGTTTTAGAACATGCAGAATGAGATTTTATTTACTGTAATATCCACAGATTTCCCAAGAAAGTTGTCATCTTGACAGCAGTATATGGTTTTGTGCTCTTTCATTATATTCCCTCATGTCAATGATACCTTAGCACATATAATAGTAACTCATACCATTTGCTCTGCTTTACCTCCATATCATCACAGACATTTGCTTTTGTTGCTCATGAATATCTGGTTGATCTCTTTGGTCTTTTTCAATGCTTTTCTGTTTTACTTCTGAGCTCAAGTGGGTTTTATTTAACATCAAAGCATGATGTTTTTATGTAATTCCGTCTGAAGGAGCTACAGAATTGTATTTAATTACTGTATTTACACGGAATTTAATTTCTGTACCTGAATACTGTTGGACTCCCCAGAAAACCCTTAAATAGTGCTATTCAAACTGTCTTGTGAAACGCAATATTTATCACAGAAAAATAAAATATTGCAATATGAGTTTTTTCCAGTATCGTGCAACCATACACTATATTATGTATGGTAGTGGGTGGAAAGAAAACTTTAGTCTTTAGTGATTTTTTTTGGGTTTTTGTGGGACAATTCTTTTGGCACAAATGATGAGCCATGATCCAAGTTTGCTTGCAAAAACTGATGCTCCACTAATACTTAAATGCTCCACTAATACTTAAATATGAACCCTCACCTATTACCAGTAAACTGTTTCATTTGAAAGTTCAATTACCTTTTCACTTTTATTTTACCTCTGTCTCAACTTTCTGTGGCATGTGTTTCAGTCATTAAAATCAAACATTGTTTATATTTACAAAATTACACGTTTATATTTTTGTCAGTTAAACAAAAGTTGAAGAGAATTAACATAAACACAGATTCTTGGTTTCATAATTTACATTTTTGGCGGAATTGGGGTTGTAAGTTTTGTGTTTTTTATATTTCAGTATGAACTTGAAGCTTTGTTTTGAACTGTGTGTTTCCTCAGAGATGGTCGGACCGCTGGGTCCCGTGGACTCGTCAGAACTAGCGCTTGAGTCGAAACCTGTGGAAATTGAGATCGAGACTCCAGACATGATTCGCAAAAGGCAAAAGAAGTGAGTGAGGGTTTAATAAGGGTTGGATTGCCAAGGGATGAAAAGTTTTAGTGTGGTTAATGTCTGCAAGTTGCAGTTTCATTCATAAAAGGAGCTGTGATGTTCAGATAGATGAAAAGGACAATTGTAACACCTTGACAACTGTTTCCAGAGAGAAGAGGAAAGCAGAGTTTGAAACATATCTGAGGCGAGTGATGAATCGCTTTAACAAGGACCTGCTGGTGGATACACATAAGGTGTGCATGTGTGTGTGTGTGTGTGTCTGGAATTTTTATTCTCTGAACTAAATATATACCTTCTGCCATTCAGAAAGTTTTAAGGTTGGAAAGATGTTTAAGTCTTTTTGTTCACTTAATTAATATTTAGATTTTGTTTTAAAGGTACCTTGAAATTAAAAGAAAAAAATTTAGCTATTTCAAATTTTAAAATCTATTAGCTTGTGTGTTCCAAAACAGTGACAGAATTTGCGTTTAGAAAATATAAAATCGATATAAACATCCAAAGCTTGCAGCTTGTCACTTCCTCCTAAATCGGTCAACGATTTTTTGTACTTCACCACATCAAATCTTGACCAATCAAATGCTCTCTAGTATCTGACATGCCCGGCCCTCTTCAAGACGCGTCTCATTTGCTTTTCATTTGTTGCACTTGAGCTCAACCACTGTCACTGGCAGAGCTATGATAAAAACCAAATGCTATTGGCTGTTTTTTAAAAGAGGAGGAGGAGCTACTCTGTCTCACCCTCTCTTAAAAAATAATAATGAATAAAAAAATGCACATTTCAAAGCACTTCACGGGACCTTTAAATACAGTAAAATCAGTAGTAATATGAATGTTATTGCCATTTCATATTTTAATATATTAAAATATATGTATATTTTTCTATATTATAAAATATCATTTATTCATGTGATAGGAAAGCTGAATTTTCAGCAGTCTTTACTGTCTTTTATGTGTCCTTGCTGAATAAAACTGAATTGTGGCCTATAAACACTTGAATTATATTATATTTTTGCACTTTATGATAAAATAATGAATGAAATGATACTATATAATTGTCAAAAAAGGGAGTATTAAATAAAAATACTATTAATTTATAATAAACAAAAAATATTAATCGTTTAATGTTGACTTTCTTTCATTTTTTATGAATGACTGTCAGACCTAAAATCTCCACCATTGGCAGGTTGCCAGCAGTTTTATGTACTGCTGGTTTTATAGTGAATTGTAAATAAACAAGTTTCACAGTGTATCAAGTGTCACATGAAATCAATTGTTTTGCATTTTGCTTTGAAACTGGCAGAGCATAACTCATACTTATGCTAGTACAGAATGATGTCTTCTGTACTATTGTTAGTCAATATAAAATAGTGAATGTTCATTAACAGCTCTCAACTAATTCAGCTCATTTTCCTATGTCCACTTATGTGCATGAATGAATATGAATGTACCATGAATATACTATATCAGTTTCCAAATAATAATATGTAGTAGTATTTGGTGTTTAGTTTAGCCATGACATAAATGTATTATATGTAAGGGATAATGTACATCCAGCCGAAAGACTACAGTCCGACACACTTGTCAGCATAAAACTATAAGACTGAAGGGTTTTATTCTGCGAAGACGACCCGCTGGATGTACATTATCCCCCTTATTACACAGCTATTTGCCACAAAACTAAACTATTAGACACATTGATCTGAGGTGTAATGATCTACTAGCGCTTTAATTAAACGTAAAGCTTGCAGGAAGAAAATCTCAAATGGCTAAATACAGTAACCTACTTATATTATTATTATTCAGTCACAAGATGGCGCCAAACAGTCAAGAACAACGGAGTGACAGATAAGCGTATATGTATGTCAATGTAGTCACTAACGGTCAAGAAAGACGATTCTTAATACCTGGATGAACCTGTGATATTTGTTTGTTCGGTTGTTATCCGCCAATAACAAACCTTGGAATGTCGTGATTGACCAATCAGAATCAAGTATTCCACAGAGCTGTGTAATATTTATTGCTTGTATTGTTCTGGTGAGTAATTTCTTCATTCTTTTGTCAAACAGGTTCACCTCCTGTGCTTAATGGCCAGTGGTTTGTTTAGAAACAGACTCCTCTGTGAGCCTGACCTGTTGGCTGTGGCCTTGTCTTTACTGCCTGCCCACTTTACCGCGGTATCCTTAAAACGCATAAACAACGGCTTCCTGGAGGGGCTTCTTAAATGGTGAGCCTGAGAGTATTACGCTTAGCCACTTTAAAAATTTTAATTCTGTCATCATTTACTCGCCTTCATGATGTTTCAAAGGCACATGGTTTTGTTTTTCTTCTGTGAAACATATAAAAGAGGCCATTTGGCACCACTGTTGTTTGGTGCTCATCATTTTTCAAAGTATTTTCTTTTGAGTTCAAATGAGAAAACAGTGTACATGTTCGCTTTAATTCGTTAAAGTGAGGTTTAAAAAAATGTGCTACTTCTGGGCTATATGCAAATATTGTATTGATCATCTTTGTTTGTTTTTGTGTGTACTCAATTTGTATTAAGTATTAAAAAAATGTGTTGTGTGACCCCAGGTTTCAGGTGACATTCACGTTAAATCCTGCCTTGCCAGAGGAGAAGGAGGTGGATTTGAGGACTGTGCTGGAAAAGCGAATGGGCTGTTTATCATCGAGGAACCATGAGGAGATGACCTATGTGAGGGAGAGCTTATTTTCTTTCACCTCATAGATGATAAATTATGCAAAAAAACTAAATTACATGTTAATGTGTATAAGATACATGAGATATGCTAGATTTACTTATATTGTGTTTAAGATACACGTTGCACTAACGCTCAAACGTTTGGTGTCTGTAAGGTATTCATGTGTTTGAAAGAAGATTCTTATAGCTAGCAGGGGAATTTCTTTAATCTAAAGTGCAGTAAAAACGTGTAATTAAAAAAAAAAGTAATTTCTCCCTGTGATGTCAGCTCTGTTCTTTCAGCAGTCAGTGGCACATCATGTTTCATGAATAATTTAATATTTAGTTCAGTGCTTAATAAGCATTTATAATTATTACCAGTGTGTTATTACCAGTGTATTACCAGCTGCTCCCTCAAATACTGCTCTATTTAAGGCTATAGGGGATGATTTCGGATACAGCCAATGATAGACTGCAGGACCATATGTGCTCAAATATATAGTGTTTATTTACAAAGTGACATTGCCATCTACTGGCCTGCAAAATATTGCATTTCTAGTCTTTTCTTTTTAATATCTGTGTTTATGGGGATCATTGTGACAACTTGGCCATCTGTACCTTAAATTTTTCAGGGTTTAGTACATTTATTAGTTTGGTTCTGACCTGTGATGTCACTTCCTGTAGCTGTTCTTATTGGTGTTGCGGTCATTACGTCTCTTCTGTCGCTTGGTGCTGTCACTGCAACCCCTTCCTCTGAAGCCGCCGCCTGCCACCAAGGTGACATTTCTTGTCTCTATCATGTTGCTATTGCTTCTTTCTTTATGGTTTTGAAGGACTTGAGTGATTTTGGCGTTATTTTTTAGAGCAAGACCACCCCTACCAAGAGCTCTCCTGAAAAAGCTCAATCTGAGAAATCCTCCCCAAAGCTTAAAATATCACCCGGATCCAAACGCCCATCATCCGCCACTGCTGCAGCAAAAGAGGACAGGGGTGGAAAGAGAAAGAAAAAGAAAGCAGGAGGAGGAGACAAAGAACCAGCAGGGGGCCAGAAACCCAAAAACAGCAGAAGAAGAAGTGTAGCTTCAAAGGTGTCATATAAAGAAGTCGGCAGTGAGGAAGAGGAGGAGCAGAGTGAAGAAGAGTTTCAGCCGAGCAATGAGGACGACAGTGAAGACTCAGATGGAGCCGTGAAAATATGCAGGAAATCCAAAGTGAAAAGCAGAAGATCAAGCAAAGTCAAACAGGAGGAGAGAAGTGAAGAAGAAGAAGAAGAAGAAGAAGAAGAGGAGGAGGAAGAAGAGAAAGAGGGGAAGAAACAAAGACGTAAAAAAAAGCAAGGGAAAGGGGCAGATGAGTGGCTGGAGGTGTATTTGGAGAGCAGCGGGCGGTGGGTGTGTGTGGATGTGGATCAGGGCATCGGGCAGCCACAGCTCTGCTCTGATCAAGCCACTCTTCCCATCACTTATGTGGTTGGGTTGGATGACGAGGGCTTCATGAAGGATCTTGGCAGCAGGTATGACCCCACCTGGCTGACATCATCACGGCGACGACGAGTCAACTTTGAGTGGTGGGAGGAGACTATGGAACTCTACAAGTCTCCGGATACTGAAAGAGGACAGGAGGAGGATCAGGAGGTACGTGTGCATCCGAAATAATGTTTACGCCTGCTGTTAAGATGCTGTTAAGATGTTTATTGATAATTCTACCACATGTACAGACATGCAGAGAATTGAAATTAAGTTACTCTCAGACCTTAGGCTCTTACAGATAACACTAAAGGTGGAATGTAAAATTAAGGTGATTTTGTCAGTTAAGCCAGTTCTGTAATCAGCTGTATGTCTCCAGCATTTGCTTTCAGATGGAGCAGGATTTACTACACAGAGCCATAGTTCACTGACAAGCTACTTAAAGTAGACGATTTAATTAGTGTGATTCTGAAATCAAACATAATAAGTCTGCAATTTGACAGCAGTTCTCATTGATCTATGGCTCTGTGTTTAACAACATGGGATTACTCAAACTCACTTCATAACATCTGAAATAAATCCTTCTGTGAGATGATTGTGTAGTTATGTTATAAGGATGATTATTCATTTGAATCATTAAAAGAAGTTAAATCAGAGATTTTCTAAACTATATGGAGATGGAAATTGTTGTATTACTCACTATTGAAGAAATCGTAATGGCTAGTATGGATTCCACAAGGCACTCAGCCAATCATGTAACAGCATAAATGTCACTGGTCAGTGTTCACAATTGACAGACCTAGCTGATGCACCATTTCCTACCCTGTTTTCTCTTTTTAAAAAAAAGTTTTTATTAGGGTAAAATATACGCTTGATTCAACATAAAAGTGTTTAGTGTAAAGCATGTTGAACATTAGCCAACAGGCTTTCGATTGATTGAATGACAAGTTATTTCCTTGCAAAAACTGTTTATTCCATGTAGTGATGCCCCTCCTCCATTGACTTCCATTAAAACAAAACAGCCTCTGGTCTCCTTTCTCACATACTGGCGTTACCATGAGCCGCTACACCGATTTGGCTAATGATTTCCGGCGTGTCATCTATTGGCTTTCGTTAAATCCTCTGATTTCCTGGCTCTCTTCTTTCCGGCATATTTGCTGTTTCTGTGCGAGAGCGCCCTCTGGCCTTCAGAGGAGATTTACTACTGATCACAGAGCTACGCTTCCCTGACAAGATGTGCATGAGAATCACAGCTTTTGCTAAATCATGATTTCGATTTCATTTCTTTTATCGTGCAGTCCTATGTAAAATATACTGTAAATAAATTTTTTTAAGTATAATATAATAAAATACAAATAAAGGGACCTGAAAAACCAGTGAAATAAACAAACAGGTGCAGTTGACCACTTCTGGAGGTTATTGAAAGCTAATTAGTTTACACTAAGAACTAATTGCTTTCTTAGTGTAAACGCTGTTGTTGAATGCTTATCGTTGTCAAATGAGCTTGTATACAAGAGATCTGCTGACCACTGATAGACGTGGCTTTCAAATGCTCCAGTGTCTAGGTATCTTTGTTTGTGCTTGGTGAAAAGCAGTGAAAATTGGTGAAGCGATGACCTTCAGAGCTAATCAGATTCATATTTGTAGAGCAAGTGAACACAGTGGCCAATCAGCGGTGTATAAGGACGTGCTCAACGGCGCTCAAGTGTTAGCGGGAAATGAATGTTTTTATAATTCCCATATCAACTGGTAACAAATTCGATACTTTTGACAAACCTATTTTCAACAGCCACAAAAGACCACGTAGTCTCTAGCTACTGACTTAACATGATCCCATTATGGGATGAAAGTACACCAAAACAAGGTATTCAAACTTGGCTGCGCTGTACAAAAACACACAGAGGATGTTCTTAATAGTAGTTTCCATTCACATCGTTTTTTTATTCACATGCTTTTCTGGTCACTCATAAGCTTCATAATATCGGTTCATCCATTCAATAATAATCGTGCGTCACAATGCATGCTCCTGTGAAAGTAATGTAGAGTGTGACAAAATGAGTGGGAAGAGAAATCTGAACACAGGTGGTCACAAGGAGCATTTGAAGACAATAATACCAGCTGGAAACAGTAATGCATTTCAAACATTGAAATTTGCATGGTAATACCAGATGGAAACAGCGCCTTACACTTTCATTCAGAAATTTGGATCAGTAAGATACAAAAAAACACACTTTTTCAGTACTAAGGACATTAAACGATCATAAGTGACAGAAAGGGCATTTATTGTTAAAGAAATAATAAAAAATAAATGCTGTTCTTTTGTACATTCAAAAAACAAATAAATAAACCTACTGACCCTAAACGTTTGATACGTAAACATGCGTTTACATGTGATGTGAATCAACAAGACTCAGGTTTGTTCCCCGTTCACAGATGCAGGCAAAGTTATTGGACAAGCCATTGCCAACATCCGTCTCAGAATACAAAAACCATCCGCTGTATGCACTGAAGAGGCACCTGCTGAAATATGAGGCCCTTTACCCCGCTACAGCTGCTGTCCTGGGCTACTGCAGAGGAGAGCCTGTTTATTCACGGTAAACTCTAAATATTCTATATGTGAATGCAGGCATCACAATGTTATAATGTACAGTATAAAACATAGGTGAATATTTCTTTGTTAATCTGCTGTAGAAAAAAGAAAATTATTTTCGTGCTATGAGCAATAAGCAGTAAATGTCTGACTTCACACTGTATGCTATTTTGTTGAAATAAATGAAAGCAAAAACAGCATTTTAAATCCTACAACAAATGAATTTAGACATAACCGTGCTAATAATGGATGTATAAAAAATTATTTTTTTAAAAGATTAGCTGGTAAGGTAACCTTAACAAACAATGAAAAAGACATTTATTTTTTTAAGCCTTGTTAAAGGGATAGTTCAACCAAAAATGAAAATTTGCTCACTTTTTACTCTCCTTCAGGTAGTTTCAAACCTTTATAAGTTTCTTTATTCTGTTATATATTTGAAAAGAGCTGAAAACCTGTAACCATTGACTTTCATAGAAGGAAAAACAAATACTATGGAAGTCAATGGTTACAGGTTTCCAACATTTTTCAAAATATCTTTTGTGTTCAACAGAAGAAAGAAAGTGATAAAGGTTTTAAACAAGATGTAATTTGACAGAATGACAGATTTTTCATTTTTGGGTGAACTATTGGTTTAATATTAGTTAAAAAGGATAAATTTTGTATTTATTTAGAGAGACTTTTTATATGTTAGTTATATTTTTTTCATTGAATATTGGTTTTAGTAATTTTATGGCTTTTTGTTTGATTGTTTTTGTTTGATTGTTTGCTTATTTTATTTTATTGCCAGTGGTAGTTTTAGTACTTCAGTAAACCTTTCCAATGTTTTTAACATAGTTTTTTCAAAATTCGATAAATGTGGTCCATGTTTGTTTATAATATTGATTTTCAGAGACTGTGTGCACACGCTCCATTCTAGAGACACCTGGCTGAAGGAAGCAAGAACAGTTCGACTTGGAGAAGAGCCATACAAGGTCTCATCTGATCATAATTTAACTTTTTCTTTATTCATATACTGTATTTTACTTTATAAATACAATAAATGACAATTTTTTAACTTTTTAAAAATTTTAACATATTTTTAAACCTACTCATGAAATTCTGTCTCTCAGATGGTGCTTGGTTTTTCCAACCGTTCCCGTAAAGCCAGGATAATGTCAGAGCAGAAAAATGTCAAGGATCTGCCTCTTTTTGGAATGTGGCAAACTGAAGAGTATCAACCTCCGATTGCTGTAGATGGCAAAGTGAGTTTTTAAAATAACCTTTAAATAAAGATATAATGATCTGTTTTGTTTTTGTTTTTTGGCTGAAGTTATTATCTGCAATTTTATGTGTTGCAGGTGCCACGTAATGAGTTCGGGAACGTGTACATGTTTAAGTCGTGCATGTTGCCAATAGGATGCGTTCATGTGCATCTGCCAAATCTGCACAGAGTGGCTCGGAAACTGAACATAGACTGCGCTTTAGCTGTGACCGGTTTTGATTATCATTGTGGATTTGCCCATGCAGTGTAAGTTTGAGTATCTTTTCTTTGTAAAGTTAAAGCTTTGTTCTATCCAGTCACAACTGCATCAAATATGAACTATTTTCTCTCTATTGACAAGATTTTCCGTCATTTACGACACAATGCTTCTCCACCATTGATGAGTTATACTTCAGTCCATGAGTTTACTTAGGCTGCATTTACACTGCATGGTTCAAGTGACTCCATTCCGATTTTTATTTATTTTTTTCTCCCATGTGGCACAGATCGGATATGGCCCATGTACGTGTAAGCAGGAAAAAATCACATGGATTCCGATTTACTCAAATCAAATTCAGGCCTTGTTCATATGTGGAATTTTTTTTTCGATATGAATCGGATCCGTCCCCTCGTGTCTGCAGTGTAAGCAGGTAGATCGGATGTTCACCTGTCAATGCGAGTCGCGCATCATTAAAAACCATAGCGAATGACATCAACTCTGACGCTTTCATTTCGGAACAGACTTCGGCAGAGTCCCAAACCTTAAATCTCATACACGAGGACTAAAAAAGCATTTATATTGTCATATGGCACAAGTATTTAAGCATGTTAATGAGAGTGAGAGAGAGCGAGAGAGAGAGAGCGCAACATCCGCCACGTAACCCAATATAAACTAATATAAAACTGTGGCATACGTCACGTGCATAAATCACGCCATGGACATTACATTAAGATGCCTACTGGTTTAAAAAAGGCCTAGATTAAAAGAAGATGGCACAATGATAACTTTTCTGTCATAAACTATAGTAAAACAACTTGTCAAAAAAGAATAAAAAAAAATTTATTATCAGCTGTCAGTCAGCGCCCGCTCTTTTTTTTTTTTTTCCCTGGTCATTGCACCCTTGCCGTTTGCTGTGTAAATACAGACAATCGGATACGAGTCAGCAAAAAAATTGGATACAGTCACAAAATCGAAATTGGCCATCAAGTTCTGCAGTGTAAATGCAGCCTTACAGTCACTGGTGGAAGAAGTACTGAAAAATCATACTTAAGTAAAAGTACCATTACTTGCCCAAAAATGTAGTGCAAGTCGAGTAAAAGTTTCTGCTGTAAATACTACTCAAAGTATGAGTAAAAAGTAGCCCTTTTAAAAGTACTCATGAGTAGTGAGTATTACACTGTGAAAAGTTGATTCGTTTACATGCAATTTGTGCAGGGATGTGTAAACGTAACATTCTGTTGTGCATTTAGTGATTGTTTAAGAGTCATTGCGTGTAAAGATTTTGGACATCTTCTTGGACGTATTTAATGCTTCCAAACAGTTTGCTGCATTTATAAAGCGCCCATGTCTTGAGGTAGTTCAGTATGATGCGATTTACTGTCTATGTGCGATTTGATTGGACTGGAATTGCAGGATTGATTTTTCTACTTAGCCAATCCCCATAGACAAGAAAAAATAAAGTAGTGACTGCAGGTTGAAGGGAAATAGTGTAGTAAAAGAACCCATACTGCACTAAAAATGTACTCAAATGAAAGTAAAAGTACATATTTTTAAAACAACTTAGTAAATTACAATTCCTGAGAAAAAATACTCAGCTACAGTAATTTGAGTATTTGTAATTTGGTACTTTACACCACTGCTTATAGGACAAAAGTCTTTTACACATAGTAATGACCAAATATTATGGTAGCTTATTTTAAACTTTTTATCTCGCAGTTAAAACCTTTTCCTCGCAATAAATTGAGTTATTATTAAAATATATTACATGTTTTAAGTTAACATCTTGCAGTTCTAAAGCAAAGATGGTATCCATAAAATATTCAAAAATAAAACTGTCCAATGTATCAGAGGAAGTGTAGATGTCCATGCAGAAGTATATGGCTGCAAATTCTGAAAGTGTGTGGTGGACTGGATCTCCAATGAGTCTTTATAGTTTATTCTGAATCTGATATGGATTATTGGGATTTTGCTAATCTTTTAGTTCAAACTGCTTCCTTTACTTATTTATTTATTTTATTATATATATTTTTCCATTTACTCTGAAAGAATGACTGAAGTGAAAACTGGCTGAAGTTAAAACAAAACCTTTTTAATAGTATTTTATTAGTATTATATATTCACTGAAAAATGTAAGTTACAGTAGTTTTGTTATTTTTTTCGTGGTTTCTTTTTAACAACCAGGTCTAAATGTATGAATTCGTTCTTTTGATGAAGAGCAAAAGAACCTAGAGTACCAAACAGCATGTGCTGTTCCCCTTCAATCTGCTCCAAAGGTTATTGTTGTTTTTCTTGAAGGGAAAAATGCATACCTTTGAGTGTCCCAAATTGTGGGAGATGATTTGTAATTGTAATTTTATGATCTGTAACTTGATTGGCTGAATGTGTTTCAGTAATGACGGCTATATCGTCTGTGAAGAACACAAAGAAATCCTAAAAGCAGCCTGGGAAAATGAGCAAGATATTCAGCAGAAGAAAGAACAAGAGGTGTGTTGATTTCTTGTACCTCAAATCTAAAAAGAGTGTAGTGTTATAAAAGTGAAATGTGAGGAAGTACTGGAGTGTAAATGTTGTAACATGCCGGTTGTGATGTTTGAGCAGAAGCGAGAGAAGCGTGCTGTGGCCAACTGGACTCTGCTGGTCAAAGGCCTGCTAATAAAAGAGAGGCTGAAGCGTCGCTATGGGCAGCAGGGACTGGCATCAGGGGCAGGGCTTAAGCAAGGAAAAGAAGGCGGGGCTGAAGGACTGTCCTCTGATGAGGAGAAAGAGGGCGGGGCTCAGAGCACTCAAGCTCCACCCTCTCTGACTGCTTCATGGCCACAGAACAGACAAGAGGAAGCAGAGGAAAAGATCGTAAGACGTGTAACTAAACGAGAGAAGCGCGGAGAGGAGAAACATCTCTTCCCTTTTGAAAAAGTCTGACTAAATTAGGTTTTAATCACTTTACTGTATTTTCTTTGTTTAAATGTTTTTTCTGCATTTAAAAGCTTGTTTCTCATTGTAACTGACCTTTTATAGCTGCTGTATGCAGAGGATTTTGTAGATGTTAAAAATGTATACCTAGTCATCTTTTCATACTCTGTGTTTATGCATCAGAATACATATTTTTATAGAACATGCTGCTGGGGAAAAAACATAAATAAACAAATGTTTTGTTGCAGCTTTTTGTGTGTGAATTAGACTTCCATTTATGCATTTTGCAGATGCTTTTATGTAAAGCACTGCAGTGAATTATTAGTTCTAAACAGATCTGGGCATTGTGGAGCATCCTTCATTCTTTATCATGATGGAATGTTGCTTTTGGCTATTAACGGGAAAAATACATTTCATTTGCATCTTTCCAACAGGTTATACAGATAAGTATATAGTTCATATTGTAGCATTAAGTTATTTACCATTTTATTTATCATTAAAAAATGACCATAATGAATAGTATTTGAAAATGGCTGTTGGCTTATTATTACAGACCTCTTAAAATGGCCAGACAAGCACTTTACTTCATTGCATTGATGTATTTTCTGTTGAAACAGGAAGTTTGGCTTACCTCATAATAGCTTTGTTACTACCATAGACATTTACCATTTTGCTATAGTAAGATATTTCAGAAAATTGAGAATTATTAGACACAGGATGCATCTTTTTTTCCCTTTTTTTGTTTGTTAAAAAATTAAGCTAAGAGGCATTAATTTGCATTCACCAATATTCTACAAATGTAAAAATGTCTACTCTTTAGTATGCAAGAAATTCTTATAGACACTTTACGAGGGTCCTAATACCCGCACTTGTGGTGTTGTCCACTTGAACCTACATGCAAATGACAGGAAGTCAGCAAGACTATCCCAGAACTAGTAAAGCCAAAGCTCTGTGCCCTTAATGCATAGTAAATCCACATCATCACTAATACCACTTCAGAGTGGTATTTGAGCCCAAGTACATCATAAATAATATTCAAGAAAATCCCAAACTTTAGTGTACAAAATAATATACATGAAAATGTTGTTTTGGCAGATTTTCACCTGAAAAAAAAAAGAGATCATGTTTCACATTTGATTGCACATATAAACCTTGTGGTTGTCTGTAAGGGTGGCAGTAAAACAGATTTTGCACATTGTATTGGTGCATTTTAAACTGAACAGAAAGTACTAAAAATCAAAATCTACAAATAAAACATGCATTTTTCCTTAAATGTCAGATAGCTTTAGCAAACAGCATATAATACCACTCTATCAGGATTGTGTCAAGATCTACGCATTATGTTATATCTGGGCTAAATACATCTGATCTACTGTGGTTTACTAGTGTTTGGTGAAGCTTCAGTCCAAATCACCAAACGGCCTAAAGCTGTTGTCTCTACCTGCAACAATTACACTTGATACCTGCTAGTTGACACCTTTTCTCATTTTTGTTTTCAGATTTAGTCATATGATAAGTCGTAATCTTCAATCTTAATGCCACATATACATTTTATATCAATATTAATACACGGCTGATGTTAACTTAAGCAACAGTGTCAAGTACGGGCTTGTACTAAGGCCGCCTTTGTCTTTTTTTTCTTTGTACCCAAGTTACAAAGCGCTTTGCACACTGTAAATCAGGTTTCTTGTTTTGCTGACCTACATTTGAATGAGCGCGTGTAGGTTTGACTGCAAGTATGTATGTCAGTTTTGAGTAGGTGTGTGTCTATGTGTGTGTGGCCCCTCCTCAGGAACACAAATCTGCTCGCAGTGGAAAACAGCCTCGCTCGGGACTCGGAAGTGACGCTGTTCTAGAATCCCCCCGTACTTCCGATCTTCAGCTCTGCTGCGACTCAGCTAAGCGAACGGATCGGATCTCTGTCCAAATATCTGTGTTCAGCCAGCGTCGAGTGGCGGTCCGGCAGGTGAGTACCGTCGGGTGGGACGTGGGGGCTTTACGCGTTCAGAGCTGCGGCTTAATCGAGCGGCCTTGTTTACATACGAATCCCCGAGCTGGAGTGCGCGCAGGCGGATGATTGCGAATAAAGCCCTTAAAGCAGCGACATTAAACATCCCGTGTGTTTACTTCGCCGAGTTTAACTATACTACGTGCAATTTAACCTTCGGGACGTGTGCACTGGAATTCTAACTCCGTGAAACGATAAAGAGGGAGAAAGGATGACTTTGCACATCGATCGCGCTGCTGTATATTTATGCGCTGATCTGGAGGAGCAACAGCTGGTGCGGCCCGAGTCATATGGAGTAAACAAAGCACAGGCTGTACTTTCAGGAGCGTGAGTTTGCAGTCTTTGCTCAGCCACTACGCACTTAAACCGTGATCCAGCTGAGCTTGATATTATGCATGCCACCTCGAGTCGCTCGCTATTTATAGCCCGGGTGGAATGTGAGGGACTGACGGTGCACGAGCGGGTGATACCGGGCCAGGTCGTCTCATGACTGTGGGGTTCGGATGGTACCAGACCCGTTGAATTAAAAGTGCGAGTTCGGTTCAAATTGGTGACTGTCATCATGTCAGAGATCTGATCCCTGAGATCATCAGTCACGCGGCTTCTCTCTGCTCCCGCTGCCCGGTCGGACTGTCTGTCTGTACACCGTGTAATCCGGTAAAACGAAGCGCTAAGCCGCTCTGCATGTGAGGTTATGATTGTCTTACGCTCAAAAGGATGCTTGACCGCTGGTAATACAAGCGCAACCTTCAGAGAGTTTTCCAAGGTGTGTTGATCTGTAAATAATGAAACAGCTCCTTTGACCAGTGGTTTAAGCTCAGCGAGTGTCCTTGAATTTTAGTACAGCAGCAAGGCCGCTTTGGCCATGAATATTGTGTTCTTGAAAATCACCAATTCAAAGTTTGTACACAACTATTCTCTTAAATCAGTTTTTCACATGGGACATTATTTTGGACAGCCTTGTAAAAAGACTGGTCTACTTTGAGGAGGACTTTAGGCTACATGTTTATTTTGATGCTGTTAGTTTTATGTGAACTCCCTGGTGGATTAACTACATTACCCATAGTTCTCCTGAGAAATCGACCAATCAGTGATGTGCAACAAGTATGACAACATTTGATTGTTGTTTTTTCTCTGATTTAACCAAACCTTTTGTTAAATTTTCAAGTTTTTTATTTTGATTATTATTTGAGTGTGTGTGTGTGTCAAGTTTTAATGTTGTTGTAGCTGATTGGTTTGATTCATGGCTTATAGTTCTTTAGCACAGACCAAAATGGCATCGAAAAAATACTTCTGGGTTCAGGACAGAAAAAAGTGGGTGTGCACCATTGCGTTTTAAGCAACTCTGTGGCATACTAGATTCTGTTATACCAATTGATTTTTCATGTCCTCCTTTTTATATAGTTGGAAAATAATACTTAATAATATATTTATTACATTATTAATATGTAGTTTTCTTGGACATTCTGTCATCTCTTTCCTCTCACAAAATTAAATCATTTTAACTTACATTTTTCATGCCCATGAATTTATTTAATATGTTGCCTTGAAGTAAGTGTAGGCAGTCTGTCTTTTTTTTTTTCCCAAAATAAAACCCTTCAGGATGATGTCAGACTGATTAAAAAGAATAAAAACTCAAGTGCCCTATTATTCTTTTTCTTTTTTTTTTTATTACACACTACTACATGAAAGTATATGACTGTTTGTGAATGTAAAATGTCTATAAAGCTTCAAAGTGCACAACAAACCGAGTTATTGTCTCTGAAAAGAAACACGCTTCTGAAATGAGTCATCAATAATTTCAAGGACGAGATCTTTAAATGAACCTCTTTAGGCACTATAAAGAAAAATAGAAGTGATTCTGCAATGTATATTATATGAAAATTAATGGTTTTAGATTTTGCATGGATGTGAACCTATTATAAAACTGAGTAGACAATCTTTTAAAATGGCAAAATCTTTTACTATTTCAAAAGTTCTCTTTGAAATAGTTCCAAAATCGAAGAATGGGCTTGTTACAAAAATCATATTTCTATTCAAAACTTATTGTAAGCAATGAAGCTTAATTACAATTGGCTAAAGTTCATAATGTTATCTATCTAGTCTAGTCTGACTGTGCTTAAATGACATTAATAATGTGTTTAACTTCTCTCTTTCAGTATTTTTTTCTCTGTCTGAGCTCATCCCTCGCTCCAGTTCCTCATGAGTGACGGGGAGTGTGATTTCTTCTGCTTTTTTCGGTGCTGCTAAAAGCTAAAGGGCCCCCTGGGATTGGTGGTCCGGTCGAGGGTGGAGAGAAGCGGCTCAGAAGCGGCCCATTGGAGGAGAGCAGCGTGTCAGTCAGGGAAAAGGTCTCGCCCAGAGAACTATGTCTGTGGATATGAGTAGCCAAGCCTCAGACAGCAACGAGGAATTCGAAGATGATGATGAAGACATTGGTGAGGGCGACATCCCTCATTATTACGACAACCTTGAAGAGGACGTGGCAGTAGAAGAGCCGTTCGACCCCGAAAAGTACCAGTTCAATTGCTTGACATACAGAGAGAGTCAGAGGGTACTGACTGAACAGGTCAACAATGTAGCCAGTGCCCTGAAGGTGAGAGAGGATGTTTAGCTGGATAATTATGTGTCTTTTTAAACTATAAACGTTAAGGCCATTCATCGAGTTTAGGCAGTCATAGCAAAGCTGTTTTCTTTTCCCTTCAGGTGTCACCAGCTGTAGCCAAACTGGTGCTTGTGCATTTTAACTGGCAAGTGTCGCAAATACTCGAAAGGTAAATTATATCAAAGCACATACACACACACACTTTTTATTGGTTGTTTATATAAATGCCCAGACAGAGACTGTGGTGTGATGTGCTGTATTAAAAAATACTTTGAACTGATTTTCTAATCCTTCATAATTGATATTTTAAGAAATAAGCTTAATTTTGAAGTAATTCAATTATTTGATTCAGCAAGGATGCATTGGATTGATCAAAAGTGACAGTAAAACATTTATAGTGTTGCACAAAATCCACAAAAATATAAACGTAGCACCACAACTGTTTTTATTATTGATGAGGAGCATCAAATTTTATGATAAATCATTTAGCATTTTAGGATAAGTCATTAGGAAAATTCAGCATTGCCATCAAATAAAATGCCTTATGATATATTTACAGAATCAAAAGGTAAATAATTATTTTAAATTGTAATGTTTTACATTGGTACTTTGTGGTATTTTTGATCAGTTGCATCCTTGGTGGACATTTTTTTAGAACTTTTTATTTATTTATTTTTTCTATTAGAAAACAAACTTGTGGTCTCCAGACTTTTTCATTGGTAGTTTACAAAATAATGAAAAGACATAACCTCATATAATTACTACAATTATGTACATTGAACCCTAAAAATTGTCTTAATTTGTTAATATTATATTCTTGTATTTGAAGGTTTAAGTCCAATTCTTCTCAGTTGCTCTGTGAAGCCTATGCTCAGCCCACAACCACCTGCAGATCTCTCACTGTGAGTTTCTGTCATTACTTGAGACTTGACTTGAGAATTGTTTTTTAAGTTTTTATTTTATTTTTATTTTTACAATAACATTTGAAAAAAAAAAATGTTTTGGGTTTAAAATAGATTTTTTTTTCTTCTTTCCTCTCAAAATTCCAAAACTCTTACTTCTAAAGTGCAATGTTGAGGCAACAAAAAGTGTGAACATTGTGAAATCCGGCTATTTGATAAATTGCAGATGGACTTGATCATGTGCAGGGTACAGATAAAGGGATTTATTTAGTGATGTTGATCAGCTGACTGTACTTCCTCCTGTTTCTTACACCGCTCCTTGCCAAGTATCAGTCATAGACATGAAATATCGATTCAAGTTGAAATAATTTTGTGATGTGTGAGACATTGGCTGTGTCCCAATTCACTTCAACTGTGGCTTAAAAGCCTTAGTACACTTCACGCTAATTTGAAGAACAAAGTGGCGTGAGACATAATTTCCAACAAAATCAGATCAGGTCAAAATGATGTTCGTTTGGAGTTTGTTACAGGAGTTAGACACCGCTTGCTAAAGGATTCAGCGGGTAAACACCTTTGAAATAAAAGTTCTGATCCTCTAAGGCTCCGCTTTCTTTCACTTAAAAATCTTCTCTGGTTTATTCAGTTCACTTTATTGAGGTCAGACATCTACAAGCAAAAATCTAAACACTGCTAAATAAAAAGCTGCATAAAATTATGATTAAGATGATTGTAATTTGTAGTTAATAATTGTAAAAAATTCAAGACTGAAATAGTTTTTCATATTTCATACTATGAAACTGCCTTCATACTGCAAAACTGCCTGCTTTATATCAACCTACTCTATGAAGTGCTATATAAACAGACTTAAGTCCCTAATATGTTTCAAATGAAATTGAAAAAATAAACTGAAATTACGTCATTTTGAACCAAATTAATCTGAAACAAAGTGTTGACTTTGTTGAGCATACTTTTTGTGGGCAGTTCCTTGTTTTATTGCTACTAAACACCTTTGAGCTTCAATTGGTCTGTGATGATTACGCAATCGATGGCTGGGTTTTGGAACTATTTGCCTTGCCTTCTTTGACCTGCAGTTTTTTCAACCTGATATTCAATATCAGAGATAGTAGGGTACCTTTGTGACACTTATTTCAATATTCTATGATTTGCGACACAGTAATGCTAATTTGAATACTATTTATTAAGGATTTGACAATTTAGAAAAAATGTTGGTCAATACAGAAAACCAATATAAAGGCAGATAAATACAAATCTTAATGTGTTTTTTCTAAACCAATAACAAAAAATGCAAACAAATATTTTAAAAACTTCATAAAACAAGGACACTGCAAAGAAACATCAAGATCTTTCTTTCCACAAAACTGTTTACAAATGCGAAGTGCCAACTGTTTTGAAATCTTTTTTTTTTTTTTACGATGAAAACTCCCACTCTGCCGCCATCCTGTCTTCCTTCTAGGGTTGTCAAAAGTATCGAGTTCTGTACTAATCAGTAAAAAAAAATTCCATTTCCTGCTAACATTTGAGCACTGTTGAGCGCCCCAGTATCCATGTATCTGTGCTTGGGCTTGGTGAATAATGATGAAGCGATGACTTTAACGGCCAATCATAGTCATTTACGTTGAGCATGTGAACATCTAAATGGCCAATCAGCACTCAAATGTTAGCGGGAAATGGAAGTTTTTAAATTTCAGTACCGATTGTTACTGAATTCGATATTTTGGACAACCCTACTTCCTTCCTTCTAGCATAATCTTTTAAGAAATTATTTAGAAATCATTTTATCAGTAAATAATATCATTCTAATTATTATATCATTCTAATTGTTTTCTTATCAAGTAAATTATGATAACATTAAATTCTGATAAAAATAAGCATTTATTAGCCAATACCGATATGGATGCCGATATATTGTGCTATATAATGGCTATTGCACCATTTAGGATTATTATATCCTTATAGCATTTTAAAATTGTAAATATCTAATTATCATAATAAGCAGTCTTGACTGTCTCTCAGAAGCATGTTTGTTTAGCACTTATGCTCTGTTGACTCATATATGTGTGTGTGTGTTTTTTTGAGGCCGGGACATCGCTGCAGTGTGGCGTGTGTCTGCAGCTGGTCCGGAGAGACGCTCTCCTCTCTCTACCCTGTCAGCACTCCTTCTGCAAGGGATGCTGGGAGCAGCACTGCACTGTACTTGTCAAAGATGGCGTGGGAGTAGGTGAGTGTACACATAAAGCCTGGCTGCAGAATGCTATGTGTTGCTGATTGGAGAGAGCTTGATATCTGATCCTCTGTGGATTGTGTTTGTCTATAGAGATCTCCTGCATGGCGCAGGACTGCTCTCTCCGCATGCCGGATGATTTTGTTCTTCCTCTGCTGCCCAGCGAGGAACTGAAAGACAAATACAGACGCTACCTCTTCAGGGACTACGTGGAGGTGTGTGTGTCTGTGTAGGGATGCACAATGTGTCTGTTGCATACACTGTAAAAAAAAAAAAATACAAATCAGATGTTTTTATAGATTAAAAAAAAAAAGAAGAACTGGCAGCAGTGGTTGCCAGAGTGATAAAAGCTATTCATTTGTTTTAATTGTGAAGTGTTACTCAGGGAATTTTAGAGTGTCAGTTTTTCACTATAAATTATAAGATGATGTTAGAAATGATAAATTATAAGATGATGATGTCATGTTGCAGTATTTTATTTGCAAAATTGCAATGTTTTAGTATAGTAGTTGTTGCTGTTTTTGGTGAAGCTGTTAACTTTATTCCATAGCAATTTTATTGTAATTATTATATTACAGAACTTTTGTTTCTTCAGTCAGTCACTTTTGAACAATAGTTTTTATTAAATGATTTGTATTGAATAATGCCTAAATTAAAGTCAAATAATTGATGATAAAAATATCATTTTATTGCATTTTATTTAGTAATTGACGTTAAATCATTTTTGTATATTAATTAATTTATTGTAAATAATAGCCATTAATCAGTTATGGACCATAAAAATTGGCTTTATTTTCCATATTTTCCACTGATTGCTCTTCGCCTGATCTTGCTGATGTTTCTACAGAGTCATTTCCAGCTGCAGTTGTGTCCTGGCGCCGACTGTCCGATAGTTATACAAGTTCAGGAACCTAGAGCTCGCCGAGTCCAGTGCAGTCGCTGCGAAGAAGTCTTCTGGTAAAACGCATAATTGCACTCGCACACTCCAGCCGTAATACTTGTGCATGTGTTTGGATTGAGCGAATGTCTTGTGTGTCTTCAGTTTTAAGTGCAGACAGATGTATCACGCTCCCACAGACTGTGCTACCATCCGCAAATGGCTGACGAAATGTGCAGATGACTCAGAGACGGCCAACTACATTAGTGCACACACTAAAGACGTAAGGAAATACACACAAATAGTTTTTGAATGTATAGTTCACACAAAAATAAACATTTTCTGATAATTTACCATCCCGTAAGTGTTTCCAAACCTTTGAGTTTCTTTCTTTCTTTCTTTCTTTCTTTCTTTCTTTCTTTCTTTCTTTCTTTCTTTCTTTCTTTCTTTCT
>CAIGQV010017835.1:12957045-12976504 GCA_903798115.1 Danio jaintianensis | reverse complement strand
TCTTTCTTTCTTTCTTTCTTTCTTTCTTTCTTTCTTTCTTTCTTTCTCAAAAGAAGTTATTTCGAAGAATGTTGGAAACTGGTAGCCATTGACATCCATAGTAGGAATAAAATGCTATGAAAGTCAATGGTTACCGGATTTCGAGATAAAAAATTGCATCCCAATTCGCATATTATCCATTCTAAACAGTATTGGAAAGAATAGAACACACTAGAATTCATGTGTCCCAAACCATAGTATGTTGGAAAGAGTACGGCAAAGGTTCCTGGATGCTCTACTATTTCCATTAGAAAAGTAGATTCGTAGAAAGTGTAGATCCGTCTGTACTCTAACCGCTAATATCACAAAAAAGTGCATACTTTTCAAACGTAGTATTAGTATGCGATTTGGGACGCAGCTAATCATATTTGAAACAAGCGGAGGATGAGCACAAATGAATGAATTTTTATTTTTTGGTGCACTATCCCTTTAAGGGTCTGTTCACACTTCGGTTTGGTTTCACAGTTTGGCTCTTTTGGTTTCAGCCCAAAAAAAGTTCGTTCTAGTTTGCTTAGTGTTTATACTGTTATTATTAAAAATGTGAATCATCCAGTTTTTGGTTCATCTTCTTGTCTTTAACGTGTTTTGTTCATATTTACTTTGAACCACAATAAATATTTTGTTCATTAATTTTAGTTAATTTCGAAGCAGAACCGAGAACCATATTTTCACTGGTTTTGGTCTGGTTTGGATGGCAGGGTTCACATTTATTCATATGAACCAGATTAAAAAGAGTTAAATTTAATCAAACAAAACCTGCCTAGTGTGAAAACACCTTGAGTTGGCAAAATCAAGTATATACTGAGGGTTAGTTAGAGTTAGATATTTAGGATGGTAGTGACATCCTTATGATTGTGTTTTGATTTTTGTCCACAGTGCCCTAAGTGCAATATCTGCATTGAGAAGAACGGAGGCTGCAACCACATGGTGAGAATTATATGCTTTTTCCATTACCTGCACACTTTATAGTGCACACTAGGGAAAACTATAAAAAAAATCTTATTTTCATATACATTTTTTTGGTAACAATGTAAAGGTGTTTTTGATTTAATGCATCAAATTTGATCAGTAGTAAATTTTTAGACTAAAAATTTGTCATGTTTTTTACTAAAGCTGTTTTCATTCTCTTTTTGCAGCAATGCTCAAAGTGTAAACATGGTAGGTTGTTTTGCATAATTTTTATTTATTTATTCTTTTTTTTATTTTTTAGAAATGATATTGAGTGATAAAGTTGTCTTGATGGTAATGTAGTTGTTCTGTGTGCGTGTAGATTTCTGCTGGATGTGTCTGGGCGACTGGAAGACTCACGGCAGTGAGTACTACGAGTGCAGTCGCTACAAAGAGAACCCAGACATCGTGAATCAGAGCCAGCAGGCCCAGGCCAGAGAGGCCCTCAAAAAATACTTGTTCTACTTTGAGAGGGTGAGAAATGATCAGTCAATAATAAAGGAAGCTCTCGCAACACACTGTTGACAGGCATGGAGCACACTGATAAACATTAGCTTTGTTTCACAGCCTAGCAAGCTCTTCAGTATCCATCTTGACAAAGTTTGTGGGGAATCTATTTAAAGTAGGGAGCAACATTATAGTACAATCATTACAAAAATGTATCAGTAAAAAGTGCTTATTCTAAATCTAATTTGACGTATATGTAAAAAAATTAAAGTAACATGCTGTTAGTTTAGCAAGATGCTAACCACAAATTCTGTTGCAGTGAATTGTTAGTGCTAGATTTTGTAAGAGCTATTCTCTCATGTATTTTTATGAGTTGCAGTTGTCCTATTCATTCAAATGTATTTAAAGTTAACCCACATGAAAATATGGTAATATAACTATTATAATTTGAAGAATAACTATAGTAATTTGTAGTAAATACTATAGTGTTTTGAACCATACGATAATAGTCTATTATACTGTATATTATTTACAACACTTTAATGAGTGCTACAGAATACTAAAACTGTAAAACTACATAAAACTGTAATAAATATTGTAATATACTGTAGTTTTTACTAAAGTAAACTGTGGTGTACCGTAGCATAATTTACCTAGTTGTAGAAAACTTAAGTGTAATTTGATTACATTACTGCTACAACTATAGAAATACCACAAAAGAGTAATTCAAGTACAGTACTTTACTGTAGTATGCTTTAAAACACTACACTAGTATTTACTATAAATCACTATAGATTTTTTAATGTGTGAATTGCTGTAAATATTGATCTGTAAGTATTAATCCTCATGTTGCCTGTCTGTCTCCAGTGGGAGAACCACAATAAAAGCTTGCAGCTGGAGGCACAGACCTACCAGCGGATCCAAGAGAAGATTCAGGAGCGAGTCATGAATAATCTGGGCACCTGGATTGACTGGCAGTACCTGCAGAACGCTGCCAAGCTACTGGCCAAGGTACAGGCTGAATCCAGCTGTTTTACTTATTAGGGCTGCATGATTTGGGGGAAAATCATATTGCATTGTTTTTTTCTGAAGAAAATTGCAATCAATAAACAAAAACAAATTCCAGGTTTGCTATGCTGTTATGTTGGCTACATGATTTGGTTCAACATTTTATGATGTGTCTATATGATTAGAAAATAATAATAATAACAGTATTACCAGTATTTTACTGTTGAATTCAGATTTGTTTAATAACAAAAAATTGTGGTAAACTGTAGTAAAGTCACCATAAAAGTAAAATGAGCTATTCTTTTATTTTAATTTAGTGTTCCAGTTTTGTTTTTTTAACTGTCAGTGCACATAATGTTGTTATTCCTGTGCCCTCATAATATTTAATCAACTTCCTCTTTCTGTTGTAACACCATCTCTTGTCTGATGACATGTTTACTGGCACAAGGGTGGGAAAACCTGTCACTCACACAGCAAGATCACAGCAATCCATTCATTCCCACTATCTAAAATTAAATTCCACCTTATTTTTTCCTCAGAAATGACAACTTCTGTTTCATGTCAACTTTAATTTCCAATCAAAGTTTATTAAACCACAGACAGCCCATAAAGCTCTTCTTTTGCTGACAACATTACAAGTTTGAGGAGATTATTGGTGAATGTTTCATGTTGTCAAGTGGCCCAAAACGATAAAGAGATAAGTTTGTGTCAAGCTGCAATTCACAAATTATGAGTGATTCATATGTAAAAGAACACAGTAATGCTTTCGCAATTTAATCTTTCCACTTCCTCATATTGTGATTTTGGTCTTATTTACACCCGTTCAGCAGTTGTGTTTCCATAAACTCTGTTTGCTCTCTCCACAGTGTCGTTATACACTGCAGTACACCTATCCTTATGCCTACTACATGGAATCTGGACCCCGCAAAAAACTGGTAAGGAACGGATTTAAAGGGATAGTTTGACTAAAAATTGCTGTTTGTTCAGGTCACACTTTTCTTCGGTAGAACATTAAAGAAGAGTTGGTAGAATTTAGCTGAAACTACAGGCATTTTGAAAGTAATAAAAACACATACAGGCAGGCAAAACTAAATTAATGCACGTGGCTTCTGACGACAGCAAAACAATCAAGCTGTGAAAGAAAAAGAACATTATTTACAGCATTAATTACCTTTCATCCAATGTATTTTCAGAACCCATGGGTATTGATTTACTCTCTCCTTTAAATGTTTTTTGACTTTAAAAGTTCTGGTAGCCATTGACATTTTTATAAATCGCTGAATACTGCAGTTGTAGCTAAATTATCAGCCTTTTAAAAATATTTTTGGGTAATCTATCCATGTAATGTCTTTCTTTGAAGGTTGAAAATGTCTTGTGTCTGTCTTTGTTAATAGGAAATCTGATTGTTGTTATTTCTTGTAGTTTGAGTATCAGCAGGCGCAGCTGGAAGCAGAGATCGAGAACCTGTCATGGAAAGTGGAAAGAGCAGACAGTTATGAGAGAGGAGAGCCGAGTGCTAATGATAGAGGGGTGAGAGACTGAAGTCCTGAACAGAAACACTAAAATAATAAAAATTTTTAAAAAAACACAAGATAATTTCTTTTCTCTCTCTCTCTTTCTTTCTGTAGGATCTGGAGAATCAGATGCACATTGCTGAGCAGAAGAGACGGACGCTGCTGAAGGATTTCCATGACACCTAAACATCCGTCCACTGAATCCACGTGGAGTTCGCTCTTCTCTCAACTGTATTGCCCCCGTTTTCTCCAAAGATCCCCCTCCTATTCTTTTTTTTGTTTGTTTTTTTTTGTCAAAACTCTACGCTGCATCTCAGAACGTTCTGTCCATCTCTTTGTCTCTCATTTATAGCATCTCTTTTCAGAACCCTTCTGTTTATTAATTTCTTCCTCAGCGTCCCCCCATTTTTTATTCTTTATTTTGCAGGGTTTGAGAATAGCACGATTGTATCCTAGCGCTCGCATACACAAACATGGCATTCTCACATCCCCAGCTGACATTATATACACATCCACACACACGACACTCAAAACACTCCACCGAAACAGTCTAACTCTTATTTTCCTCCAGCACTGCTCCTGCCATAACTTCTGACACCTTTTCTTCTCTCCCTTGCTTTCTTCTCATGTTTTTTTTTTCTTCCTTAGAAATGGCTGTTGATAGTTTAGATCATTTAAAAAAAAAAATAGAAAACTGAAAAAAAAGATGGAAAAACAAATGATGCTGTAATTTTCAACGGTTGTACATTAATACAAAAATAGAGTTACTGAGAGAAAGTTTTTAAACCAGACAGCGACTCTTGTGTTTTTTTTTTTTGTGTGTGCACACATTACATATTTGCACTACACTACAGTTCAGATCTTTGGGATTGTTATTTTGTTTTGTTTTTGAAGCCATTTTGGGTCATCGATCCTGCACTTATTTAATTAATAATAAAAATGTAATATTATGATATAATAATGTGGAATATTATTGGTTTAAAATCATGAGCTTATTAATTTAGTATTCTTTTTTGATAATAAAATCTTATATAGACCATTTTGAGGGATGTAAACAATAACAATGGTCCTAATGTATTTCCTGTATTACATTTTGAATTTCCATAGCTTCCAAGAATCCAAAAAGGTCCACATATTGATAAATAATGTTATGGCTGCCGTTTTAATACTATGATATTATTAAATTGCCTTTTGTTACTGTTATGAAATAGTTTGGTAACAAGCAGGAAATGTTTACGGGCCAGTGACATCGCCATATTGAAATGGTCTATAGAAATGGGTGATCTGCTGAATTGTGGAAAGCATGATGCAGCTTCTTTTTTAAGGATTTTTTGTTTTATGAACAAACATTAAAAATAGCAAGGAATGTTGGAAATATATTAGTTTAAAATAAGAATTATTTTTACTATACTTTGTAACTTAATAATATTTTTAACTTATTTTATAATTGAATGCATTTTACAATTAAATCTTTATATGGGTAGAAATGGTTGTGCTGCTAAATTATGTGGAAAGCGTGAAAATGTTTTTTTTTTTATTTGATGAGCAAACATTTAAATAAATAAAATATAATTTACTGACGTTTTATTAATCCTTGCTGAATAAAAGCATTAATTCACTTGAAGGGAAAAACTACATGAATACTACATTTCGTATTTATTGAGATAAATAATGTACTGTTTACTTCTTTTGACTGTTTCCTTTGGGTATGTGCTGAAATACTTTCCAGCATTTATTTCACACACACACACACACAGATTAGATGCATTCGTTACATTTATAAAAGTCTAGGCTACAAAATAGTAGTATTAAAAAATACAAGTGGAATTAAAAATCAAAAAGTTTGTTTACAATAAAAATACAGTAAAAATACTTTGAGTAAAAACTCTGCGCGCACTCGAAGGGGCATTAGGTGTCCGCGCGCGCTCCCGAGTCTGCATATAAAGGTCAGTCTATGGTCAGTTCCTACGAGCCAAATAAAGTAAACAGCAGAGCGCGCGAGATAAAATTAAATCGGAGAAATTCCCGTACAGCCCCCCCACCCGGGTGAAAGGATAATACCCTCGGTCTCGAATATCCAGAGATATTAAAATAAACTTTTAGCAGAATAAGTACCGCCCCATCAACAGCCCGGATGTGACGTAGGAAGACACCTTATTTATATCTGCGGAAGAGAAGACGGTTCAACAGACACACGTGTGATGCTTGTGGACACCACGGGCCTGTGTCAGTCCCAAAAACAGGAGCACGTCAGGGTTTCTTTGACTCAAACTAGAAAAACACCTGAATCTTCATAGGAATTTGACATTTTCGCGGCGTTTACTGCCATTAAGCGCAGTGAAGACAGTATCGGACTGAAGCTCGGAGGAGAACAGCGCTCAGCGGTCTGTGCACACAGTCCCGAAAACGCTTGTTCAGTGAGAATTTGGACTTTATATTCACTATGGCGGACTATTTAATCAGCGGACAGACAGGTTACGTGCCCGACGACGGTCTTACAGGACAGCAGCTCTTCAACTGTGGAGACGGCCTTACCTACAAGTAAAGAACCCTGGCATCTTCTTGTGCAATAATGTGATTTCTGTTTATAATGCCGGTGTACGGTCAGCACTGCAGATGTTCACGTACAGAGCTAATATGTACCTAACAGCATGTAGGTGTCGTTGTTGGTCCGCGTTTATCTGGTTTGGCGTCCAGCATAGTTATTATATGGGTGACAGCCCGATGTCTTTCATCCATTACGCTATTCAGCTTCGCTAATTAATTCAGCGTGGTGCCAACTTTGCCATGCGGATTGACCAAGGTTAAGTCGGGTCGGAAGGACATCTTGACTCAGCAGCAGTGACATCAACTGCTGCCATGCTTTATGCCAAGTTAAGACAAGTAGGGTCGCCACAGTCTATTTTTGTACCACTGACAGCCCTTCTAGCTTCTCTTGGACCAGAACTAATCTCTGTCTCCCACAACCCCGGCCTGCTAAATGTGCTATAAATAGTCTGAGCTTTGTGGAGTTTTTTGTTTTTTTTACATACATGTAAAGCATTTAATGTCCCCGAGTGAAAGCCTATCCGTGGCAGGTGCACGTTTTTCCAGAAGCATCTTTCTGTTTACTGGTCACACTGTAAGAGCTGTAGGCGAAGAGACCGTGTTTATATTGAACTTAAGGTTCTAGATGTACTCGAGTCGGTTTTATCATTAAAAACAAGGCGCTGTTTGACGCACTTGTGAACGGCGTAATATTTTTACAGAGATAAGAGAGTCTCTTTGGAACATAATTTGAGTGGTGTGTGTCAATGTACGAGATAAGAGAGCTGGTAAGTCAGTCACTTCTCAAATCAGCAGCTCATTGAATCAGTATTGAACTCAGAATAGCGATTTCTGAAATGTGCAAACATAAAGTTGCATTTTGTTATGTTAATATTTCTTAAAGTTAATAAGTAAATAAATAACATTTCAGAAAATCTCTGCCATTGGTCAGTCAAACAGTTGGTCCCACCCCCAGACTCATACTACTGGCAGAGAGCCTCTTCCAGAGGTTTCTGATTGACCAGAACTGAAGTCAGATTCAGAGCTGTCAAAGAGACAAGTGTGAATTCCCACTTCTTATGACAACTTTTCAGTTATAAATCCCTCTAGTAGTGATAGGCATGTGCTTGAAAACGACTTACAGCCACTTTAAATTATGAATTGCCAACACTCATGTTTTCACATCTTTTTTTCTTTCAGTGATTTCCTGATTCTGCCTGGGTACATTGACTTCACAGCTGACCAGGTGGTAAGTAAAATAATTGGATGGAAAAACAGCATGTATACCTTTGGCTGGTGACTTGAGAAAATGTACAAGCAATCAAAATGATTCTCATTACAAACATGCAAAGATTTTTGACTTTGTATTTTTAAATGTTATAAGTGACTAGAACTCACAGCAGTTGCAGAAATACAGTTTGTGTTAATTTGCTGTGAACTGAGCTGCTCTGAGACGGATAAAACACCATGAGCTACTCATATAACAGATAACAGTACTCTGATTTACATTACATAAGTATTTACAGTACCGACTTTGCATTTTGATAATCACTTTTAACTATCCTGTATTTCGGCCTTAGTGGGAATTAATTAAGGTCCTGGTGCAAAAAAAATAAAAATTACTGGTCAATAACTGGTTTAATTAATGTTTTAATAATGCTTTTGTCTGTAGGACCTGACATCAGCCCTGACCAAACAGATCACAATGAAAACCCCACTGATCTCGTCACCTATGGATACAGTCACAGAGTCTGGCATGGCCATTGCTATGGCGGTAAGACATTGACTGACACATAAAGTGCTCTAAGTGTCACGCACCGTTACAAAAGAGCCTGAATAGTTAATTTGCAAACAATATACCTCAGATGTAGATCGAAATAAATGTGGAAAAAATAAAAAGAATTATCCTGCATAAACATAAAAAAACAGGTCTTTTACATAATTTTTACAATACAATTCTTTCAAGAATGAGAATTTTATGTTACATTTACATTTTATGTTAAATTTGATGTATCTTTGGAAACCACTTGCCATTTAGTGGTGATAATAACTAATAGCCAATTATGCTTTTGACTGTTTAAAAAAAATCAGTACAGACTTTGATATCTCATCCCTAAACCCATTTCAGTAGGACGTTCAGCCACATGGGTGTTTTATGAAGTCTTTAAAGCTGTGCATTATTAATAAAATTAAAATAATACCGCAATTTTTTGCTGAGTGTTTTTTTTTTTTTTCTTTCTTTCCGCTTTTATCTGGACTGGTTCAGGTCTGTCATGAATAGAAAGATAAATATAATAGACAACACTAAAACCACCAGTAAATAAATATTGCACCCATTACTTAAAACTTGCATTTATAAAGATTTATCTTTTTATATTCATAGCATTTTTTTTTTCTTCTAAATTCTACTGTGATTATGACAGCTTACCGGTGGGATTGGCTTCATTCATCATAACTGCACTCCAGAGTTCCAGGCAAATGAAGTCCGCAAAGTCAAAGTGAGTCTTTGATACTGTGAAACTTTACATAACCTTCTTGTTTTGAGGCTTTTCTCTGTGTGTTTACCAGTTTTCTTTTCTTTACTCATTTGTAAATGTTTTCTTTTCACCCCTGCCCTATACAGTAGCAACAATGTCCTCCTTAATGGGAAATCCACACCTCATTCTGTGATATGTGTCAACGTGACCCGCAAATAGAAATCCCTAATAGTGAAATCTCCTTTTTATACTCTTCCTTTGCACCTTTCTCTTTCCCTCTCTTTCCACTATTGATTCATCCTGCCTAGAGATACGAGCAGGGTTTTATTACGGATCCAGTGGTGATGAGTCCTAATGAACGGGTAAGAGACGTCTTTCAGGCTAAGGCTCGACATGGATTCTGTGGGATCCCGATCACAGACAATGGACAGATGGGTGGACGGCTGGTCGGCATCATTTCATCTCGCGATATTGATTTCCTCAAAGAGTCGGAGCATGACCTGCCCCTCAGTGAGGTGGGTGAATCTTAATGCAGAGAGCAAAAGCTAAGCTGGTTTTATTGAACTGGGCTCAATTCATCTTTCTCTGACTCAGGTCATGACTAAGAGGGAGGATCTGGTTGTAGCTCCAGCAGGAGTGACACTGAAAGAGGCCAATGAAATCCTCCAGAGGAGCAAGAAAGGTGGGGTAGGCTATACGAATTAATGAGAGCGTCTTTCTTCCTTCCTTTCTTCATGTGCTCATGGCTGAGTAAAGTTTTAGTTTAATCCTTGAACCAAATCACATGATTCACATGATTTTCAACTGTTCATTAACCTATATAGCAGTGTTTCAACCACCACTTCTCAGCAATGGCAGGCTGTAAAATAGATTGCTGTAAACCGAATTGTTGCATTACATTTCTTATGACCAACAAGGCTGTGTATATGTGACACCCAGGACCACAAAACTTATGGCCTAATGTTGCATGGGTATATTTTTAGCAATAGCCAAAAATACATTGTATGGGTCAAAATGATTGATTTTATTTATTTTTTTAATGCCAAAAATCGTCAAGTAAAGATCATGATCCATGAATTTATTTTGTAAATTTCCTACTGGAAATAAATCAAATCTAGTCAAATCAATTCTAGTCATCTCAACTAACATAAATCAAACTGACTAAAAATATTAAGTTAAACTTTGTTGCTGAAACATGATTAACCTATTGAAATAAGTTAAAGCAACATGAAAGTATTTGTTGTCTTTACTTTTTGTCATTCATTTTTTTTTTTACAGTGTAAACTACTTTAAAGGCGTTTTTCTCAATATTTAAATTTTTATATATTTTTTTTTGAACCATCAGATTCCAGATTTTCACGTAGTTGTACCTCAGGCCAAATATTTTCCTATCCTAACAAAAAGTATATATCAATGTAAAGCTTATTTATTCAGCTTTCAGGTGATGTATAAATCACAATATAAAAAAAAGTGACACTTAAGAGTGGATTTGTGGTCCAGGGTTGTATATTTGATCAAAAATACAGTAAAATCAGTAATCTTGTGAAACAACGGTTATTACTAACAGTGTATTATGATGTTTTTTTAGATGAAATTTATTCCTGTGGTGGTAAAACAGAATTTTCAGCAGTTGTTACTCCGTTGTCAGGTTCCCTCAAAATCATTCTTTAAACGTGTGCATTACATTTATTACAAATAGATACATGTGTACATTTGTGTTGATGCTTTGAAAACAAAGTCCTAAGAGCAAAAATAAGATGAGCAAGCATCCATTAAAGGGAAAGTTCACCCAAAAATAAAGATTGTCATCATTTACTCATCCTCCATTTGTTTCAAATCTGTTTGAGTTTCTTTCTTCTGTTAAAAAGCAGCCCTTGACTTCCGTAGTATTTTCTTTGTTCCTGCTATGGATGTCAATAGCAGCTTTTTTTCCAACATTCTTCAGTATATCTACCATCGTGTTCAACCGACGAAAGAAACTGATTAAAGTTTAGAACCACTCGAGTGTGAGTAAACAGTGAGGAAATCCCATTTTTTGGGTGAACTATCACTTTAAGGAAGTGAGAGCTCTGTAAAGTAATTGTCAGCTAATATATTCAGATGTGAAATTCTCACCCTCAGTGTTTGTTTTCTGCAGGTAAGCTTCCTATAGTAAATGAGGAGGGCTGTCTGGTGGCCATCATCGCTCGGACAGACCTGAAGAAGAACAGGGATTTTCCTCTGGCCTCTAAAGATTCCCGTAAGCAGCTACTTTGTGGTGCTGCCATCGGAACACACAACGATGACAAATACAGACTGGACCTGCTGGCACAGGCTGGTGTAGATGTGGTCGTCCTGGTGAGGCCTGTTTTGACGTCAATACACATCAATGAATAAACATAGCTTGAATTTGCTTATTTCTTTCCTCCCGCCCCACTTTAGGACTCTTCCCAAGGCAATTCCATCTTTCAGATTAATATGATCAAGTACATTAAAGAGAAATATCCCAATGTACAGGTCATCGGAGGCAACGGTTAGTATTCAACAGACTTTTTTTTTTAACATGACATCTACTAACACACATTTGACATGCTGTGTGGTCTGTGCGTTGCAGTGGTGACTGCGGCTCAGGCAAAGAATCTTATTGATGCCGGTGCAGATGCTCTGAGAGTGGGAATGGGCAGCGGCTCTATCTGCATCACACAAGAAGGTCAGTCCACCAATCACATGCTCTGCTGCCTGCCCTTCAGCCAATCACCGGCTGTGTTCATTAATCTACTTTTTCCAGAGAGAGCACCTGATGTCCGGTGCCTGCTCTGGTCTTCTTTTAATATTTGTTAGAGCAGTCCAATTAATTAATCATTTCTCAAATATCCCTATTTATTAGCAGACAATTTGTAAAGCCATTTCTTTCAGCTTTTTTGTGGGGTTTTAGAACCTGTGGAGAATTTTTGGTTCTATTCCAAATCCTGTGGAAATATGTGTCTGTCTGTCTGTCTATTTACTGTTTGTGTAGTTTTCTGTGATCAGTCTCATACTCTGTCTCTTTAGTAATGAGGTATCTTTCTTGCTCTTTTTTTTTCTTTAGTATTATCCTTTAATCCTTTTTTCTAAGTTTTTTTCAATGTCTTTGTGGCATATTTGCATACTTCATTACAATTATTTGTCCTTGCTACTTGCGTTTGTCCCCTTTTTATAAGCTCTGTTCCAAAACCTTGCAAGGAGTTTTAAAAGGAAGGCTTAGTCTGTAAAATTATGTTGTTGTTTTTTTCGTTTTTTATTTATTCTTTTTTTTAAGAAATCAATACTTTTGTTTAGCTGGGATGCATTCAGTTTATCATAATTCACAATAAAAATATTAATAGTATTACAAGAGATTTCTTCTCTAAACAAATGCTCTTCTTGACTCTCCAGTAATCAAAGATGCTCAATTAATGAATTGATCAATTAATGGCTGCTGAAAGTTTAGCTTTATTTGTCAAATTAATAAAGAAACTTTTAAGTGTTAAAATTGAAAACTTATTTTGCAGTTGTATTAATATTTCACAATATTCCTGTTTTTTATTATATTTGTTTTTGTTTAGACATTTTAAAACATATTACCAGCCACACACTTTTAAACAATAGTGTAGTTATTTGTAAGACAGCATTTCATGTGTCCTTGCATGTGCTGACAACACAAAGATTTATTATGAATTATTTTACTTTGATTTAAAATATTTTTTTATGATTATTTAATAAAATGTTCTTAAACAGATTTTATTTAATATTGTTTAATAAAAATATTCAGGCTTTTTTGAGTGTATTGTCTAATATGTAAGATTTATCTTAACCAAACTTTTTTTTAAGGGCATTTGCTGCATATATACTTGAAGCTAAATTGAAGAACGAACTAGTTTGACGTCATTTTGAACATAATTGGGCCAAAATGATTTTTTTTTGGGACTTCTTTTCATAAGTTTTTTTCCGAATTTTTCATTTAATTCAGCTTGGGCTGGAAAACACCTTTAAACTGCCGTTGGTTTGTGTGAAGTTACACAATAAGGCGACATGCCCGTAACATTAAACAAATGAAATCAGTTACTGGTCAAGTATTTGTGGTGGATTCCAATTTAATCCCTGATGAGAACTGATGACAGTTCATTCACAACAGTTATTTAGATGCTAGAAGGCATCTGTCTGTGTAGGCGTCTCGGTGGCCGTCAAGGTTTTAGAACAGAGCTACCGTGTGCTCTCTGTTTTCTCGGTCTCAATCTCCCTCTGTGTAACTGTGTCTCTCTAGCACCTCTCAGTATTCCTCCTGGTATAAAGCTCCACAGCCCCAAAACCCCAACTACTGTTACGGGATACTCCAGTAAGTCCCTCCCCCCGATCCCCATACAGAGATCCCATTGGCTCACTTTCTCACTCTGCCTGACCCCTCCTCCCACAGCCTGCTGCATTGATTGGTTAATGGCTCTGCATCATTAGAAGTAGTTGCTGGTTTTTGGGGTTTTGGATGCTTGTCATTGTCTGACTAACCTGTCAGTAATGGCGTTTGGCACTTTCTCTTATCCAAGTCTGTTACCCAGAATCCCTCACTAACATTCGTGAACTAGTTCATGGAGTGGCCCGGAAAAAGTATCCTGACATGGAAAGTCACACTTAAAGCATTTATGAATTGTCAGTGTGTCATAAAATATCAAACCAAGTGACATTTTGAGAAAATAAGTCACATATGCAGTTAAAAAATGAATGATAATTAACATGTTGTCAATTTTACATTTCAACCTGAACTTAATGTATTGGATTACAAATATTTTTATATCAACTGCTTAAGTCATTGGCACAGATATTAGTTCTAAAAAAACATAGAACTGTTTGTTTCTGTACGTCACGTTTTTGATATTCCATGTGTAAATGCTAGAAGTATGACTTAAAGGGACAGTTCACCCAGAAATATACAGTTGAAGTCAGAATTATTAGCCCCCCGTATATTTTTTTTTCCCAATTTCTGTTTAACGGAAAGAAGATTTCTAAAACATTTCTAAACATAATAGTTTTAATAATTAATTTCTAATGACTGATTAATTTTATCTTTGCCATGATGACAGTACATAATATTTTACTAGATATTTTTCAAGATACTAGTATTCAGCTTAAAGTGCAATTGAAAGGCTTAACTAGGTTAATAATGCTAATCAAGAAAGTCATTGTATAACAGTGGTTTGTTCTGTAGACAATCCAAAAAAAGTTGCTTAAGAGGGCTAATAATATTGACCTTAAAATGGTTTTAAAATAATTAAAAACTGCTTTTATTCTAGCTGAAATAAAACAAATGAGATCTTTCTTTAGAAGAAAATATATTATAGGAAATACTGTAAAAAATGTCTTGCCCTGTTAAACATCATTTGGGAAATATTTGAAAAAGAAAGAGAAATGTCACAGGAGAGGGCTAATAATTCTGACTTCAACTGTAAATCAGATCAATTATTTATCCATAAGACCTCAATGTATCTTCAGGAGCCATAGGTATTCATTTAGTTTTTCTGGTAAATGTGTTCTTGACTCAAAGTGCCAGTTGATGTTAACTAAAAAATCTCCTACAATCTAAAAAAGTCTCCTACAAATTCATTCATTAATTTTCTTTTCGGCTTAGTCCCTTTATTAATCTGGGGTCGCCACAGTAGAATGAACCACCAATTTATCCAGCACAGTTTTACGCAGCGGATGCCCTTCCAGCTGCAACCCATCACTGGGAAATCTCCTACAAATTGTAAATATAAATTTTTGGGTGAATCTGTTTACATGTCTGAAAAAAAACATTTAGAGCTGCTGTAAGAGCACTGTTAACAAGTGCTTTTCATATGCTCCAAAGCACAAATAGCTGAGGGTTTCACAGTCATCAGCACTGCAAAAAAGCTCTTTGCATTTAGTATAGATTGTGTGAATTTCAGTCACACTTTTTTTTTGCACAGTATACAGAGTGTAGATGTTGTGACTTTTACAGATGACAGAAAAGGGGTCAAAAGCTGACTTGTCATTTCAATGCTGTTGCCCTCCATTTCATGTCTGTTCTCATAACGTCTCTAAAAATAGGACATCAGTTCACTGTGATCGTGATGATGGTGGTAGAAAAGCATGCATCTCATATGCAGCTTCCTTTAATGTAATGCTAATTAATATAATGAAGTAGTTTGCATTCTTCAGAAGTTTTAAAACTGTAGAATTTGCATTTAGGGTCTTTTGGACCCCTCTTTGTCAATAGATATTGGAATAGATAGTATGGACTTTTGTTGTTGTGTCTTTGCATTTGCTCACCACTGATGGTTAATCAATTATGTTACTTCTGGATGAAGTCACACATATAGACAGGAGTGGAGCAAAAGATATAGATTAACTTTATTTATTTATTTTTTTGTCAAGAAATTGTTCTTTTTTTTGTCTTTCATTTTCTCAGATGTTCTTGTTTGTCAAGGCTTGCAAAGACTTTGCTTATTGACACCCCTTTTTCATTTCACCATTGATTAAAAACACCTAAAATTTCCACTTTTAAAAAATTCTCATATTTCATATAATGCTAAGTCTTTGTCTTTGAACTCCTGCGAAGTTCAAAGATGATGTTTGATTCCGATTTGTGTTCATTCATTGGTTTGGGCTCATTATGAATTGATGTAACGCTGTCTCTGAAACATTTACTGATTGGTTGATTATCACTGACTGTAGTCACATGACTGCATGAGTAAAGAAAACACTGATAGTCATTCATGTGTCCACCAGGGTCAGAAAATGACTTTTGTGTAAGAAATAGTGATTGCTCCTGAAATTGATTTCTAGAAGTTTTTTTTTTTTTTTTTTTTTTTTAACTATTATTAGGCCTTTTTTATTTACCTTCTCACATCTGTGTTATATTTAATGTAAAATACTTCACATTTAGCCAATTACTTTTATTTAAAAAATGACTATTATCTGTTAAATTGTATGTGAAGTATACATTATTTAAAAAGACAATTAAGACAAATGAAAGAATATATGACTGCTATAAGAATTGACACTCTTCAGTTTTACTTTTGATTTCAATCATGACTAGGTCTATGGCAGTATCAAGTTTTCAAGCTATTATCACAATATTCTGCATTATTATGATAATGTCATTATCGCTAATGTACCTTGTGTAATAACAAAAACTTTTGTATACAAATATTCATTGTAAACAAATGTTTAAGTGTATTTACAAAGGATCATAAAGAACAATGTAATGTAAAACTAACAATGAGGTCTCACTAGTGAGCGATAGTTAATACGTTAAATCAACAGCGAGAAATATTTTGTATTTCTATATACATTTCAATATTTTTTACACTTACAATGTTAATGTTAGTTAAAAAAAAATGAATTTTAATATTTATCAGCTCCATTTAATTTTAATGAGTTATTAAACATGAACCTTGAAAATTAAAACACCTAAGATAAATAAATGTTTTCATCATGAGTTAAGTTTAATTAACTACTGTTTACAAATGGATCTTTATTGTACTCCACAAACAACAGGCCTATAAATAATCAGAGAAATTTCAATTAATACCTTATGTATGTCGCAGGCCAGATTAGCATGGAAAATATTCATGCTTCAAAATAAATTTCCTATTATTACGTTTTCAAGCATTTGGTGCTGTGATAAACAACCACTTTAAGTTCAACCGTCTGAATATTCTTGAAAGGCAGTCTAAAAGTGTGAATAATAAACAAATATTTGCTGTATTCGGAAGTCCCCACGATAATATCATGACAATGTTGTATTATTGAATATTGGGACATCTAATCGTTACAGCAGTAATGGTTTAATAATACATTTATATGTATATAATTACATTTAATAATATATAATTACGAGGCAATTTTTGTTCATTTTGCTGGCATTTTTGCCTCGAGCATCTGTTAATTTACAACCCTGGTGTCCACATGTCTGTATGTGTGTGTAAGAGCGAGACTGGATGCCTGATTGTATGAACAGCAGTTAGAAGAGAGTCATTCATTAATGCATATGATTGTTCTCATCTATTCACTTAATATTTGTAGAATATGCAAAAATTAATTTGATGATCATGGAAATTTGTTACCAAGTCTCTCTTTCTGGTTATTCTCACAGTGCTGGCATGCGGGAGGCCACAGGCGACGGCTGTGTATAAGGTATCAGAATATGCCCGGCGGTTTGGTGTGCCCGTCATCGCAGATGGGGGAATTCAGACAGTCGGACATATTGCCAAAGCACTGGCGCTTGGAGCATCTACAGGTGAGATGGGGCTCAGATATAGATTCACTTTACAATCACTGCAGTAGATTCTTAAAAAGATGTGGCTCGTTCTGTAATAGAATTATGGGTTGATACTTTTTTTTTTCCCCAGTGCTCTTGTTACAATAAAAAGATTATGTATAATTACTATTTCAATAACTGTAACCCTATAGTACATGCAGGTTTCTAATTAATATTACTTAAGTACTGAAATGTGTAATTACACAATAACAAGAATAAAATAGTGTAACCAGATATGATTAAAATAATAGTATAGGTTATTTCAGTAATATTTATATATTATTATAGTGTAGTATATGGATCAAAGATGGGACATACCATTTTGGTGTCTCAAAAACAAAAATACAAGTGTTTTATTATACAAAGAGCATATTAAATCCAAGTGTCTACTTTAATGTTTTGTATAATAAAAAAATTGATCAGTGCCAATCAGTGTAATGGATATTAAATTAGTAACAGAAACACTACTTATTCTGAAAACATATTGCTGGTACCAAATGTACAATTATCATTATTTTTGGATCAGAAAATTAATATTAAACAGGACATACTGTAATTATGGAAATAATATAATAATAATAATAATAATATTTAAGCCAGATTTTTAGCTTCAATTACAAATTTAAAAATATATATTTTAGTTAACAAACAAAACTGCATAACAATCATTTTCATGATAATATAATATATATATATATATATATATATATATATTTTTTTTGATGTATTGAAGTTTAAATCTCTCATGCTTGTGTTTTCTCTGTCTCTCAGTAATGATGGGGTCATTGCTCGCTGCCACTTCTGAAGCTCCTGGTGAATATTTCTTTTCGGATGGCATCCGTCTGAAGAAGTACAGAGGGATGGGCTCACTGGACGCAATGGACAAAAATCTGGGCTCACAGACTAGATACTTCAGGTGCCATACACAAAACATAACACAATACTGCTCGCTTATTGCACTTAGTTCCTGCTACAGGTTACTCCTTAATTACAAGTTCTCATGTGGTTTTTATAACAGCTTTACTACATGCTAACTACAGCTTCACAACTGCTCACATAGACTAATGCATGATGATAATGAAACTTTCTTGATGTACTTATACAGCTGTAGTTAAATGACAAACAAAGGAATCTTTGTCAAATGTAAATTAAACGTGTTCATTCTCTCATCCTGTCTCCTCTCTTTCTCATTCAGTGAGAGCGATAAGATTAAAGTCGCACAGGGGGTTTCAGGGGCAGTTCAGGATAAAGGCTCCATCCATAAGTTTGTTCCATATCTCCTGGTTGGCATTCAGCATTCCTGCCAAGACATCGGTGCAAAGAGCCTCACACAGCTGAGGTACATGCAGATGCACTACTTACTTGCATACCTGCCGTCACATGCATTTAAAGGTCATTTCTGTGGCTCTGGTGACTCCAAACAAAACTGAAAAGTATAGTTCTTTCCAGTAAAAAGATTTTTGCAGATTTGTTTGATGCTATGAGTGGAACAGAAATTGTACACTGCACTTTTAACCCAAAAATGCATTGCTGAAACAGGCAAAAACCCAAATATACTGCAGTGTTTGAATGTGATGAGTGAGAATTTATAATTTTGCCATGTTTCTTTATTTCTCTATCCATCTCAGGGCAATGATGTATTCTGGTGAACTGAGGTTTGAAAAGAGGACAATGTCGGCTCAGATGGAGGGTGGAGTGCACAGCCTACACAGGTAATTCATTCATACACTTAGGCCACATTTGCACTGCAGGAGTAGATGACAATTTCTTACTACTTTTAAAAGTGACCCATATCAGATATCTGAATTGACAACAGTTTGAAACTGTTTCTCCACTTACATGGCAGATGCAAGTAGATTTATCATATTAGAAATATTTTCAGGGTCTGGTCTGTGCCACATTAAAACCTCTTAAATGCCTCTTTTGAACACTATTGTGCAGTATCATGTAAGGTAATTGTATAGTCTGTCTTAGGCTATGTGTATAGTCAACTATTTATAGTACATGTTTAGTTAGATTACCACTTCAGCATACAAAAAATAAATAGAATAGATATCGCCTTTTTGAAAAAAGTACATTATATTTTATGAATGCAGATTAACCATGTATACTTGCGCTACTTACACCTTAAATTTTTTCTGACTTTGATTGCCACCATTTGTACCGCTACTTTGGAACATTAATTATTGTAAAAAAACATATATATATATATATATATATATATATAT
>CAIGQV010017835.1:12913336-12957035 GCA_903798115.1 Danio jaintianensis | reverse complement strand
TGTGTGTGTGTGTGTGTGTGTGTGTGTGTGTGTGTGTGTGTGTGTGTGTGTGTGTGTATATATACACATACACACAAATAAACTTGAATTGATTCACTTAATTTATTGTAAATAAAGCATTGTCTTGATATATTGTTCATATTGTGTGGCTCCAGTTTGAGGTCAGTAAGAAAAAAATATATATCATTTTTACTCAATAAAGAGATAAATAACTAAATCTCTAACTAGTTTTAGACATCTTATGGAGCTTAAGTACTATTTCACCTCACAAAACCTAAAATATTCAGTTGTCTTTCACTAATTGTAACATTTTTCAGATCAGAAAAAATAAATTAAAGGGTTAGTTCACCCCAAAACATTCTCATTCCAACCCCCTGTGACATTAATTCGTCTTCGGAAAACAAATGAAGATATTTTGATATTTTAGGTGAAATCTGAGAGTCCCCTCATCCTCCATTTACAACAGTGGTCCTGAATCATTCAAAGAAAAATAAAAAGGCATCTGGTCTGTTTTTAAGACTTTTTTTAGTGATTCAATCGAAATATAATGAAGCTACAAGTGTACACAGGCACATCACAGGTAATACCTCAGCAGCGCAACATGCATAAATAGCAACTTGGGAGAAGAAACTGTTGAATAAAGTTGTTATTTTTGTTTTGTTTTATTATTACCGTTATCCTCTTTTCCAAAACATTAAACACGTCTTACCAACCTCAATCTTTTGAACTGGATGTGTATGTTTTGTTTTACATTTAATTTTAATTGACCCCATGTTTTGTCCTTTTCAGCTACGAGAAGCGCCTGTTTTAAAAAAAAAAAGACACTACAGATGCCAGTCATGCACAGCCAAATGCACATAAAGCCCCAGTTATGGACTCTACCACACGTGCTTCTGCACATACAGCCACCCGAACATACAGAGAACCTCAGCTTCCTCTTTCTCGTTTTCCCAGCCGCCTTTCCTCTTAGCGCGGAGAGAAACCATGTGTGAATGTCTGTCACCATATGCCAATATATGTGAACGTGCACGTTTATGGGGAGATCATGCCGTCTGCTGTTTGTATCAGATGCCCTACATGTCAAAAAATGTCATTTGACTGCTTTTGTTGGGAAATATATATATTTTTTGGCCACTGATACTTGTGTTGTCTTGTTTAATAAAATCCACACTACATATGCATCATTAATAAGCAATAAACCGACAATTTTCACTCCAGAGAAGAAATAAAATACACGATGACTGAGTGTGTGAAACAGGAAGTATTGTATTTGAATGGGATTTGTGTCAAGTTTTTATAAAAAAGAGAAGTGACTGTTCAAGTCAGGTGTGTGTGTGTGCATTTGCAGCACCTTCACAAAAAATGTGCCAGTGTCATGTAATTCATAACATGGTTTTTTGATTGTGTGTGTGTTTTTCATAATAAATAGATTTTCAAATCCTGATTGTGTGGCTAAGCGGCTGTTAGACTTTGACATTGGTACGCTATTCCTCATTTTGCAAGCGCGTCTCAAGGGAACCAGCCTTCACCTCCAAAACTACCGGACTTTCCAAACAAGCGTTCACACAAGCTCACTAATGGACCTGCACCTGGACAGGTTGGGCTGGGAGCTCCAGGTGGCTCCTCGTGAATGAAATATGATATTGGCCCGTTAGTGAGCTCAGCCCAGCTGGGCCCAGATCTCTTAACGCTTTAATACACAGCAGAAATGAAATGATTGACAGATGTACATTAAGGTGCGTTCTGCAGTATTGTCTTTCCTGCAGTCTGGGAAAACTAGAACTTTTTCTTTGTTGAACAGTAAAAATGAATGCATGAAAAGTTAATTAGCAAAATTGGATATCTACTTCTGTAGTTCTCAGAAATATATATATTTTTTTAATTATACATTGAGTTCATTTACAAAAAAAATTATTTAGTGAAATAAAAATAAAAAAAGTTTTTGCAAATCAAACTTTCGTATATACATTTAAAAAATATATATGTACATATATTTACATTCACTCATTTATTAGGTGCTTTTATCCAAAGCAACTTACAGATCAGACTTACAGCGCTTCAAATCATCAGAGTTAGAGTATATAAATGATATGACAATTCATTTTATTTACATATATTAGGAATAATACATAAACATTTTGCACCCACAATGAACTGAGTAAATCAGCCATAATAACCTGAGGTAATTTTTCGTAAAACAGAAAAATATGTAAAATCAAAAGGCAGAGATGACAGGAATTATGAGAAGAGAAAAGAGAAGGGAAAGACATTGAGATGTTTGGAGGGGGAGGTTGTGGGCAGTCTAGTGAAGAAGTGAAAGTGAAAATGTTCCTCAGATTTCTGAGGAGGAAGTTAGGAGGCATAAATACGCAAACACTCTTTGACAAACTCACACAAGCCAGAGAGCCGAGAGAGCAGAAGAAGAGGAGGAATGACAGAAGCAGGTGAAGTGAAAATATTCATCTCATCTCTTTCATACCTGTCTATTTTATTCGTCGTGTTCAACATGTTGCTCATCACTGAGACAAAAGGTTTTCTTTCATTTCTCTTCACCTTTCTCTACTGCTTTCTTTCATTTTGCTGACCTGTCTTCTTTTTGCAAGTTGAAATACTCTGAAATAGGGAAAAATAGACATCTTATTTTGTCATTTTGTTTTAGTCAGTTTGCAAAATTATGAGGAAATCTTCAGGTGAAACAAGGAAAGACAGTGAGAGGAGATCATATCAGCTCTGAATCTGAATATTTTTGATAGGTTGTCGTTTCTAAAACGAAGTTAGCTAGTTCCTTCTTTCGTTGAACTTTCTGCAGTTAATTTTATGTACTGTTTAATCTTTTTTTTCCATCTTGTCTTCATTTAACTTGCATAATCCCCCTTCACCCTGTCTCTCCCTCCCTCTCTCTGCCCACTCTTCTCTGATAGGGAACAGGTTTTTCAAGACACAAGTCTACAGATGAAGCCAGATAAATAAACAAGCATAATTCTTTTGCAAAGGCGCCAAACTTGTTTGTGGAAAAGACTCTTTGAATGCCACTTAATTTTCATTTTTTTTTTTAAATAAATGTGAATATTTTTATGTGAAGTAATGTTGAATGGTGGGTTGCTGGACATGTTTATTCAGCGTAAAATGTCCACAGCAGTCTGGATGGTAACGGAACCCATAATGCAGCTGTTTGGTTGATTGATTGGCAGCTGTATGTGGATTCCGTGCCCCTCCTTTCTTGCAGGAACTCATTCAGATATAATGTGAATTGCACTTGGTTTGAATGTAAAGAGTTTGAGGTATGAGCTGCTTAAAATTGTGAAAAAGTTTACTCAGAGAATGTATGTCTGTGTAAACCATGTGTGTATCTGAGTTACTGATGCTGATCTGGAATGACACGTTTTCTCCCGGATCGCCAGAAATATGTTTCGCCACCGGGAACTTCGTGTCAGCCAAGATTGGCATCAATTCCTGACAATCACAAATCTTTACAATTTTAGAAAAACTACAGAATTTATGACTGAAATGTTTGTTTAGATGTTTCAATATTGTCTCTGAAATTCTTCAATAAATCAAGACCGTTTGTCATAACATCAATTGTGGGTTTTTACTTATTTACTTGTGGGCCTTTGTCATCCAAACTCCTAAAGTTTGGGACTTTTTCTAGTGTTATGGAGAAGAATGACAGGTTTGTGTTTTCAATAGCTGACAGGTTGGGAGCAGGATCATTTGGTTTTGTAGATTTTATTCTGATATAACATAAATATGTGACCCAGTGTTGCTGTTGTAGCTGATCTGGGACCAGATTCAAATCTTACTGTAAACCACAACATGTGACATGCATTCTGGCTCAAGTTCAGCTCCTAAAGGCAACTGTTACCTGCACCAAACAAAGCGGAAGAACTCAAATAAAAGCTAAACAAACAGCACTGAAATATGAAGTGTGACCAGATCTCGTTTATGAAACCATTTAGTTTGGATAGTTTGATATGGAAATATAAACTTGGTTATGATCATTTGAACAAAAAGTCTAACAAATGTAATTATTTTTTTTGTATATTTAAGTAATATTTAGTCACTCAAAAAATTCTAAATGTTATTCTATTATCTTCCACTGACATTTTTTTAGATCAGAAAAGGAGAAACTAATTGAAGAATGTCCAAGATGTTTTCCACCAAATTAATGTAAATAGTAACCATAAAGTTAAGCAACATCTGTAGTAATATTTTAACAAATGTAAATAAACTTACCCTCAGAAAAAAGACATAAAGTAAAGTCATATGACATTTTTGTCAGGAAGAAAGTAATATCAGGTATAGCAATGTGTAGACTATATCATGTAATAATAATACAATTCTGCTTATGAACAAAACATATTTTATCAACAACAAAAAAAACTTTTACTTTCTGTTCTATCACTGAAAGTCTTTCTTGTTTTGCCACACCCAAAATGGCGTCTTTCAGAAGGTCGAAAGCAAAATCTAGTGTTGCATGATTTTCAGTCCTCCTCTGACCGGTGACTTTTCCTAACGTTCCGGTCCCCAATGCATACATCTGTTTTGATCGGTGATCAATCGGAGCGCAACACCGCAGTGCTTCTAAGGTGAAACCCAGTAACAGTCCTCGAATTCAGGCACTAACAACAATGTCAGCATATTGAGTGCAGTGATGGAGGAATCCGTGCCGTTTAGCATCGTGTCCACCGTGAAAGCGCTGAGCGGCGCGCTGCGCGGAGATGCTGGACATGAAGCGGAGATCAGCCGCGAGCGAGAGAAGCTCTGGTTCAAGGAGAGCAGCGCCAAAAACCTGAGAAACCGAGATTTCTTGGCCCCAAACACGGTTTTGACGACGCTGTACGCAGGTGGAGAGGTCAGTATGAAATATGTGCTTATATGTGCAGTTTTTATTCTCGGTGTTCAGAGCTCTGTCTGGCCTGCACCAGTGACAGATGCGCTCTCGAGCTTCTCCGCATGGGGATTTTACGCATGGTTTGAGGCGCCGTGTTGGACTCTTCAGGCTTCTGCTTGGGCTTGTGGATGATGGAGTCAGTGACAGAGCTGTCAGAATATCAGCATTCAGCGCTAAACCCGAGCAATGCACAGACACGCAGGGCGCCAGCTAGACTGTTGACATTGGTCACATCGACCAAACATTTGAACCCTGCGGCAGAAACGATTAACTCCTCACTGCCCGAGAGATCTGGGTTAAAATGTGTTATTAACAATAACATGCTTTAGGAGAAACACTGTGTTATTTTACAGTCTGTTTCTGTCACTGATTCAAAATAATATAATTGAGGTAAAGTTGGTTTTATATTCGCACATTCGGACTTTCTCCTTAATATCATATTTTCAGAAAAGTATTCTTTGCAAATTCTAAATGGGTAAATCATATTAGCAGCCAAAGACTATCAAAGTACAGCATTGTTCACAGTCAGTTAAAAAGGGCTAATGTTGTTTTGAAGTCATACTTGTATGCGATTTCTGACCAAATATTCAAAGTTAGCATGGTAAACAAACAATGTAGGGTTGACAAGTTGTCACTGAAAGAATGTGTGAATATAAAACCAACTTTACCTCAATAATAATATGAAGTTATTTTTATCTCACTAATGTGTTTTTTTCTCACAGTTTTTTTAACATCTAAAATTTCCCTCTGAATTTCTGAAAATTGTGTACTAAAATATCAGATTAGCTGCAATACACTCTCAATTCTGGCTTAACTCAGAATCTAAATAATTACTGTGTTATTAAATATTTAAATTGTGCAGTGTAAATTATGCACTGGAATTTTTGACGTTATGTGTTTTGAGGTGCAGTTTCATCTCACACATCTGAATTGTATTTCGGTGCCTTTGGAGGAAAAATGAGTGACATTTTAAACAAAGCTCTTTCCAATATATAAATGTACAAACCAAAATGACAATGATAATAGTAATGACAGTACGTAACAAAACATACCGTTTTGTCTTTTGCCTATATCCGAAGAAATCACTTTTGCACTGCAGGTGGAAGTTGCAAATGCTTCAGTGTGTCCATGCAAATGATTATGTACAATTCTCTGCTGTTTCCTACCTTATCAATTGCTTATGTTACGTTGATCAAAATGTATTATAATCCGTCTCTGAAATGGTTGAACAGGTTGTCATAATATTTTGTCATAATGCATTTTTCTAGAAATTTCTATTAGATTTTTTTCCTAAATCTGCCCTGAATTGGTTAATTTCACCCAGATGAATTTTTACTTTCTCTAACGAAGGTAGATATCAAAGGAGATTGTCCAATGTTCACTTTTCTACTTTTTGTTTTCTGTGTGCTATGCAGTGCTGTCTTTTCCTTTCTCTTATTGGATTGACATGATCTTTCAACAGATTACAGTACAAACAGTAAAAGCATAAATGTAAATCTTGTCCAGCCTCTTGCAATCAAACTCCCACATACACTAAGGTGTAACCTACAATTTACAATAAAAACTGCATTAACAACTCTAAATTGTCAGCAAAACTGTAGCCATAGTTTACATCAGAACATCCCTCCAGAGTACACTGTAACAATTTGACTGTCTTATCCGTGCACAGTGACTTGTCATTCTGATGCCACTAACATGTTTATTGACACAGATATTTATTTTTGAGAGATGAACTAAGGATTTTGAGCAAGAGACTAGCATTTGCAGGTAACCAATGGTGTTTTGCTATTTGTATGAGTTGTTTTGAGAAATGCATTTACTGCTTTGCAAATTTTAAGAATTATTCCCATACCTAAAACTCACATTTTTATACAATAACTGTTTGGTTTTATTTACGTTTTCTCTTTGAAAACACACTAGAAAAATAACAAGTAGCAATTATGAATCGTTTGTTTTATAAGGGAGCTCAAAGGTGGCTCGAACAAAACCCATCGTCTAGCATAGTTAAAAAAAAGTTTGTAAATGTTTACATATCTGCAGGAAAAGAGCAAACATGGCAACACTGAAGTATTGTTATTATTATTATTACTGTTATTATTATTATTATTATTAATCCTTCAACACAATTCCAATAAACCATGTAGATTTGAGAGACATTATAGTCAATAGTCAATTTAGGTTTACAACATGAGTTAGGTCTTCTACAAATTCAAAAATAACTTTTGATCATTTTCCTATTTAAAGCTTCGCTGTTGTAGTACTAAGACTGATGGAAAATGAAATGTTGCTATTTTTCTGGCTGGGTTTCTCGATAACGATGTATCTTGGCTTTTAAGAGCATTCTGTGAGTGCAAGGTTGCAGTGCTTGTTGCAACTTCACGTGCGTTTCCCAAAAAGGCACGTAACAATCGTGCAAAGACCACTTTCTACATACTACTTAGGAGTCGCTGTCCATTTCAAAAGTGCTGAAATATAACTTTATATGGAGTCATGTCCTGAAAGTTTAATCCCACAATTGTCATCTCTTGTGGATTAGAAATCAATAAAAAAGCACCTACATGCAGACTGGGACGTAAAACTGCTGGATGAAAGGGTAACCTTTCTGTGCTGTTGGGGATGTTTTCATACACTCCCTGTTGGAAAGAGGTACAATTTGTAATATTTACTGTTCATCATCAGTTGCAGTGCAATAAAGCTTAGTTTCTGGCTTTTATATGGTGTGTGTGTGTGTGTGTGTGTGTGTGTGTGTGTGTGTGTACAAACTCCAAGAAGTGATTATGAAAGAATGGGTTGCTATCAGTCAGGATTTGGCCCAGAAGTTAATTGAGAGCATGCCCAGTCGAATTGCAGAGGTCCTGAAAAAGAAGGGCCAACACTGCAAATACTGACTCTTTGCATAAATGTCATGTAATTGTCGATAAAAGCCTTTGAAACGTATGAAGTGCTTGTAATTATATTTCAGTACATCACAGAAACAACTGAAACAAAAATATAAAAGCAGTTTAGCAGCAAACTTTGTGAAAACTAATATTTGTGTCATTCTCAAAACTTTTGGCCACGACTGTACAAAACTAATTATAATAACACCTCATATAGAAATTTAATATATGGTAATATATACAAATTACATAAATGACATAAAAGTTCATGTTTAGATTTCACATATATAAAAAATGGAGACCACGTGGGAAAACTAGGTTGCTGCTGGAAGTGATGTTGGTGAGGCCAGCAGGGGGGTCTCGACATGTGGCCTGTGTGGGTGCTAATGCCCCAGTATAGTGAGGGGGACACTATAAACTGGCTTTCTGATGAGGCGATAAAGCGAGGTCCTGACTCTGTGTCATTACAAAAAATCCCATGGCACTTCTCATGAAGAGTAGGGGAGTAACCTCGGTGTCCTGGACAAAATTCCCTCCATTGTTTTAAAAAAATTTTTGAGGAAGATGCTAATGGTCTTATTCAATTCAATGATTTATGCTAATCTTAGCTAAAAGTGCTCCTGTCAGACTGTCAGCTGAGCTGAACTCTATTGTTGATCTCTAGGAGACTTTAAAACGAGCATGTGAGTGTTCCTTTAAAAATAACATCTTTACATTGTTTTGTGTATCTTTCAGTTCTCTTAATCCCATTTTGAACAAATGTTTTGCCTGATGAGAATGTTGTTGTCACAGGGCAGCAGTGAATGTGTGTGGTTTTCATGATTTTATGTGTACCACTAGGTTCCCTCGGATGTTCTCAGTGCTGTTCACTCTCTTCGGGACAGTGGTGTACTGCCAATTGGAACCACTGAGGTGACAGCTGAAGGCCTGCGTGTGTGTGTGGATCGCTGTGCAGCGTTCAGAGGTGTTTTATGTGGAATAATGCCATACCTGAGACCGGCTGCTCAGAGACAGGGCTGTGTCCTCATCAACTGTCCTGCCCTCCACACTAAACAAAGCGTACCGTCTCCAGATACTCTAGCTTTGGGCCAGTTGCGCACCATTCTCATTGCTGACCACCTCGGGGCGCAGCTCAGAAGACAAGGGTACGTGCTTTGACTTTTCAGGTCTTGACCAGACATTGTAGAGATAGTACTGAACCCTTTCTTTATTCTATTCAGGTACAATGTGTCCTTTTGTCCAGCCTTGCCTCAGGAGAGTGATATTGTCAACTTTCTGAAGGCACTGGGCATTGATTGGCCAACAGTCCCTGTCAGCTGGACAAATGAGGACCGGGAGGAGAAGATGAAGAAAGCTTTAGAGAACTCAGCCTACAGAGACAGAGAGACGGAGAAGGGGAAGAGGAGAAGCAGAGGAGAGGAAATAGAGGGAGAAAAGAGAGGGATAAAAGAGGATGTTAGGATAAACCTTAAACAAGTGGTACAGGATGAGAACCTGCACGGATATGATCCCAGTCTTGGAACTTGTACAGGTGAGTTGTGGTTTTTAAGTTGTCTTTATTAGACATCATTAGAGAACATTTCTCAAGATTTAGTTTATAGATTTGGGTTTATAGTTTCAAGACTAATATTTCATTTTATAAAACAAAAATAAAACTTTGGGCAGTATATTTATTTTTTTAAATAGATAGTTAAATTTTTTTAGAAGCTTTAAATGAACACTCATTTTGCAAATGTCATAAAATCATTTTTGAACCCATTCAGCTGTAATAATCAAGAAACTTTGCTGCCATATCATGGCTGCAGCAGGCACAATGATATTATCCAGCACATGAAATAGTCTTGGTAACTAGGTAATAGCACTGCGTAATATCTTTGGTATGGCAACAAAGATCCTTGATTTGATGCTAGAATAAAAGTATAGTTCCTATACATATTGACCTAAAAATAGCAACTTTAAGTCTTCATACAAAATGTAACTACAGATAGTCAAGCTTTAAATAGGAAAATTAAAACAATTTTGGGCGTCACGGTGGCGCAGTGGGTAGCACGTTCGCCTCACAGCAAGAAGGTCGCTGGTTCGAGCCTCGGCTGGGTCAGTTGGCGTTTCTGTGTGGAGTTTGCATGTTTTCGCCGTGTTCGCTATAGGTGAATTGGGTAGGCTAAATTGTCCGTAGTGTATGAGTGTGAATGAGTCTGTATGGAAGTTTCCCAGTGATGGGTTGCAGCTGGAAGGGCATCCGCTGCGTAAAACATATGCTGGATAAGTTGGCGGTTCATTCCGCTGTGGCGACCCCAGATTAATAAAGGGACTAAGCCGAAAAGAAAATGAATGAATGAATGAATAAAACAATTTTTTTAGCAAGATGCTAATGGTCTAATCCGATTCAATGATTTATGCTAAGCTAAGCTAAAGTGCTTCTACCAAACCCAGATGTTGGCTAAAAAAAAGGTAAAACTCAACTATTTAACCCTAGGGTAGTTGTAAAATGAGCCTATGTGCAAAAAAAGTGGAGTGTTTCTAAAAGACGTAAATTAATGTGTGGTAAAATAAATTGATCATGCGTTAAAATACACCACTTTCAGAATTTACCTATTATATTTTTGTGATATTGGTCATTGTATGATATTGAACATTATTTTCATCATTAGTCGGTACTAGATCTTTACTTTACTAACATTTTTAACTTTAGGCTAACTTTGTCATCGTCTTCAATAACAGTTTTATGTACTCTGTGCAAATCAGTTGCAGTATAGTCACGTAGTTTTACATTTTTTAACTAAAAATTGTAAATTGTATTTAGGAAAATGAAAAAATACTTTATATTTTAATATATAAAAAAAAAAAAACATATGCAGAATGTTCTGTGTTTTCAGTGCAGAGAGAAGCTTTGTGTCACCTGGGCCAGCTGGACAGCTCTACCGCAGATTTCCCTGTGAGTCAAGCAGGCCCTGTCTCTGCTTAAATTACAGTGCATTGCCATGTTTCAATTGGTCACTTGTAATGGATTTTTCTACTTTAGGCCTCCACCGCAACAGCCCTGCATGTCACTTCCTGTCAAGATGAGTTTCGTCAGCAGCAAATAGCCATGCTCTGGGGAGCAGCGGGTGCAACGGCGTTGCAGGTTTCACACCTTCAGCCCACTCACACACATCTCTCTATTGTCTCTGTGCCAGCAGACTCACCAGTTGATTTCTGATCTATATATTCTGTCCTGTAACAGTAAGATTTAGTGGGAGATTGCAAAGATGACTGTTTGTCTGTCTGTCCATGATCTGTCTTTCTGTCTGTCTGTCTGTCTGTCTGTCTGTCTGTCTGTCTATCTATCTATCTATCTATCTATCTATCTATCTGTCTATCTGACTGTCTGTCTGTGTTTGTCTGCTATGGTTAGCTACTTTTTAATTGGCAGCAGTTTTTCTTGAGATGCACGCTCAATAAGATTGGCTTAAAACCTGATAAAAATATTTAATTATGCCATTGTTTAATTTTGGAAGAGAAGGACAGTTTAAGTGTATACAGTTGTGTACTCTAAGTGTATTTCATTGTTTAAAAGGGGATTTTTAGGCTGTAAACATTTAGGTATTCTAGCTTACTGATGGCATCAAAGATAAAAAAACAAAAAACAAAACATTAAATAACAACAAGATGAAGTCATTTAATACATCTCAAAATGTATAGTATTTACTACGTTTAGCTTTAATGTACATTGCAAGTGTTAAAAAATATGTTCTATAAATTATGATTTCTAAGTAAGAAGTAGCCAAACCTCAGCAACTGCAATTGCTCTAAAATGTATAAATACACAAATTTCCTGCTGAAATGATGCACAAATGAATATGACTACATTTTAGAAAGTCTCTGCTGACAAAGGTATTAATATACACAATTGCTCTTTCCTTATGTCTTAGAGATTGGTCATCTGCGGTCCTGTTAAAACTCCTGGAGTTCAGATGAATGCAGCTCAGTATTTTCAGTAAGGCAAAACGCTATCACAGCTCTTTCTAATTCTGTATAACCTGTATAATTGTAATAGAACTGTTATCCTTAAGTCTAATGTAATAACCACAGTGTTACATCTTTGGCTATGCAGGTTAAGAAAAGCTCAGATGAAAGAGGCCTCAGAAATGAAGTACGGTGACCAAGTTGAAGGTTGGTTTGTGTCTGTTTATCTCTCGAAAAATTACAGTTTTGCTGCACGTTATGATTTATTTATCTATATTGGTCTTATTATACATATACATATAGAACAGTTTTAAGTTGTTAATATGTTAACAGTCGTTGTGCTATTTATTGACTGTTTTTAGGTCAGACGTGGGATGACATCATTAGAGTCATGACCTCAGCCACAGTGAGATTTGAACTGTTGTCCACAGTGCACACAAGTCCAGTAAGTGTGTTTTTACTTGCACATGTATTGAATATCCTGTCCTGCATCAGAGATGATTGACAGCTCTTTTTCAGGTGACCTTAGATGTGCAGCGGGACAGTGGGGTGTCCACGAAGGGCCCCAGGGGTGGAGTCTTTGTCATGTATAACTGCGCTCGGCTTCATACACTCTTCAGCAGCTACGAGAAAGGAGTGGAACAAGGTAAAACGCATATATTGTAGTGACTTATGATTCATATTCAGTTTAAGCATTATTGTCAAGATGTTATATCTCAGTCTGTTTTGAAATGTGTAGGTCTTTATCCAGAAATCCCAAGAGGCACAGAACTGGACTTTTCTGCTCTAAAAGAGGAGGTAAAGCAATATGCAACTAACATGCTGAAATAAACATCCTGTTTATTTTTTACAGGCAAACTCCAAGATCACTGTGGTCCTGCTTCTTTTGCGTTCTTAAGTATTTTCTTTGCTGCTTATAAATATTTTGTGTTTGTTTTTTTGTCTTTTTTGTGGTTTAGTAGCACAATGGTGTTTGTAACTAATGTTGATATTTCATCATTAGGGGGAGTGGCTTCTTCTTTTTAATTACCTCATTCCATTCTCGGAAATTCTGGACCAATCAGCACAGACTCTAGAGCATGAAGGGGGTGGAGCCAGAGTTCAGTTAAGAACTGAACAGGTGCTTTTTTTGTTTTATAAAGGGTGTAGCTTAGATGGATTTTGTAATATGAACTGAATAATTAAGGTTCTATTTACTCTTGTTCTATTTAGTCGTACTCTATTTGCTGACATGGCATCTTAGTACAGTTCCCCGTAACTGAATGTTTTGTTTGTTTGCCAGGTGTGCAGATTCCTGGTGTCTCTCAGTAAAGATTTTAGTTCCTACTACAACAGAGTTCACGTCCTTGGGGTAAGAAATTATGGGTCTGTGTGATTGTTTGAAAATCATTGAAGGAATTTCAGACAGTATTATTGACTTATATGCCAAAACAGCATCTTTTTAGAGTTGCTAGAACTTTTGGCAGAAGTACCTGCATTTTGATGTGTTCACACCACAGGGATTAATAATGGAGCAATCTTTAGCTCTTGGAACACCTTTTGTGGGAACTAATTAGCTTCTACTTCAGAGCAGGGTGTAATTAAGCACAATAGGAACTACAGCGATGTGATTGTAACCTGGCCTGCTAGCTAGTTCCTTTAAATGAGTTCCTATAACTACCCAGTTCGAAAACCCTACTTGGCTCATCATTTTATATGTACATTTCACATGATTTGAACACTGCCTATGAGTCAATATTTGTAACATTTAATGAATGATATGAATTTTGCATATTTGTGCGGGACAAGTTGACAAAGTTGAAGGCAATTAACATTCTGCTATTTCTCTTTCTCTCTCTTTCTGTCTAGGAGCCTTTGCCTCATCTTTTTAATCAGATGTTTTGTCGTTTATTATTGCTGAGAGCATTAAGAGAGCTTTACCACAGCGCACTGGACTCCCTTAACCTTCCCCCGATCCCACAACTATAGCATCATACACTCAAAAAGCCACAAACTCTCTCCCTTAACAGCCAACACTCGCCCATTTTTCTTGATTATTACACCTTACACACCCACCTCAAACCCATAATTCCCTGACCATGCTGTCCAAATAGCCCAATAGTTTTTTTTCACAAAAAAAAACACTGTTTTACCACTGAAATGCCCTACACAAGACCCCTCTAAATCTGTCGCTCCATCCTTTCAGCCAATAAATTGTATGAGAAATCGCCCTTGCAAATGTCAACAAGTGAATATGAATTGCCCTTCACTACGTTCATAGATTCTGCCCTCCTGCATGATGTATTGTATGTAATAATCTTTAATCAGTGTAAGTGCCCAGCTCTGTTTGTTCCACTGCTGACAGTGTAGCACAGTTGTTCTCTGTCCGTTTGATAGATGCGCACAATAAAGGATCCGTCACCGTCTCTGATTAGGAATCATGTCAACATTTGGCAATCTGGAAATGTCATGATCTGGGATGCTGCTTCTTTTAATATAAATTTAAATATATCTGTACCAAATATGAAGGCTTAATTCTAGAGTTTGCCCTCACTGTTGATGCCACTGTAAGTGTACAGATGTACATCTGAGATTTCTTGTGTGCCATACAGAGTTCCGGTGCATTGGTGCTTTCAGTATTCAAAGCCCTGAGAGCAATGAACATATTTAGAGTGACTGTACGTTTTGTTGGTGGTGATCTCACTCAATGTATTTAAAAAAGGAGCAACCCTCTTCATAATTAAAAGAGTGTCTGCTTCAACTAATTGTTTGTTCAAGTGTGCACATAATTGACTCTCTGCATGTAAACAAGTCTTTACATTGAGGTTTAATTGGGTAACATTAGTAGTATTTAAATTAATTAATGGTTTTAGTTGAAATTGTTTATTCATTCATTCATTCATTTTCCATCGACTTAGTCCCTTTATTCACCAGGGGTCGCCACAGCGGAATGAACCACCAACTTATCCAGCATATGTTTTACACAGCAGATGCCCTTCCAGCTCCAACCCAGTACATAGAAACACCCATACACTCTCACATGCACACACATACACTATGGCCAATTTAGTTTATTCAATTCACCTATAGTGCATGTCTTCGGACTGTGGGGGAAACCGGAGCTCCCGGAGGAAACCCACACGAACACGGGGAGAACATGCAAACTCCACACAGAAATGCCAACCGACCCAGCCGGGACTCGAACCAGCAACCTTTTTGCTGTGAGGCGACAGTGCTAACCACTGAGCCACCATGACGCCTGCAATTGTTTATACTTTATTTAATTATAATACATTGCTACTGATAATTAGTATTTTTTTGTTGCTATAAATAGATATAATACATGTATAAAACCTTATTTAAATGGTTACTATATAGAAATTGTATTTATATCAATGTCAGAGTTTAGCAGGTAGCATTTAGATTGAAATGGGATTGAAAAGTAAAAACTGAAAATAAAAAACTAATTATTTTGAATAGCATTATTATTACTAAGTATTATTATTAATAAATCTGCAGTACTATTTGTGAGCATAACAAAACCTTTTTTGGATGATCATGTGACACAAGTCTAGAGTATATAAACATTGAAATGTTGTTTAATAATGTAATTATACTATGCATTATGTATAAAACAACAATTTAAGTAACAGTAAAAACCTTGCCAGCCAAAAATTACACAGGCATTTGTCTTTTCATGTTTAATATGGACCATTTCTGTCGCTCACAATTAATATCTGCTTAATATCTGATGCTCTTTGATACTGAATCCAAACTCATCAGTGCTCTGTGATGTGAATATTAAAGACATTTGAGTTGAAGCCAGAATTGTGACCCAGACAGGCATGACTAAACATCTCATAATAGCTCATCTCTTTAATGAAGTATGTGTTAAATATGCAGCTCTGAAATGAGGCACTGAACATTAATACCAACTACGTTGACAGAAACAGCTCCGTTAATGCGGATGTGTGACTACAGTTGATTTAAATGCTATAATACAGAACATCTATCATAGAAAGCCATTTTAACTCTGAATCTTTTAAACATACTTGTATAATTGCATGCTAGTGCATATTTATTTTAGAGACTATAGTATATTTTCCATCAAATACTAATATTTAATCATTATTTGCTAGTGATTTCTTTTAGGTATTAGTTCTTATTCATTACATACTATAGTTTTTATTTATCACCCAGGCTCATTCATTTGATACTGCGGTAACTTAAGTAGACATTGTATTAATCAATTAGTGCTTGTACCTAATGAAAGGCTCTAGTATCTAATAACTAATACTTATTAAATAGATACTAGTCATAATTTCAATAGTGACTAGTAAATATTTTGTTTCTAGTAAAAAAAAAAAAAAAGTTGATGTTGACTTCTACAGCGATCTGTCATAATCAGATTGTTTTGACCAGTGCCAATGTCTAATAAAACAATACTTGTACCTGATGAATAAGTATTCTAATATCTAATAAATATTTACTAGTAACGGGGCCTCACGGTGGCGCAGTGGGTAGCACGTTCGCCTCACAGCAAGAAGGTCGCTCGGCTGAGTCAGTTGGCATTTCTGTGTGGAGTTTGCATGTTCTCCCCGTGTTGGCGTGGGTTTCCTCCGGGTGCTCCGGTTTCCCCCACAAGTCCAAAGACATGCGGTATAGGTGAATTGGGTAAGCTAAATTGTCAGTAGTGTATGAGTGTGAATGGGTGTGTATGGATGTTTCCCAGAGATGGGTTGTGGCTGGAAGGGCATCCGCTGCGTAAAACATATGCTGGATAAGTTGGCGGTTCATTCCGCTGTGGCGACCCCAGATTAATAAAGGGACTAAGCCGAAAAGAAAATGAATGAATGAATGATTTACTAGTAACTAATGAATAAATACTATTTTATATTTAAATACTAGTATCTAATGAATAAGAACTAGATTCTATTAAGTGAATACTATAAATTAATAATTACTGTATGATTAAGTATCTTTTTAAAAGGTATAGTACAAAGAATAAGCACTGGTTCCCAAAAATAAGCACAGCTGGCTAATTAGTACTAGTACACTGTAAAAACTGCAGATTTCCGCAGATTGTTAACCTTGTCAATCCATCTATTTACTTGCGTAAATGTGTGTACATATGTATTTATACAAATTCTTATATAATTGAATAATGTGTATATTCAGATGTTTGGATTATTCGATCCACTTTACAAGCTGTACAATACAGTTTGTAAAGTAATATTTTCCTTTAGTGTCTTTAGTCTTATATGCTTTTTATAGAATGTATTAGATGAGAGAACTGTTGTTGCTTTGTTTACCAAACAAGTGGTTGTAATTGATTTAACCCTTAAGCTTAAAAATATATATTCTTTAAATTTTCTACACTTGTAATCATTTCACAAATTTGCATATTGTTTTTGCAAAATGTTGCTGCAGAACTAGCAAAAAATCTACAGGTTCTGTCATTAAACGTGCTTAAAACAGCTTGTATAGCTTTAAAAATATAAGTTTAACAAATGTAAACTTACTTTACCGTGTTAGCATGAAACCGCTAGTAGCATCTCTGCTGAAAAAAACAGCTTAAACCAGCCTAAGCTGGTTGGCTGGTTTTAGCTGGTCGACCAGCCTGGTTTTAGCCTGGTTTTAGCTGGACATAGCTGGTTTTAGCTGGGCTCGCAGTCTGGCTAGGCTGGTCAAGCTGGTTTTAGCTGGTCATCTCCCAGCCTGACCAGCTAAGACCAGGCTGGAAATGACTGGAAACCAGCCTGGAAATGGCCAAAACCCCTCTAAAACCAGGCTGGTCGACCAGCTAAAACCAGCCAACTATCCTAGGCTGGTTTAAGCTGGATTTTTCAGCAGGGATGAAAATAGATAATATTGTTTAAATAAACGGCTTGCTATTGGAACCAAACAAGCAGATACAACATATTTGCCAGTCAGTTTAAGAAGGTGTAGTGTCATCGTTCAACCACTAGAGGGCAATCATGGCCTTATCCTTCTTTTAAATCTTTCGCGCTGTTATTTTCTTAAGGGCTAGTCAGGCTGTCAGTCATCACCGCTGGGCATCTCTACCTTCAAGGCAAAATAACTAATACTTATTATTAGAGGAGAGATGAAAAGCGACAGAGAGAGGTAAAAGGGACACTAGTGGAGCTGAAAGGGTGAAGCAGAATACACTGTGTAATCGCTACAAGGAAAACTGCTGCGTTTTCAGGGTGTGTGTGTGAGAGCGAGATGAATGAATGAGGTCAGAGGTGCCCATGGGAATTGAATGATTTTTTTTGTAGCTGCCAGGGATAGGAAGAGAAAGAGAGAGGAAGGTAAAGGTGGCTGGAGGAGGGGTGCAGATGATGGAGGAGAGAGAGATATTGATGAATGTTGTTCGTGGTGACTGACATGGAACCCTATAGGAAATGACGGTGTGAGGTGGGTGTAGTTTATACAGTGCTGGGAAATGACACGTGGAGATTGATACTGTATCTGTGAATGTCACTCTTGTAGAGATAATGTCCTTTGTAATAGACACACACTGCTTGCAGTCTAAATTAAAAGGGGTTTTGTGGTTGACTTGCAACATGGACGCTGGATTTGGTGAGTTAAAGGGATAGTTCGCAGAAAAACAATCAAATGTACTCACCATTTACTCACTCTCAAGAGTATTTTCTACTGTTGAACATGGAGGAAGATGTTTTAATTGTTTTTGGTAATCGGTAGCCATAGTAGGGGGGGAAATGCTATGGTAATCAATGGCTAACTTTATTACGACATTCCACAAAACACCTTCCACAGTTTTCAAGCAGAAGAGAGCAACTCTAACAGGTTCAGAACAAGTGGAGGCTGAGTAACTGACAAAATTTGCATTTTTATTGGTGAATTGTCCCTTTAATGAAACTGAGCATCTCGCCAGTTGGCTGGTTATTTTATTAGGAGCTGTTAATCCACATTAATCCCCGTTCATTTTCAGTCTGAGCACAGCTAACAGGCTTCCAGGAAATCTGAATTCAGTTCAAACATTCTGTTCACACTCGAAACAGGATTAGTTCAGTGATTCAAATCAAGGTCGAAGTCGACTCATGCCCTTGAGCTGTTGACAGAAATGGAATCGATACATGGTTTATGTTGAAATCAAAGAATGATACTGTGAATGATTCAAATCAAAGACTCAAACTTATGACTTAAGTAGAAAATGTACCAGAGAGATTGAGTATACTGTTAAAAATAAGGGTTGCAAAATGGGGATTTCATATAGCAATGGCATTGTAGAAACATTTTTGGTTCAGCAAAGAACCTCTCAGTAAAACGAAACATCTTTTAGAACATCATTAAGAACCTTTTTCTACTATAAAAACCTTTTGTGCAATGAAAGGTTTCATAGATGTTAAAGGTTTTTCAGGAAAACATAAAAGCTGAACAAGTATATGATGCAGTGGACACAACAACCTGCGTTAAATAATTGCATTGTAATTCAGTCAGATGTATACTCTAGTGTTAACAAAAACAAAGAAATAATACATTTATTCACCAAGGATGCATCGAACTGATCAAAAGAGAGAAATTCTTTATTCATCAAAAGTGTTTTAGATTTTCCACCTTAGGTATAAATTATATTGACTAAAAATACACAATATATTGATTAAATACAATCAAATAATAAAAAACTGTTTTTTTATAGTCATTTTATTTTACATTTTTGATGTCAAATTAATCATTGGCAGTTCTGACTTTGGTAAGTATAATAGTTGACATTCAAAAACATATGCATACACAACTCTGGATCATTTTTATTAAATTTTTAGTATTTAGTATTGTTTAAATGCTTTTTCTGCAAACTGCTGCTGACATTTCTTCAAAATGTAAAAATAAAAATGTCATTAGGATTTTAAAAATATGACAATTGGCGAAACTCACAGTAACAAAAAAGCTGTATATATTTATATTTAACTGTATTCTTTAAAAAAACGAAAGTAATCCAAAATTTCATGAGCAGTAAGAAATATTTAACGGCTGTTTACATTTTCTCAAAATATTAGCAAGTATTGTACTATTTTCCCCGCTTTTACTGTTATGAAAATCATTGCTCTGGCACACAGTGCAATCTAAAGATAATAAATGACATCATCATTTTCACACTTCAATTTTTTTATTTAAATCCCTGGCTTAATCCTGTCAAATATCAGCCCAGACTGCAGTGTTGCCAGAACAGCGTGTCTCTCCGCAGCATCTAATTAAAACAAAACTGGAGTGTGTCGGGCTGTTTGTGTGTGTGTGTGCCCGCATGTTTGTGTTTGTGTGTTCCAACAACATCCTAGAAAAAAAATCTTCCTCAAAAGCCGTTGGGTTTCCTCTATCAAAGGCTAAGACTAAGAGATTGTGGCACCGTATTTGATGTAGATTTTCTGAGCTGAAACTTTTGATAGTTTGACAAATTTAGACCAGAGCTGAAATCATCCTTGATGTGTTGACGTCTTTGAGACTGTGCAAATCTGTCATTTAAATCTGTGTCACAGCAACCTCATGTGAACATTCCTTAGCCATAAAAAAATAAAATCTGTAAGAGTAGTAGGTCGTTCATTGAAAAATAGCCTGTTTTATGAATCTGTGTCATGCTTTGAATGTGTTTAGTGTAGTGTTACAAGCAGAGTCGCTTGAAATTAGTTTTTGATTGACAGCTAGTTATGCTGTGGACTGAAGTACAGATGATGGCACAGTCAGTAGTGTATTTCACACCCATCCAGGCCTGTGTATGTGTGTGTGTTAACAGATAAGGACCCTTTGCAACAGCTTCCTGTCGCTTTCCTTCTGTTTCTCCTCTCTAGATTTTTCTGCACGTCTGTTGATAAAAACTGGTTAGAATTTCTTACTAACCTTTGCTGTTTTTTAGGTAGATAAGTCAAGTTTACAGATCTTCTTTCAGAGAGGATTATATCACTGGTCTTCTGAAGATAACAAGACTAGTTGTGAGTGCTGCATTCACAAAAACTAAAAAAATGTTTAAAGAGGTTGCCAGGTGTATTAAAAATAATATGCAACTGGTGTTCTTATGACTACTGTCATATGATGGTTATTTGTTTTTTAGGCCCAATTTGTGGTTCACTGTCACAGAGAAAAATGATAGATATTTTTGCTATAAATGGCTGTTGGACACTTGATTCTAATTGGGTAATAAACATTGGTTAATGAGGTTTACAGTTAAAGGGATAGTTCACACAAAAATTAACATTTTCACCCTTAAATGGCTTCAAACCTTTATGAGTTTCTTTTTACTGTTTAACACAAAAGAAGATATTTTGAAGAAAGCTGAAAACCTGTAATGTTTGACTTCCGTAGTAGGAAAAACAAACACTGTAGAAGTCAATGGTTACAGGTTTCCAGCTTTCTTCAAAATATCTTCTTTTTGTGTTCAACAGAAGAAACTCGTAATGGTTTGAAACAAGTAAATGGTGTGCAGAATGTTAATTTTCAGGAAAACATAAATTAGTTTGAGGTTGATTGTCCATGTTTCATCAAAATATATTTCAAATACATTTAAAAAATATAATATGTAGATTATTTTAATTATTTTATTTCAATTATTATTTTATTACACTGGGCAAGTACAGATACTTGTTGTTTTATCAAAGTGTTCTATCATTTATTTACAAGTTTTTCCTATAAAATTACTTACATTGATATATAGTTCACCCAAAACTGAACAAATTGAGTGTTTTTTTTATGAGTTCTGTTGAAAGCTTAAACCTGCACCACTGACATCCATTGTAGGAAAAACAAATACTATATAAGTCAATGGTTACAGATTTCCAACTTTCTTAAAAAAACTTTTTTTGAAGAAAGAAACAGGTTTGCGACAAGTAAAAGATGATTAACTGAACTTTCCCTTAATATCTTTAACAAGCATGCTTTTTGTAGCTCTTTTTCCTCACTCCTCCATTTAAATGCAAACACACGCACTGTACAGACACACACTTGCATCCAGCTTGTTGTCAGTGATGCCTTGTGATCTTATCAATAAAATAACTACAACTGAAAAGCTTCATGGCTTTTCTTAGTAGTGAGATAGGAACGAAGCTGGTTTTGACGCAGTTAAAAAGCAGTTTGCTTTTAGTAAAGACGCTTCACTTCACCACATTGGTGGATTATTTTTCATTAAACGAACACCCGGTTGTCAGATATTCCTATTCTGTTTCATTTTAGACTACTGTTTAAAAGCTGGGCTATTATAGTTAACAGAAACCAAAAAACTTATGGCAGCAATAGTTTAATATATAGATAGTTCGACTTACTGAAAATGTAAGAAATTTAAATTAAAAAATATTAAACAACAAAGACTAATGAACATTACAAAAAAAAAAAGAAAAATCTAAACTAATTTTAATGATCAATGAAAACTCCAATAGTTTTTGATTTACATTAAAGGGTTTCAAAAATGAAAATTCTGTCCTCATTGACTTTTTTTTTCTGTTGAACACAAGAGAAGATATTTTCAAGAATGTTGGAAACCTGTAACCATTGACTTCCATAATATTTTTGTCCTACTATGAAAGACAATGGATACAGGTCTTAGAAAATATCTTAATTTGTCTTCAATAGAACAATAAAACCCAAACTGGTACAAGTAAATGATAGAAGAATTTAAATTTTTGGGTGAAAAAGTGAAGTTGTAGTGTTCTTTGTTGTGTTTCATTTGACATTTGTTCTATTTTCCTGCCACTAGTTAGTTTCCTTAATCACTAATCAGTTCACACCTGTTCTCTGTTGCTTTGATTGCTCAGTGTTTATGAGCCCTCACTTTCCTCTTTGTCTTGTGTTGAGCCAGATGTGATAATTGTATGCCAGTGTGTTTCTTTCTTCCTGTGGTCATCATAACGCCAGATGTTTTGGATTTTCACTTCACAGTCCATTACAACTGGTTTGGGATCTGTAAGATTTTTAAAAGCATTTATTTAAATTGTATAGAGTAAAACCAAATGAATATATGGTTGAAGTCAAAATGATTAGCACTCCTGTGAATTATTTTTCTTTTTCAAATATTTGCCAAATGATGTTTAACAGAGCAAGAAAATTTTCACAGTATTTCCTACAATAATTTTTCTTCTGGAAAAAGTCTTATTTGCTTTATTACGGCTAGAATAAAAGCAGTTTTTAATTTTTTAATACCCTTTTTACAGTCAATAATATTCGCCACCTTAAGCAATATTTTCTTTCAATTGTCTACAGAACAAACCACTGTTATACAATGACTTGCCTAATTACCATAGCTTGCCTAATTAACCTAGATAAGCCTTTAAATTGCACTGAATAAGCTGAATACTAGTATCTTGAAAAATATCTAGTTAAATATTATGTACTGTCATTGTATTTCTATATAATTTTACCATTTAAAAATGTTACTCCTCATTCAATACTGCTATACATTCATCTCTTTCTCTGCATGTGCTGTATCTAGGTCTGAGTCTGTCAGACGTCAGATTCAGCAGCTTGGTGAGAAACTAGCTGGATTGGAGTTTAAGCAGGTCTAAATCCTAAGTAAGACCGCTAGATACCCCTCTCATCTGATGCTAATCCACTTTAAGCTCAGTTCACTTTCACTCTGAGCACAAGCAGAGTGCCTTTCAGTCGATCTGAATTCAGTCCAAACATTCTATTCACACTCAAACTGGATTAGCTGTGATTCATATCGGAGAAGACTCAGGCGCTAGCAGATGCCCATGACTGAAGCGTGTTTAAAACATGACTGTTCCATAAAGGCGATAAATCCCACGCTGGGGCAAATGAATGCGCTCCTCCTCTTCAGATGTAATAGGATCCAGTAAGATTTGTACTCATTAATATAATATGGCGCAATCTTTCGGGTCCTCGAGGCTCATAGCCAATTCTTTTTCATTTAAATATCTCTGGTGACATGAATAAGTCTTTTTCAGATTTTAGATCTTTTTAATAGACCTATATGGTTTTAATCATAATAATGTTATTGATATGCATATTGAGATTACTTAATTACATATTTATAGAAGAATACTGGAGTTTTTGATTGTGGCTGAACACAGATTTGTGCTTTTCTTCAATGTGCAAGCATAACATCTCTTTCTTTTCTTTTCTTTTTTTAAACATCTGTGTTTTTATATTTTGGGTCTGTTTGGCATGGGAATTCATTTTCAAATATTGGAGTATAGCTAAGTCTACGCATGCTGTGACAGTTGTTTTGTTGGGGAAGGTGAACAAAAAAACAAGAATATATTTATAGTTGTATTATAATAACTCTTTCTCTGGCTTTTTTAAATGTCACCTCTCACCATCTCTCTCTCTCTCTCTCTCTCTCTCTCTCTCTCTCTCTCTCTCTCTCTCTCTCTCTCTCTACCTACCTCGATTTTCCTCCTACTTTCACACTATAACTTGCATGTTCATTCTCCTCTCTTTTTTTCCCTCTCATTCTCTCTCTTTTTCCCCATTCTCTCAATTTTTTTTATTTGCTGATTTGGGTCACTGGCTGACTAAGAGACAACTCACAGCTGGCCTATAAACAACCTTCCCCCTTTCAGCAGCATTAGCTCACACACAGACACACAATCTCCTCTCACTCCAGCACTCAGCAGTGCAAATCTCTCTCTCTTACACATTCTCATTTGTTTGCTGGGCTTTTTAAAATGAGATTTATGGTGCACTCTCTTATACTTTGCATGTTCGTATCAAGAAATGTTTGGTTTTTGATGTGATGTTTTGGCTTGGACTTGCAGGGTAAGAAAGTAGCCATACCAGTTAAAGCAGTGCAGTCAATCTGAATTAAAGTGTTCAAACAGATAAGTTTACGTTAGTTTGTTAGTTTTATAACCTGTGAAGGAAGCTTTTTGCCACAAGCTCAAAAAGTCAGTAAATGTTCAATTATCCAGTCAGTATACAGGGACAGTGAAGTTTTTTGCAGTTTTAAATTAATCCATGTATATATTTCCAATCCCATTTTAGTGTCCATCAAATTTGAATTTTAAATACATAGAAAATACATAGAATACGAGTAACATGTTTCTACTGTTTCAAATAACATTTGTGAGAATAAAATGTTTCATTATCATTCAGTGCAATAACTCTATTCTGACCTTTATTTATTCAAATACGTGATCATATAATTTTTTTTACCAATATCTTTAAATGATTAAAATGTTTTTCATCAAGTAAAACCTGGTGTTTTGAAGAATACTGGCAAGGAATCAAAATTTTAAATGACAATTCATTAGTATTTTTTTACTATATTATTACACTACACTTAATTGTATTTTAGTGGGTTTTTAATGTAACATCTTAATGTAATAAATCATGGTAAAGCTATGATTGTCATTATTATGTTTCAAAATAAAATGATTCATGGCACATTTTAATGTAGTACTGTCATGAAACCAAAATGTAAAGATGTACTATAAACTGCATAGCCTAGTTTCTGTTTTTGTTACATTGAACTATAAATCTTGCATTATGACATTAATCTATTTTACTATAGTTTCCATTTTCAAAAATATAGAAACATGGCTTAACTTATCATCATGCCATAATTAATTTCATTACATTTGTGTGATGGTATTATTACTATGATAACAACCCTTTATCATCCAGCTGTGTCTGTGCGCTCATTTTTCTGCCATTTGTACTTTTTTTTTTTTTTGCAATGATTCACCATTTTGTCGGAATAGACTGCGAACAGCAGACTGCTGTGTTTGTTTATGAAATGGGAGTAGTGCGTCAGTAATGCGATGATAACACGTTTTGAAGGGGACGCGTGCGCGCGCGTGTGGGCACAGATGGGCTAATTCTAACTTTTTAAATATATATTCCAAGCGAACGAATGCAGGAGAGCGCGCGGTCGAAGAGTCACTCATAAGTTAAATAACGAGAGCTCCATGTCGAAATCCAATAACCATGCGGCAGATAACGAACATACAGTGTTCATAATCCCCTAATCCTCTAAAATTACTAATGACATCACTATATGCTCCCGGGCAACAGCGGCGCGAAACGCTTAAGCTCGATACAGGAGCGGCTCCTCCTCGGGCGGAGGCGCGTCCGGGGCTTGCTTTGCTTTTATGTATTCTGGGTGTGGAGCCACATTGAATATTCAGGTTTGCCTCACGTGAGCATCATTTTAATTAATTCGAGCTCACCAGGCACAGATTTGGCGTGGCAACAGTCTAACAAAACTCGGCACGGCGCACTACACCCAATTGGCACCATATGCCTTCAGCCGCATCTCAAGGGCTCTGTGTTTCTTAAGGAGGCGGCTGTATTTTGAGAGACAGATTAGAGTGAGTGTAGGTGTCAGGGAAAGAGAATGCTTGAGATTTGTATACAAAGTGATTGTGCATTATTTAGACCTTGCTTCTTGCATTTTGAACGCATACACCCACGTATATCCACCCTATTTTGCAAGCCAGTGTGAATTTCTGAGATTTTGCAAGATTCTTTAGGTAAACTTGAAAAAGAATAATCATCAGTAAAACTATTTGCATTAATAGTCAAGACATTGTATTAAAATAATATGAGGCAATGCAAGCTGTATAAGGTGCTGTTTTTTGTACAGTGGCATGCACCAAGGTGAGGCGCAGTGACAGCCTTTGTACCTTTATTTCAGAATGCACAGCTAAATATAACTCGAAGCAAATTACACTGGAAGTCTTGCACATTCAAGTTACAAATGGTTGCACCACGCAAGGTTTTGTGCACAAATCCAATACATAAAAAGCAATCTCAATGTTTAGGAGTTACATGTGACCGTGACAAAAAATTCCAGTTGATCATGCAAATTCACCAAGCTGACCAACAGAAAGTACTTTCTTTGCTGTGCTTCATAAATTGCTACACTATTGACAGTAGACAACAGACATTTGTCTAAAAATATGACTGCATCTTTAAGGCCTTAAAATACTCACTCACTCACTTACTCACTCACTCACTCACTCACTCACTCATTCACTTTCCTTCGGCTTAGTTGCCACAGTGGAATAAACCACCAATTACTCTGGCATATGTTCTATGCGGTGGATGCTCTTCCAGCTGCAACCCAGCACAGAGAGTACACTAAATCATGAACCCCCAGTGCTGGGAAACACCTATACCCTCTCATTCACATACACTCATACATTAGCAGCCAATTTTTAGATTACCCAATTCACCTAACGCATGTCTTTGAACTGTGGGGGGAAATGGAGCGCCCGAAGGAAACCCATGCAAAGCTCATACTTCATGTGAAAATGCAGAAATGTTATCAAGAAATTTTTTGCTGTGAAATCAGCTGTAGACATATCACCTGTGTGCAAGAACAGTGTGTGCAGAGGTATCCACATGTTGACAGGCAGATAGGGCAGCCAATCGTAATGTTTGGACCAAATTTTTTGATTGGACAAAGTGTTTTTGGTCATAAAATCTGGTAAAACAAAAAGTGTTTTTGGTCATAAACATTCCACAGACAATATAAATACAAATACATTCAATTTAATTCATCTTTATTTCTATAGTGCTTTTACGATGTAGATTGTGTCAAAGCACCTTAACATAAAAGTTTTAGTAAATTGAAATGGCGTCAGTCCAGTTTTCAGAGTTGAACTTCAGATTAGTTCAGTTCAGTGTACAGTCGTGGCCAAAAGTTTAGAGAATCACATAAATATTGGAAATTGGAAAAGTTGCTGCTTAAGTTTTTATAATAGCAATTTGCATCTACTCCAGAATGTTATGAAGAGTGATCAGATAAATTGCATAGTCCTTCTTTGCCATGAAAACAATTTCATTGTTGTCATTAAAGGACCTGCTGAGATCATTTCATTAATTGTCTTGTTAACTCAGGTGAGAATGTTGACGAGCATAAGACTGGAGATCATTATGTCAGGCTGATTGGGTTAGAATGGCAGACTTGACATGTTAAAAGGAGGGTGATGCTTGAAATCATTGTTCTTCCATTGTTAACCATGGTGACCTGCAAAGAAACGCGTGCAGCCATCATTGCGTTGCATAAAAATGGCTTCACAGGCAAGGATATTGTGGCTACTAAGATTGCACTTAAATCAACAATTTATAGGATCATCAAGAACTTCAAGGAAAGAGGTTCAATTCTTGTTAAGAAGGCTTCAGGGCATCCAAGAAAGTCCAGCAAGCGACAGGATCATCTCCTGAAGAGGATTCAGCTGCGGGATCGGAGTGCCAACACTGCAGAGCTTGCTCAGGAATGGCAGCGGGCAGGTGTGAGCGCATCTGCATGCACAGTGAGGCGAAGACTTTTGGAAGATGGCCTGGTGTCAAGAAGGGCAGCAAAGAAGCCACTTCTCTCCAAAAAAAACATCAGGAACAGATTGATCTGAAAAAAGTATGGCGAATGGACTGCTGAGGACTGGGGCAAAGTCATTTTCTCCGATGAAGCCCCCTTCCGATTGTTTGGGGCATCTGGAAAAAGGCTTGTCCAGAGAAGAAAAGGTGAGCGCTACCATCAGTCCTGTGTCATGCCAACAGTAAAGCATCCTGAGACCATTCATGTGTGCGGTTGCTTCTCATCCAAGGGAGTGGGCTCACTCACAATTTTGCCCAAAAACACAGCCATGAATAAAGAATGGTACCAAAACACCCTCCAACAGCAACTTCTTCCAACAATCCAACAACAGTTTGGTAAAGAACAATGCATTTTTTGAAACGTATGAAGTGCTTGTAATTATATTTCAGTAAATCACAGAAACAACTGAAACAAAGATCTAAAAGCAGTTTAGCAGCAAACTTTGTGAAAACTAATATTTGTGTCATTCTCAAAACTTTTGGCCACGACTGTAGTTTACATTTCACTGCTGAAAGTCCAAACACTGAAGAGCAAATCCATCGATGCACAGCTCCTTAAGTCCCAAACCAAGCAAGCCCGTTTAGATCACTTAACATGTAGACCACTTAACTTAAGGAGTGCTATTGAGATGTGAAGAGACTTTCAACCAGCATAACAAAAAAAATGTTTGTACCAAATCACATATCCTGCCTTTAAGGTACATATTACTACCTAAAAATGTACAATAATTTACCTTCTGAAAGAGTACAGCTCTTAACCTTAATATCTCAGAGTGCTTTTTAAACTTATTTTACCCCTGACTGCAGAACAAAAAACAGCTTTACTGTGATTTTATCAAGGCCTGGTAGGTTAGAGAATAAAAAAAATAGCCATCACAGTATGTGTGCCATTATCTGCCAGTCTCTCTCTCCCTCTCTCTTGTGAATATGCATTATAGCCGCTTGCCCGTTCAGGCCCAGCCATGACAGATGCTCACCGGGTTGAGGCCACCTGCTGCTGGGGCCACAGGGGAGGGTGAGCTGAGAGGACAGGCCTGGGTGAATGAGGAGGAGGAAAGGGGGGTCTGCAGGATGTGTGAGCAATTACAGATCAACTGCTGGTGCTGAGACACAAACACAAACCCTCTCCTTAATGGAAGGAACCCCCTGCTCTTGCCATTCCCATGGTAACTCAGAAAAGAGCTATGGCCTTGTAGCTGACAGCGTATACCTGAATGTGTGTGAATGCATGTGTGTATGTGTGTGTGTGTGTGTGTGTGTGTGTGTGTGTGTGTGTGTGTGTGTGTGTGTGTGTGTGTGTGTGTGTGTGTGTGTGTGTGTGTGTGTGTGGGGTGTGTGTGTGTGTGTGTGTGTGTGTGTGTGTGTGTGTGTGTGTGTGTGTGTGTGTGTGTGTGTGTGTGTGTCAAGGGCCCCCAGGTGTGCTCTGGGAAGTGTGCACCCCTGTAATCCGCAGGCTGGATTTTTGGGGATTACAAATCAGCCCATTAGAGCTCTCACTCTCTTTCTTCTCTTTTTTCAGCCTGCACACAAAAAGGCTGTATAGAGTAGACTGTCTCTTTTTTTTGGTGTTGAGCAGACTTATTGAGCATCTTATTAATAATTTTGTACAATGTTATGTTAGTCTATCAAAGCTGGTGCATGCATGAATAAAACAAGATTGTGCTTGATATCAAAGATATTCAAAATTGAACACAGTTCTCATGGTTTTGGACCCATGCACAGAAATATAGGAGACTTGAGTTTTTTTCTCTCGCTTTTTGACTTTCAAAACTCCACAGATATCAGCACCTGTAAGACTCCAGCTTTAGATCTCAGCAGTCGACAACACACCAACTGAGCCCAGGACAATGAGCACGATCTACGCTTATGAAAAGATCAGGTGTTGTTCACTCATTTTCATTGGGTTCAGAGATTTGGTTTAAAACCATTTCAAATGAGGACATTTTTTGTGATCTTCACGTTATTGCATTCACATTTGATTCACAATTTTCAACAGATTGGGTTTAGTACACGATTTTTCATACAGATTTTTTCATACAGTCATTTTAGGGATTTTTTTTGTCTGTTCGCTATTTATTTGATCCTCAATTTAGTTTAATGGATTTTGACTTTAGTGGGTTCACATTAGATCCAACTTTTTTTCTGGTTTATTTTAAAAAAATATGTTGGCCTGATCTTGACTTTATTTCAGTCACATTTGCTACAACATATTACATGTTTAGATATTCTTGTTTTTACATTGGGTGGCACGGTGGCTCAGTGGTTAGCACTGTCGCCTCACAGCTTTTTACAAGTTTTACATTTGTACCTAAAGTAATTTTTCAACAATCATTGTTGCGTTCACATCTGATTCATTTTCATATTCATCCGTTAGACACTTAAAACCGACTGAAATACATTCCCTGCGTTTCCTGGAGATAAAACCCGTGTCCATGCTGTTGCTATAGCATCATGTTTTACTATTTGAGGAATGCAGGAATGCTCTAACATTTAAATCCTAATAAGAAATGGTGAACATATAGTGTTATCATCATCCTCCAGTGTCGCCATTGAGAAATGTACTAAAATGTAGGTCATATACATCTTTTCATGACATGCAAGATTTTGAATTACGGCTCTGTATTATTTGGGGAATGATGAGTAACACTAAACACGATTGCTCTTCCCAGAGGCTGTTTGGCGAGCCGCTGAATCGTAGGTGGGCTGATCTGTGTTACCCGTCAGTCTATCAGTCAGCTTTCACAGAGGAAGCTCTCAGTTATGGGAATCCTCACCTAATGTGATTTAGGGCTGCCGTGACTGTGTGATATAATACCATCAAGCGTCTAGACACACACACAACACGCCCGCTGATAGACTAGACATGAATCTCATCCTCCACAGTCAACAAGGAAGATTCGCAAGTCATCTTTTTAAGCTTAGACATCACTAGTAACTGTGCACAGAAAGCACAAACCGTTTACCACAGTCAGCTCAGGTTTGTGCATAAGAACAGTGGGGCGCAAGGACAGCTTATCAAGAGAGGGCGCGCGCGAGGACGAGAGCGCGCGCACCGTATAATTGAGCCGTATGAATTTTTCAACATCCGTGGCTTCGTTCCAACCGTGTCAGTGGCAGGCAGACTGTGCGAGACACAGATTGGTTTTTGTAACGCGCAAGTCTATTTCTGACTAAGCGTGGATTTCACATCCGCCATGCAGGGCTGTGACACGCGCTTCTGAAATTCACCCACATGCGGTGTGATTTAAGGCAGGAAAAAATCATAGTTAAAAAAATGTCTTTATGTCAAACAATACATTTAAAATGAGTTCGGCTCTAGTGTGTGGGTGGTGGAGCTGGCGGGTGGAAGAAAAGGTTATTTGAATTCACTATGAATTGAAAAAAATACGCCTCGGGAAATCGTTCAGTGAATATGGAATGACGTCACAGGTGGACACCGACTGATTGTTACAGCTACACACACACACACACACACACACACACACACACACAAACAGCTACAGAAAAACCATTGTCCGCTTCCAAACCATAAATTGACTTTATAGGCTACTTTTTCTGTTCACATATGCAGTACAGAATATAGCTATAGTTATGTGTAATTCATAGCCTTTATGCAAAATTAAAAAAGGGAAACTATGTTTTTAAAAGCTTAGAACTGTAATATATATAATTGTAATAAAAAGTAATAATTTATTAAACTAATAATTTTTTTTTCAATTATAGATATTTTTATTAAAGTCATAATCAGTTTTGTTACATCGTATAGCCTTCTGTTACAGGTGTTATTGGAGGATGAATATCAGTATAGGCTAGAATATTTTAAGATAGCTACAAATCAAAATGTTATTATATTACTTGTATAACAACTATGGATTTCGTACATTTAATTGAAAACAAATTCTGCTCTATTTGCAAATGCATTTAATTAATGCTATTGTTTTCACTTTGATATTGATAGGTTGTCACGTTTCTAGTACTCTCCAGCGGTGGACATGGCGTCATCTGAGCGATGAAACAGCCTTGCGCACGCTGGAACAAACCATTCCCGTCTCAGATAGAGAGAGCGAGAGAGAGAGGAGGAGAGAAAGAAAGCAGCGAGAGGGGGAGGAGTGAGGGTAGCACCGGGTTCGCTGTGAGCCATGTTGGATGTGAATGAGAGATGCTGCGCTCGTGTAGCTGCTAGCCAGAGCTCTACCAAACACGGAGAGTAGATGCGAGCTTCCCGGGATCACCGAGCGACCGGGGAGCACGGCGGAAGGAGTCGGGAGGTGGTGGATGAGCTGGCCACTTAGCCGGCGTTTGGAGAGAGAAAGAGAGACACTTCGGTACAGAGAGAGGGGAGAAAGGGGGGAGAGAGAGAAAGGATTTCACTAGACTAATGGCTGCACTGCTACTGGACTTGGGCTCGCTTTCGCCGCTGCTGTTTCTCCTTCTCCTCAGCTCTTTGTTCACTATTATCCCGGGGAGTGCAGCGGGGCTGTGCTGCCGCTCCCGGTGCACCCACCCAGCCCCCGGAGACGCTCAAATCGCTAGCTTGCCCGACGAAACGGTAACGGGGGCTTTGGCTGTGGGCGATTGGAAGATCCACCCTGCACGGACGGTAGGGTCGCGTGGACGGGAATTGCAGTGCTCACGGTCCAGTGCAGCGGGAACCCCCTCAGTTTCGTTGAGTCCTGATTACCAGAATTCTAGTGTTTGGATATCAGAACCGGCGGCGCACACCGGACGCTGTCATCGCCAGCCTGTGTGGAGTGACGGAGAGAAGGGCGTTGTTTCTCGTGTTCTCGCCTCTCCGGTTCAGTATGGCAAAAAGAGGACTGTACAAAGGACTAGAACGCGCTCGCGGCCAAAGACGCGCCTCGGCGCGGACAGTGTCTTTGCTCAAAGCGTGTTGGATAACTGTCGAACCTTGGATAACAAACCCAGGCCTAACCACTGCCCATATCACCCCAAACGGGAGTTTGCCTTTGCCAAGACACCAACTCAGCCCTTATTAAAAGCCTATTCTTATTCTAATGTGGCTTCGGACGCCAATAAATTGCACAAAGCGACAACGCACCATCCCCTTTCAGGCCCCCTGAATGTTATCGATCTCACCAGAGAGGACTGGAACGGGTCAGGCTTTGGGTATGTCCGTGGGTGCTCGGAACCTTGCGCACGGCAGCTCTCTCCGGAGCTTGGAAGCGAAACAAGCAGCTGTCTCGAGTCACACCGGATCACAGGTTGTTCTGAGAGGCATCCAGCCTGGCACAGCAGTGACTGGCACCGGTTCAACATTTTTCTGAAGCGCTACGGTGTTTGTGGAAGGCAGGCGAGAGAAAACACAAACACCACATCTTCAAATAACAACTTAAAAGTACAATTTGTGCATGCGAAGTCTGATCCGAATAGTCCACAGGGTGCACTCAGAAGGGATTTAATATCACGGGTTGGCTGGATCAGGACTGATACTCGTTTTGATGACAGAAAGGCTAATTACAACAGATCAACTAGAATCAGCGCTGCTCCGTCGTATAATGGTGATGTATACAACTCTGACTCATCTGCTACTGGCACTCCCAGGGGTCATAATGCATCGCATATCTACCTCTTAGTCGAGCTAAACTTTCCTAAACGTTTCCGTGACTCATACACTCACACACGAGTCACTCGCTCAGAGCGCGTAAAAGATTCAGCACCCGGACCGTGGACAGCGCCTTTCGCCGTGCACGAGCACGCTTACACGAGTGACTTTGCTAAAAGTTTGTTTCTGATGAACTGGAACACTAATAATAACAACAATTGCGACAAAAATCATAATAATTACCACAACAACAACAACAACAACAACAACAACAACAACAACAACAGTAGTCCAGGTGATCAAAATGCAAACGAAACCCAAAATGTTCCTGACAGTGATGAGAGCGACTTTATAAGAGGGGAAAGCGCACGTTTTCCTTCCTCCGGTGCGCGAGCAGAGTGTGGAGAGTACAAAACCGACGACAGCTTAAACGCCGGTGGGGGAGCCACGCGGCCGCAATTAAAATCCGGTAAACGGGTGTCATTACAAGCAGAGGGTGTCAGTCAGCAAGAGGAGCAGCTGAAAGCCGCGGCTGAGTGCGGTAGGAGGGAGGGACAGATAGAGGGCGGGGTGAAAGGGGAGGGAAGGGGGGAGGGTGACAGACAGCCTGTAGATGGAGAATGGGAGGAAAGCATGGAGTGGGTGATTGCAGAAGACACAAAGGAAGAGAGAGTGGTAGAAGAGACAAATTTACAGAGAAAAAAAGAAAAAGGTCAAGGAAATGACACCTCTCAGTCAGAGCGAGAGAGTGATGATAACAAAGAGGGAATGTGGACTGAACAAAATGAGACTAAACAAAGCGAAGTTGGGGTGGGAAATCAGTACAGTGAGAAACAAAAATATAAAGAAAGTGATGAAGTGCTCAGGGAAGAGGAACAGGAATACAGTGAAGAGCAGACAGGTTTCCCTCCTGTTGGGCGCTCCCGTAGAGCTGCTAATCGACAACCCCAATTCCCCCAGTATAACTACCAGGTTCAGGTCGCTGAGAACCAGCCTCCTGGTACCTCAGTCATAGCTATGACAGCTGAGGACCATGATGCTGGTGAGGCAGGAAGACTCAGTTACAGCATGGCCCCTTTAATGAACAGCAGGTCCATGGATTATTTCCAAATCGACCCAATTACTGGCCTTCTCACCACCACACACATTCTGGATCGTGAACACATGGACCTGCACTACTTTAGAGTTACTGCTACAGACCATGGCTCACCACGTCTTTCTGGGACAACTATGGTGACCATCACTGTGGCTGATCGTAATGATCACTCGCCTGTGTTTGAGCAAACAGAGTACCGTGAGACCATTCGGGAGAATGTGGAAGAGGGATATCCTATACTACAGCTGCGAGCAACAGATCTTGACTCACCAGCAAATGCCAACATACGCTACAGATTCATTGGAGAAAGTGCAGCTGTCGCACGCTCTGCTTTTGAAATTGATCCACGGTCAGGCTTAATCACAACACGAGGTATTGTTGATAGAGAAACAAATGAGCGCTATACATTGCTGGTGGAAGCAAGTGACCAGGGGAGGGAGCCAGGGCCACGGTCGGCTACTGTCCACGTCCATATCACTGTGCTGGATGAGAATGACAATGTTCCACAATTCAGTCAAAAACGGTATGTGGTAGCAGTTCGAGAAGATGTCCGACCACATTCAGAAATACTTAAAGTCAGCGCTACAGACCAGGATAAAGATGGCAATGCTGCTGTGCACTACAACATAATCAGTGGGAACAGCCGTGGACAGTTTGCGATTGACAGTGTTACAGGAGAAATCCAGGTGGTTGCGCCGCTTGACTTTGAGACAGAGCGAGAATATACACTACGGCTGCGGGCTCAGGACAATGGCCGACCACCTCTCTCCAACAACACTGGAATTGTAAGTGTGCAGGTCACCGATGTCAACGATAATCCACCAATATTTGTATCTACACCATTTCAGGCTACGGTGCTAGAGAGCGCTCCTATCGGTCACTCCATTCTCCATATACAAGCCATCGATACAGATAACGGTGACAATGCACGCCTGGAATACAGATTAACAGGAACTGGCACAGATACCCCTTTTGTTATCAATGCTGCCACTGGTTGGGTCACAGTCAGCTCAGAGCTTGACCGTGAATCAGTAGAGCACTACTTCTTTGGTGTTGAGGCCCGAGATTATGGATCTCCACCTCTTTCTGCCACAGCCAGTGTTACAATCACAGTAATGGATGTTAATGATAACCGACCAGAATTTCTACAAAAGGAGTATTACGTCAGACTAAATGAAGATGCAGCTGTTGGAACAAGTGTGGTCAGTGTAACTGCAGTTGATCGTGATGTGAATAGTGCCGTTACGTATCAGATAACTGGTGGAAACACACGTAATCGATTCGCCATTAGCACTGCCGGTGGCGCAGGACTTGTCTCACTAGCGCTGCCTTTGGACTACAAACAAGAGCGTCGCTACGTGCTAACAGTCACTGCCTCTGACAGAACTCTCCATGACACTTGTCAGGTGCACATCAACATCACAGATGCCAACACACACCGCCCTGTGTTCCAGAGCGCTCATTATTCAGTAAGTGTAAATGAGGACAGGCCTCCTGGCAGCACTGTGGTAGTCATAAGTGCAACAGATGATGATGTTGGAGAAAACGCGCGCATCACTTACTACCTGGAGGATAATATTCCACAGTTTCGAATAGATCCTGCATCTGGAGCGATCACACTTCAAGCCGAACTGGACTATGAAGACCAGATGACTTACACACTGGCCATCACTGCCCGTGACAATGGAATTCCACAGAAATCTGACACCACATATGTGGAGGTCAATGTTAATGATGTGAATGATAATGCACCTCAGTTCCTGAGCCCCAGGTATCAGGGTGGAGTTAGTGAGGATGCTCCACCTTTCACAAGTGTTCTGCAGATCTCCGCTACTGACCGTGATGCTCATGCCAATGGTCGTGTCCAGTATACATTCCAGAATGGAGAGGACGGAGATGGTGATTTTACAATAGAACCAACCTCTGGAATAGTACGAACTGTCAGGAGACTTGACCGTGAAAGTGTTCCCTTCTACGAGCTGACAGCATTTGCTGTGGATCGTGGCGTTCCACCTCAGCGTACACCTGTACACATTCAAGTCAGTGTCATGGATGTCAATGACAATGCTCCAGTGTTCCCTGCCGATGACTTTGAAGTTCTAGTGAAGGAGAATAGTGCTGTTGGGTCAGTCGTAGCTCAAATCACAGCGACTGATCCAGATGAGGGGCCAAATGCTCAAATTATGTATCAGATAGTGGAAGGCAATATTCCAGAAATCTTCCAGATGGACATTTTTTCAGGAGAACTCACTTCCTTAATTGACCTTGACTACGAGACACGTAATGAGTATGTAATCGTGGTCCAGGCCACATCAGCGCCACTAGTCAGTCGTGCCACAGTGCGTATCCGACTGGTTGACCAGAATGATAATGGGCCCCAAATGCAAGACTTTCAAATCATCTTTAACAACTTTGTATCAAATCGATCCAACACCTTTCCAAGTGGGGTTATTGGACGAGTTCCAGCCCATGACCCAGATGTTTCGGATCGCCTCTACTACACTATAGACCGCGGGAATGAGCTGCACCTGCTGCTGTTGAACCACACAAGTGGTGAGATGCGGCTTAGCCGAAAACTGGACAACAACCGACCACTGGTGGCCCCGATGCTCATCACCGTCACTGGTAAGTTCAATAAGGGGAGGGAAAGATGTGTGGGAGAGGGGGAGGGTGGAAGTAAAGGAAGAAATGGGGAAATGAGGCAAGGGCTATTAAGGTCATGAGGATGAAATCAAATCAGGTCAAATTGGTTTTGCTAACTCTTCACTGCAGTGCTCTATTATGAAATCTTGCTGAAGGCTGTGTGTCAGTGTGGGCAGTCTGTGCTAGAGGAGAATAGAAAGAAAAGAGGATATCTTTGGAGAAAAGCTGACCCTTAACTTGCATTTTTCTCTGTAAAGACATTTAGCGATCAATGTAAATTACTTTAATCCAGAATGATTTCTTAGTGGTGTTAGCAGGTAACAATACCCAAGAGTTCAAGAGTCTCGGTGGAAACATGAGAGCGTGTAAGTGCTGAGGAGAGCATTGCTTGACCACAGATGCTGCTGCTGTTGTTGATGATGGCATTGCTGGGAAGTGTAGATAATTGTGGCTTTTGAAAGGTTGCAAATGGTGATTTGTTATTTACAGACATGGTGACTAAAATGGTAAATACACAATCTATACATCAATTTATGTTTATATATTGCTTAGAAATATATGTTCTGCCAAACTGAAACCATATTGCTGATTTTGTACCATGCTTTTTACCTTATCTGGCAGTTTGTGTGTGTGTGAGGCATATTGGTTGGGGAGTTTGTAACACTGCAGTGTTGGACAGCTCAGTTACCCTCTGGTAAAATTCTCTCTCTCTCCTATGAGGAAAGCACACTTTCATTTCCATCCCCCTCTTGCTCTTCATTCCACATTTTGCCCTTTTTTCCTGTCTGCCATTTCTTTCCCTATTTTTCACTCACAGTGTACTTCTAAATATAAAAGTTCTTTATTGGTATATATAAGTCCATAAAGAGCCTTTAACTTCAATAGATCCTTTCCATTGCACAAAAGGTTGTTTGTAGTGCAAAAGATATTTTAAATATTCCAATATAAAACCAAGAATCCAAGAAAGAATCACTGAGGTTTTACTGTGATTACTGAAAGATACTTTAGGGAATCAAAATGGTTCTGCTACGCACCACATTAATGTAAGAACACCACTTTTGTCTAAGCCATTTTCTATTTGGCTAAATATGTGTTTCTAAATAAAAAGCGGCTTTCTTCTGTCTTGTGGGACTTTTTCCAGATATGTTGGTCCTAAGGGAAATTTCCTATTAAATAAATCCTTTGTATTTCACTTTACCCTGACAAACAGCAGTTACAGATTCACAATGAGCACAGCTCAGATGAGCTGACATAGTTTGAAGCTCAGTGTTGCTTTTATCTTGTTATTCGATGTAAACGAATGTGATTAGCTGTAATGTTGATTTTGCTTTGTCATTAATGATGTGACATGCAAAATGCACATTTGTGATGCAAGTAAAACCGTATTGTCTCACAGATAATGCATATATTCCAAAATGAAAGTGTGTGTGTGTACTGGTAAATGTAGTTTAATAGTGGATTACAGACAGTCCTCTTATCTTGCATTCCCCCCTCTCTGTTTTATTTTACTTTGAGTGTAATAGGACGTCCTTAGGGGAAGCCTGGCTTTGGAAACAAACAGGGCACAGTAATCAGCTGTCAAACCAGGCCCAAGATTTTGTGTGTGTGTGTGTGTGTTTGTATAATCGGATGGTTTAATATTCGTTCATGCGAGCTTTTACTTTGTTTATGCCAGCATCTGGGCTTGTTTGAGCATATTAAGTGTGTGTGTTTATATACTCGTGTGTGTAAGTGTCTATAGTTCAGTGCCTCTTAGCTAATGCGATAGAAATATATTTCCAGGTGACTAATTTCAAAGCAACGACTACATCTAAGTATTTAATGCATGGCCCTGTGAGACTTGGGGCCTGTTTTGGTCATGCTAGATTTTGTAATTTCAATGTTTGTGAGAATTTTTGAGCATGTGTCATGTTTGCTGTGTCAGGTAGTGAAACCTGAATAGCCTGTACTGTAGGGACCACTGAAACCTTTTTGTTTGTTTCTTTGTTTTTGTGAGCGGGTAAAAGCTATTTGCATGCTTTCCGGAGACCCTGGTAAGAATGGCATCAAACACACGCACAGACACACAGAGATGTTTCGAACGATCCCCCTGTGCAAAAACAAGCCTAAAATAAAGTTCACTTTATGTGACTGGGTGAGCGGGATTATAAAAGATTAAAGGAGTCTGAGAGATGGATAGAGAGAGAGAGAGAGAGAGAGAGAGAGATACAATAAAGAAAGGAGAAAGGATGGGTTTGGGATTGTGTGGAGGAAGGGGAAGAAAACAGACTGAGGAAGAGAAGATGACAAAACACTGAAGTGGAATAGAGACATGGGAAATGGAGGATGGTGAATGGCAGACGAGTGATTGCAAGAGGAACTGAAAGAAGAACTCACTGAGTTCAGGTCTTGGCTTTTGAATGGCAGAAAGGAAAATAATTTCAGATGAAAGAAATGGAAAATTGCCCTCTTTGAAACCTACCAATATGCTACCTATTATGGTATATACTGAATTGAGTGTGTATGTGCGTGTGTGTGTGTGTACATTCAAGGGATTTGTTTGTGCCAGGATTTTGAATGTGTTTTTTCTCATCCAAACACCCAACAAACATTTAATATTATGAAGAAACATGTACTTAAAATTTACATTTTACTAAAAATTAATTAAATAAATAAATAGACTTAAATAAATCTTAACTCATTGTTATTTTGAGTTTTAAGCATACATTTGAATAAGCTACGCGCAAATGTATGCATAAAACAGACAAATTATAAATGGAGTTAGAAAAATAAATTTAAATGAACATATTTTCTCTAAAGGGTTGTTACCTTGATTCAGTTTTCAACAAAGAATTGACAAATTTAAAAAGTCTGGGCTGTTTATTTACACATTACATTATTGTCTTAACACAATTTACTGACATCCACTCTTTCACACTATGAACTCTCTTTAGTTTATGACAGAGTTAATTTTTCTGTTAATTTTAGCAATAATTATATGATAAATCTGTGTAGTCTAGAGTCAATATTTGTAGCTTCAATTATATCCCAGTTTTTCATATTTGGCTTCTTCCACTGACTGCTAATGTCAGACATCATAGACACAGATCTGAATACAAAGAACTCTCTCTCTCACTCACACACACACACACACACACGCACACACACGCACATGCTGATATTTGACTTATCCTCTGTGGGAGGTTGAATCTGTTGATTTAATCAGCATAATAACATTTTCCTGCTCCATTAATCATTTCAAATAAAAATTTGTTTAGTTTTATTCAGATGTTGAGTAACAATAGTGTGTTACCCGCGCACTACTCATGGCCGTTCATAGTGATAAAATGATTTGCTTGTTATTTTGCAGTAATAGCAGGTATTTGTTTGACCTAGTGCTCGGAGTATGAGAAAAAAACCGATTGCTTTTGAAATTGTTGCTTCTGTGGTGTTTAGCACTGTGTGTTATTCTAGTTTAATGACTGGATGGTGGTGCGTGATAAGGAGAGGAACAGGAACAGTTTTCGGGAGGTCAGTAGGGAGTCACCGCCTCACAATCCCGTAATCAAACCAGCTGCTTCCTCGCACCCTTCCCCCAGCCTCTCCTGCACCCCCATCCCTTCTTTTCATGCGTTTTTTTCCTCATCTCAGCTTTTTTTCACCAACACACCTTCCCGGAGCTCGTTTTCTTGATATTGCCTTCGTCTTTCTTCTGTGTAAACACTCCTTCTTCCCGTCCTCCTCCAACCCCTCTGTCGCTCTTTCCATTTCTCGCACTGGGTGGCATTTCATCAAAGGAGGATATAATCTCCTTAGACACCGAGACATCCAGTGACATTAAAAACTTCAAGCTGCGGCTGTCATCCTCTTGTTGACACTCACACGTTGTGCTTGACAATCAAGACTTAATTTCTTGAGCCATTACAGTCAAATACTGAGCTAAATTGTAATTCTTAAACAGTAAAGTCAAGCAGGATTATGGGCTTTTTAGATCGGACAGTTTACCCAGAATGGAAATTTCTGGCTTCGTTTATAAGCATTATATCAAATTTTCTTTAATAACCAAACGGAAATGTATTATTTGTTCACTGTTATCTGTTGCAATTAGATTATTGAGTCTAGATTATTAAAATTATTGATTAATCATACAGACTGGTTTTGTGAGCTAGATCAATTGGTTGATTTAATAGATTTCATTTTAAGAACTATTGGACCTTACTGCTTCCAAACACTAATGAGATTGAAGGCAAATATCAAAATATTCAATTAATAAGGACTAGTGATTTGGAAAGTTGTTTATTCAATTATTCATTTTCTTTTCGGCTTAGTCCCTGTATTAATCTGGGGTCGCCACAGTGGAATGAACCGCCAACTTATCCAGCATATGTTTTACGCAGCGGATGCCCTTCCAGCCACAACCCATCACTGGGAAACACCCATACATTCCCATTCACACACATACACTACGGACAATTTAGCCTACCCAATTCACCACAGCGCATGTCTTTGGACTTGTGGGGGAAACCGGAGCACCCGGAGGAAACCCACGCAAACATGGGGAGAACATGCAAACTCCACACAGAAATGCCAACTGACCCAGCCGAGGCTCAAACCAGCGACCTTCTTGCTGTGAGGCGACAGCGCTACCCACTGCGCCACCGCACCGCCGAAAGTTGTTTATGCTTTTTTTAATATATAAAACTAAAACTGTTGTTAAATAGTTATCATTAAGTATTAGATGAAAACTGTAAATGTTGAACATCACAGTTTGTGTAATTGTACTGTAAAACACTATTAAAGGTCCCATGAAATTAAAATACAAATTTTTAGATGTTAGTTTCAGTCTATTAGTCTTAAGGATATTTATAAGCTGGTGGGTTCCAAAACAGTGACAAAAATGACATAAACATCCAAAGCTTGCAGTTTGTCACTTTTGCCCTTAATCGATCAACGTTTTATTTCACGTCAACTCATACTGTAGTTTCTCATCAAATCTTGACCAATCAAATGCTCTCTAGTATTTGACATGCCCCGCCCCGATCAAGACACTTGTCATTTGATTTTCATTAATGCGCTTGATCTCAACCACTGGCAGAGCTATGATAAATATGAAACGCTCAAAGCACTTCACGGGACCTTTAAATAGTTTTATTAATTAAAAACTGTGAATTGCCATATTATTGCCATATTTATTTTCAATGGGGTATATGCACATGGACTTTTAACTGTCAGACAGCCCAAGTGCTTCCGGTGGTCTTTCCATTACAAAATCGCTACGTTTAATATCTGATTTCTTTCTTCACTGCCTGATAGATATATGATATAAAGTGGATCTCAGACCGGACAAGAAGCACTGTATTAAATTCCATTTTTCCCCGCCATGTCTTTAAAATATGAAAATTTATTTTTCCCCAGTATCTTCAATGGAGTTTCTGCGCTAGTCTGCTGCTACTGACGCCACTAGTGTTTACACAGTCTTTCATCTCATTTTACACTTGAACAACTAAATGAATGCATTACAATACATACATTACAACGTCGATGCTGTAAAAGGAACCTTATGAAATTGGAAATAGTCACATTAACCTTTCACCGGAAGTTTACTGTTGGCTGGAAAACACTAACCGTGCATATACCACATTGCCAAATAGTAAATAGTACAAGAACACAAATAAACAAAGAAAATAGCCATTAAAAAACCCTATCATGCAAATAGTTTATTTAAATAAATTTGTTTTTTTCCACGTAACTTTTTACTGCAGCAAGGCACATTCAAGTGTTTTGTGTTAGATTTAATGTTATTTAATCATTTTAGCATTATTATGTAAATTTAATGTGTATTTTGTCTTTGTCTCAATATTACCTTTATGATGTAATTTAATTTTATCCTGAAAACCAGTTATTAGTATGTACAATCTAAGGTATAAGCAGATTTTGTTGTAAAATACACAGGCTCTAATATACAAAGGCCCATTCAATAATACCTGGAATATCGTTACAGTAAATATTAAACAACCACAGCTGTGGGTTTAGAGACCTAAACTGAACAGAATATTTTTAGGAGCACTGAAATGAAGAATGCTGATTTGTTGTATTATTGGGTTATGGATTAAAATGGCAGGTGTAGTAGAGGAGAAAGCCTGTTTGTGTCAGTGAGAGAGAGAGAGAGAGAGATGTGGGGGATGGAAGGTGTATTTCGTGAGCAGTGCTTATCAGCATGAAAGGTATGACTTTTAAGGGGATGACATTATGATCTAACGTCTCTTTTCACCCCTCCCTTCTTCATTTTATCCTCTGTGCTTTTATTCTTCCCCTTCTCTGACTCCTCCTCATCAGCCTCCAGCAGCTTCACCCCCAAACCCCATCTCTCTCTCTCTCTATCACTCTCTCTCTCTCTCTCTCTCTGCTGAATTACTTTCTCTTATCCATTTTCT
>CAIGQV010017835.1:12884760-12908336 GCA_903798115.1 Danio jaintianensis | reverse complement strand
ACTACGGACAATTTATCCTACCCAATTTACCTATACCACATGTTTTTTTGGACTTGTGGGGGAAACCGGAGCACCCGGAGGAAACCCACGCGAACACGGGGAGAACATGCAAACTCCACACAGAAACGCCAACTGACCCAGCCGAGGCTCGAACCAGCGACCTTCTTGCTGTGAGGCGAACGTGCTACCCACTGCGCCACCGTGACGCCCTGCATCCATTTCATTGCAGGAGAAAAGATCACATACATTTTTTTCTAGCACTCATGTTAATGGCTCTATATGGATTTGTGTTTTGTTAAATACAATGACATTTTGTGTGCTGTGATTTAAATGTTTCAAATAACAATCTTTACATCTATTGTCAGTTTGGTAAATTTTTAGGTGTTCTAGACATTTTGCCTCCAAAGAAATCTTGGAAACCACAAACTTTAATAGAGTATATAACGTATATAAAGTATATAACGTAATAAAGCTGTTTATTCAGTGAATGATGTTTAAAAATGCAGTTAAATGAATAAGCTAATAAATAAAATGTAGTAATAATTGTATTAATAAATTTTGCAAATATACTTCTTTTTTTGGGCATTTACAAATGGATTTTTTTCCATGCTTTGTTCAAATACTAAAAAACGCAATGAACAGAAATAATTAAATTAATAATTAATGTTGGACTGAATTTTGAGGGTGTTTTCTCAATTCTCTTGGAGCATTTATTGGTGCAGTTTTACCCAAGTTCAGTTTAGTTCAAGTTCAGTTTCAGTTAAGTTATATAAACATTACAGTTGTGCTTTAATTTGTACCAAGAAAACAAGAGATTGCTTGAATAGGAATAGCAGTTTGGTTGAGACGAGATAGCAATCTGCCCCAATGGACCAGTGCACCAAGCTGTATCATAATTCATTACAGGAAGTGTGTTACATAAAAAGCAGCAGTGTCTGATTCTGTGACTGGGCACATTAGTTATCGCAGCTGAAATTTAAGGAGTGCCTCTTTATCTTAAAATGTGCTGTAAAGTGTCCTTCTCTATTCATTGAATAATGCAGTCCCAACTAAACCTTGATCCTTATCTAACTATACACAGAAAATGTCCTAAGACTATGAAAAAAAATCGCTGCCATTGAAACTTTAAATGTAAACTATTTTAAATGTCTATAAATAAGTCTGTTTTGAAAATTATTATTAATGTTTTATTTAGCCATCTTTTATTGAGATGTAACAAAAATGTGACAATATAATACATCATAATCATATTTACATCTTTGTTTTCAATTTAAAAGAAAAACAACAATAACAAAAAAAGGATACAAAACAAAAAAGAAATTGTTTTAATTAGTAACAGATTGTTTAAGATAAAACATTAGGAAGAAATGGTTAAAAATACAAATCATCCATAGAAGGCATGCACCAGATGATCATTATGACAATGGTTTGTTTAAATAAATCTTTGGAGGGGGAATATGTAGATAGGCCAAGTCAATTTATTCTGTCTTTTCCTGTTTCATTTAATAAATTGCTAAAATCATAAAATTTTTTAAATAAATTAATTGACAGTTGATTCCTGTGGCTATACTAGTGTTCTGCGCACAGTATTAAATGCACCATTTGTTGTTGTATTCCGGCAGGTTCTCCCGTTTGATGATAACGTGTGTTTGCGCGAGCCATGTCAGAACTACATGAAGTGCATCAGTGTGCTCCGCTTCAACAGCTCCGCTCCCTTTATCTCCTCCCCATCCACTCTGTTCCGGCCCATCCATCCCATCACAGGCCTGCGCTGCCGCTGCCCAGCCGGATTTACCGGAGATTACTGCGAAATTGAAATTAACCTGTGTTACTCCAACCCCTGCATGAATGGAGGAGTGTGCGCTCGAAGGGAGGGAGGCTACACCTGCATCTGTCGAGAGGATTACACAGGTGAGAGTCTGCGATTTCAGTAGGGAATGTATTAGTCTGTCTTTCTAGAATAGATGATGGGCAGTCTTGCAGAGGCATGCAAAAGAATATGTGGTGCACTTTGGAGTTTATTCTGGCCAAGAATCGCCCACTTATGGATAGTTCATGCTGCCAAACTGCAGTGTTTCAAGTGTGTGCTAAATCCGGCGGTTGACTGTACAGTAGAATGATGGGAATCACAGCTGTCATGTTTATACTGGCCAACAGACAGGTTAACACACTGATCCGACAAACCCGACAACCCTTGGCATTTGATGTTTCTTGGTCAGACAGGTAAGCACAGCATTTCTTTCAATGGTTTGATGTATAAGGGAGGCCATCTAGTAGGAGCTGAGCGAGTAAACCTTACTGTCCTGGCCTAAAGAAAAAAACTAGTGACTTTCATGTCTTTAGCATTCTTGTTAGTGAGCCTGTGTCCCATTCAACACTGGTAGGTTTTGTTGGTGCTGTGATCTGGATGGAAGGGTGGTTGAGGGGGATGAGTATGATGGAGCTCAGCTTGTAGGAGCTGTGAAAGTAAACCTTACTTCCCTGGACTCAAGAGGCACACCAACAACTAAAGCTGGATTCTGTGTTCCTTAGCGTCCTTCTGCATTCATTTTTCATTCTGGAAAATCTGGTTCGAATCCTGCTCAGAGCAGGAGGAGTAGAACTGGAATTGGTTGCATTGGTGCCGTGACCCGAATGGGAATGTGGTCTCCCACACTGGACATATTGGTTTGAATCCTGTTTGTAGAAGAGCAGGGTTTACTTTGGTGCCTCGACCCAGGTGGGAGTGGGTTTGGGGGTGTGAGTATAATAGTATAATGGAGGTCAGCTAGTAGGAGCTGTGCAAGTAAAGCACTCCTGCCTGCGAGGTGCACTAGTGATGCTAGATTCTATGGTCATTAGTTTCCTTGTTAGTAGCCCCGGCTTTCTTCCTGGAGGTGAATCCCGCATTTAAACTTTTGGAGTATTGCGTATTATTCCCTGATTTGTCAAGCTCCTCAAAGATGACCATTATGTAACCGCTAGACAACAAGTACGGATGCCAGCAAGATATGCACATGCCCAGTGTGCATGGTTAGTCACATATCATGTGTTTTGGCTGTATAGTGTATATAGAAACTGCTTTCTGAAATGCAGTAAAAATCTCTTTATGGACGAGGAGCATTTTAATTTTAAAACAGCATTTAAAGCAAAAATGCACTAGTTTAAATGCAGCCTTAAAGTGGTAGTTCATCCAGAAATTTAAATTTACTCACCATTAAGGTGGTTCCAAACCTTTATACATTTCTTTCTTCTGTTGAACACAAAAGAAGATATTTTGAAGAAAACCTGTAACCATTGACTTCTGTAGTAGGAAAAAAATACAATGGAAGTTAATGGTTACAGGTTTCAAGCTTTCTTCACAATATTTTCTTTTGTGTTTAAATGAAGAAAGAAAGAATATATTATGCTATGAAAATATATTTATTCATAATTCTAGATCTATTTTTATGTTTAAAATGTTCACTTGGACAATCTTTTTTCCTCAATAGTCCTCCATACATTTGGACTGCACATATGGGTCTAATTTATAGACGTCTACAAATAGATCTTTCTGTGGCCAATTGGTCTTGGTATCTAAAAAATCAGCATTTAGTATATTGAAATTAATATCATGCTTAATGGGAAAATCTATATTTTACTTGATTCAGGCCTAGCCACGAGTGCATCCAACATTTCCAAGCCACTCTTTCCCAAAAAAACCTCGAAAATTGTGCATCAGTCTGCCAATCAAACGTTTGCCAGATTTCCAGGGCCTTATGCATCAGATGGCCACTGAAGGGGCTGCGAACGGTCCGTGGGTGTACCATCTGATGCTGAGACTAGACGCCGGTTACTGGTGGTACGTCACAACCGCTAACCAGTTTTTTTTTCAGTACATATGTGTGGCCATTCGGTTTAACAGACCCAAACTCTCAGCAGAGATGTCAGTCAGAAGTTAAATGAGCAAATCTTAGCAATACAAATGCCGCAGAATGAGAGAAAGCAAAGGAGAGAGGAAGAAATTCAGCGGAAGGATGAAAGCAGGGGCAGATGCAGGATCCCCCGAGGGCCATACCATGTGTGTGTGTGGGGGTTGGGAAGAGAGGGTGGTTCAGCCCAGGAGGAGAAGAATAGCTTTGATGAATTAAACATAATGTGAACGAAGGGGAGAGAATACATTACCAAATATTCTGAGGGGATGGAGCGCATAGGTAAGGAGGAGGAGAAGAAAACAGAAAGAGAGAGGAAGAAAGATAGTGAAGTGCTCTTAATAGTAAGTCGGGAAGTGGAGGAAAAGGACAAAAGTATCTAGAGACTAAAGACAGAGAGACTAAAGATGGAGAGATACTCGCAAAGTGGGTTTTAGAGCCTTTCTCTTCTGGCTTTTAAGTGAGTTTGAGTCGGCTGAGAATCAATGGAGATTTGTTTAAGTGTGCCGATGTGTGTGAGAGCATGTGTGTGCTTAAAAGCTCGCCTTTTGTGTCCTTTTTAGATAACTGCGCTTGAATGACCTTTGTGTTATATGTAGGTGAAAATATTTGTATTTGTTGTGGATATGTGATGACACACAGGATCTGATGTTCCTCGGTTTGTTTCTTGTACTTGAGAAGTTTGAGACCTCATTGTAAAATGTGAGAAGATGTTTGAACATATGTTTATGTACTTGTTGTTTGATTTTGTGTGTGCGCATGTGTTTCTGTCAGTTCTGCTTGAGGAGTTTAAATAAATTGCAGTAGTTTTCAGAGTGTGTGTTGGTATGTGCGCTGTGAGCAGGAGCAGTGAGTGTGAAACGTTTTCTCAGTATTGCTTGTGCTTGTGTGAGTCAGTCCATATGGTTTAACTAGGGCCAAGGGCATAGAAACGCTTTGAAGAGGAGGTTGGGAAACATGTTAAATAATAATAAATCATTCTGAAAGCATTAAATTCTTAATTAAATTCTTTGGATGAGTTCAGTTCCTATGATGCATCTTGCAGTATTGAATTGCTCGTTATTAAACATTCAGCACCACTACTGACAAGAAACAATATTGTTCCTTGGATAATACACATGAATGTAGATTTTTTTGTGTGCGTAATAGTAGTCTTAGATTTTTATATTTGTTCTTGGACAAACTTTAGTTAGGAAGTTGTTTTAAAATTTCATAGGTTGAGCCTGCATCTCTGGAAACATTAAAAGATAAATATCCCATGCTTTAAATTTTTCAATATTTAAATATTTCATGTAAATAAAAATGTGTATAATGCTAATATTTATTAATTAATTTGTCTTCGGCTTAGTCTCTGATTTATCAGGGATCGCCACAGCGGAATGAACTGCCAACTATTCCAGCATATGTTTTACGCAGCGGATGTACATTCACACACACACACACTCATACACTACGGCCAATTTAGTTAATCCAATTCACCCATGGCACATGTCTTTGGACTGTGGGGGAAACCGGAGCACCCAGAGGAAACCCACGCCAACACGGGGAGAACATGCAAACTCCACACAGAAATGCCAACTGGCCCAGCTGGGACTCGAACTAGCGATCTTCTTGCTGTGAGGCGACAGTGCTAACCACTGAGCCACTGTGTCGTCGTAATGATAATATTCTTCTTTTAAATATTGAAGACACCTTATTAGTTATTGTTAATATAAAACAAAACACAAATAAACATTTTACTTAGAATAGATATTGTAACATTTAAAGTCTATATGAAGTCAAAATGTACAATGTTTATTATATAGAGTATATTTAGGCGAACAATTAATCTGTTCGAGATGATCCACTTTAAAAAAAGAGTTTGTTTTGGCAATCTTTAGTCAAAGTCTGACCATTTTGTGTTTGGAGTGGTGGTTCTTCTCTGTTGACATCAGATTGACAGCTTTAGCCACAATATTCTTGACTACGCCCCTCTTACTGTTAGTTTGCTATTGACCTTATTCTTCGCTTACGAGTGGGGGCAGCCATTTGAATCTTTTTGACTCAAGACTTTTTCACTTCCACTCATTTTTACATGTTAAAAACAGCTCGTTCTGATGCTTGATTTTGCAAACTGATATTTTCTTATTATATTATTTTGCTTTGTCTATATAGTTATGAACAAACACTTGTTTGTAGAGCAAGTAGTTTGACCGTTTTCTGCCATTTATTATTCTTCTGCCATAGGCAACTGAATCGGAAGTACAAAAACGAGCGCACTTCCGCATTGAAGAATAAGGTCAATTGGGCGCTCGATAATGGATGATATTGCACAATATTGGAAAAATTTGACATTACAATATTTAGATTTGCTGTGATATATATTGCGATATGAATACAATTTCACCAGATAGTTTGGATAGCTCTATTTGGAAAGAATTCATTAATTTAGACTGATTGGGTTTATTCTGGAAGATTATGGGGCTTATTCTGGATTATTATTGGGAAGATAGAAGTGAAATATTTTACATCACAGTATTCAGGTACAGAAATTGAACAATCAAATGTAAAATAACACTGTATAGTCTTCAAAGTATAAATAACACTTTATTGAAGTTACAAACGGTTTTCATGTGCCTCAATACTTTAAACTCTTGTGCCTGAACACTTACAGTGTCACAGGCTTTAAAAACACATGCAAATGATGAACTTTCACTCCATTATAGTTAAACTCTTTAGTGACTCCAAACATCTTCTGTGTTCTGAACTGTGGCTCCTGGTAAACTATAATCCCAACATACGAACTCAACATTGGACTTCCGGCGATGTGACTATTGCGGATGTGTACATTGATGCTAAACGATGTATTGTGCAGCCCTAGTTTCCTATGAGGGAATGATGCACAAAATGAAAGCCCCGCCCCTATTTAATATTCTTTTTCAGTTGAAGTACATCAACATATTGGAATAAACATCTCATTCAACTTCAGACTTTAAGTTTAACATTGGGCTTGTACTTATTTGCTGTTAGACCTGGTAACACTAATCTGTATCCACAGATATCCTCAGAATATAGATGCCGTCATTTAATCTGTTTATTTTGATTAGAAGTCTTTATTGTCCACACATGGAAATTCATTTCTGGTGTTAAACTTTGTTAAAATATTGCTGGTACTTGTCCTGTTGACCTATAGCAAGTTATTCATATTGATTTAGATGTATATTTACTGTGTCAACTTGGTTGCATACTTGAATGTTGCAGTTGCTAAGGTGTTTGGATTGGTAGCGCTGTTAACATTAAAAAATGAATAAGGTTAGCTGCCTTGACTTGATTGCTAATGAATTTGGTCTACGATGTCTTGCAAACATTTAAAACAATTTCAAGCAATTGCAGCGGAAGAAAACCAATCAGCTCTGTCTTTAGCCAAGCAGTCAGACAGTTTGATGTCTTCTTAGAAAAACAGATTAAAATAGCAAAAAAGCATTAGTCATTCCTTATGAAGAAATCCTTCCAGTTTAACAATTTGTGACATGTCTAGATAGTGGGGGGAATTCGGCTCATTTGCTGTATAGACAGAGGCCGGTGTCCTGCTTCCATGTTTTTATTCTGGTCATATCAACTTATTTTATTCGGCTTTTGAATATTTAGACTGGTGCTGTCAAGAGGAATGTGCGCTCACTCCTTTTTCCTTTTCCCAGGTTATATGCTTGTAAGCTATGATGAATATGCTAATGTCTATCGTTGAATATGCTAATAACTCTAAGTAGCCAGTAGGATAAAGGCTAGACTGAGCCCCTTTAAGTCTTAAGGGGTTTTGGTGGTGTGTGTGACTGGTTTGCATTCATACTGAGTAGTTAATGTAGTGGTTTGTTTGTATGCAGTGTGTGTGTATGTCTCCATGTGGGTGTCCTAAGGCGTTTCGCTGTATGTGTGTCTGTTTCTGTGGCAGGTCAAAGTTTGAAGTGCTTTTAAAGGCAGGATTTTCACACTTGCACTAAAGGGAGACTGAGATGTCTACATGAGGTTTGTACACACATGCACATTAGTGTGCTTTATTTACCCGCTGCCAGAGGCTCACCAACACAATGCTGGAACATCACAGTGCCAGGATCTGGCTCGCATTTGGCTCAGCATCATAAAGCCTAAGGGCAGGATCTGCTGATGTTTCAAAACCCAAACAACAAGCTGCTTTATGTGGGAGAGTGTGTGTGTGTTATTGGTCCATTGGGGTTTTCCTGTCTACAGGTTTTTTGAGAGCTTCTACACATTGCTAATAAAATGTGTGTGTGTGTGTGTGTGTGTGCGCGCGTGTAAGCTAGCGCCCTGCTTATACAGTGATAGTGAGGATTTCAAATTGTGATTAAAATACAGTGACATTAATGTTTAGCTCTTCATAAAGTGAATGATGGCTCATGGATGTGATAAAAATAGTACTCTTTAAAAATGATAATGTGGTTCAGTCCCATTTGCTCCCTGTTCACAGCATGCACTATAGGGCATGAATAATTATTATGGAGTGTTTGCCGGTTTTATTTACATTTTTGTTGCTGATTTTGGTGGCTCATCATGTGCTAACTTGTTTATTTCCCTACTAAGCATCTTAATGTGATAAGAAGGCAATCAGAATTTGTGGGTCAGGGTGTCAGTGGTTTTATGGAAAGATTTTGTTCTTTTGGTGTTTTTGTTTTAGAAAAAATGAAAAAACAAAACTACAACAATAAATTACATATTCATACTAAGATCAATAGGTTAGATTTAAATTCAAGCAGACATATGCGATTCAAAAAATCATTTTACATTCTATGAAACCATTTTTTTTTTTAAATGTTAATTACAGCGTGTTCATTGGGGTTGGAAATTAATGGCTTAGGGCAAAAAATGGGATCAAAATGAACAAAAAAGCCTAAGAAATTTAAGATAAGAAGGCAAAAAATATCCATGCACAATGGAACCAAATATATAAAGGTTTTCATAATTAAACTGAAATGGGAAAATTGCTTCATGGAATTACATTCTGCTTGCACTGAATTGCATTTAATTGTTTTTTAGGCACTTTGAAAAATAACACAAATATCACAAATATTTCTGTTGATTTTAGAAACACAATGAGTCCGATGTGTTCAGATTAGTCACCACTGAAAATCAACAATAATGTCATTAGAAGACAACACAGACACAATTAATATGGTAATTACAAAAAATAATAATTTATGACAAAGGTAAAAAAAAATGGCTCAGGACATCAATTCCATGAAAAAAAAGCCTTTTAATAGAAAAGATAATCCTAACCCTGATGTGTGTGTGTGTGTTTGCTGTGTTTTAACTGTCATGTGTTTCTTTATTTCTCAGGCGAGCGCTGTGAGTTTGACCGGCGTGGAGGCCGGTGTGTGGCAGGCATTTGTCGTAATGGCGGTACGTGTCGTGAGCTCTCTGGAGGGGGATTCAGATGCGAGTGTCCTGCTGGAGGATATGAGAAACCCTACTGCTCTGTCACCACCAGATCCTTCCCACCAAAATCATTCATGATGTTCAGGGGTCTCCGTCAGCGATTCCACCTCTCCATATCCCTCTCGTGAGTACATACACGGATACATCTCATCTGTTGTTTAATGTAAGAGTGTGTAATCTGATCTTTAGTCAACTAAACGGGGGTCACACACTGGACTCAAAGCTCCACACAATGTTACAGTGTTACATGTTACAAGCTCAACACAGTGTTACGTCTTTTAGAATTGTGAACATTGTTTTCTATGAGGGTACGCACACCCAATCTACTTTTTGGCATCCGTTAAATTTGCATGGCAATATATAGAAAACAATGTAAAGACTAGGTTTGGCATGGTGCAGCACATCCTGTGTGCTACCTGCTTAAATTTTTTATGATGAAAATTTATGCATTTTATATAATTTACATTATAGGTGACATCGGATGCCCATTTTGCACAAGTTGATATGATTCTTTAGGGCAGGGGTGTCCAAACTCGGTCCTGGATGGCTGGTGTCCTGCAGATTTTAGCTCTAACTTGCCTCAAAACTCCTGCATGGATGTTTCTAGAAAGCCTAGTAAGAGCTTTATTAGCTAGCCCAGGTGTGTCTGATTGGGGTTGGAACTAAACTTTGCAGGGTCTTAATGAAAAGTCTGTAACTTACTTTGGTTGAATTTCTCAATGTTAGTGTAAATGCCTTTTGTTTACCCTGTCAAAAACAATCTATAGTTTGCTCGGAGGCGGGCACATTGAAAGAACTAGGTAGTTACGTCTACACTGACAGGAAATTCAAAATGAGTCAGTTATGGCACTTGATTTCACAGTTCATTTTATTTACAGCGGTTTGTTTCAAATAACTTCTCTGAGCTGGAAGACACAGCACAAACCTAACAGCAAAAAATCGACAAAAGTGAAAATTTCATCCGATGTCACCTTTGATATTTTCCCTTCCTGTGATCTTTTTTTTAATTGAAAAGGTAATTGTGAAACTCTCACAAGTCTGTTTTACTTTACAATTTACCTCAGATTTGTATGATACAAACTCACATTTGCTTATTAATTATGCAGAATTGTGAGATATACTGTATACTTATAATTCATTTATTCGTTCATTTTCCTTCGGCTTAGTCTCTGATTTATCAGAGGTCGCTACAGCGGAATGAACCGCCAACCACTCCAGCACATGTTTTACGCAGCGGATGCCCTTCCAGCCGCAACCAGCACTGGGAAATACCCCCACATTCTTACACACACACTCATATACTACGGCCAATTTAGTTAATCCAATTCACTTATCGTGCATGTCTTTGGACTGTGGGGGAAACCGGAGCACCCGGAGGAAACCAACACGAACACGGGGAGAACATGCAAACTCCACACAGAAATGCCAGCTGGCCCAGCCGGGACTCCAACAGTGACCTTCTTGCTGTGAGGCGACAGTGCTAACCACTGAGCCAGCGTGCTGCCCATACTCATAAGTGAGGGGAAAAAAGTCAGAATTATGAGAAAAATTGGCAAATATTAACCTGCAAATTATAAAGTGTAATTCTAAATTATTGGGATTTTATATCTCACTTTTCTGAGTGAAGAAGTCATAATTATGAGTTGGAATGTCTGAATTGCAGGCTTATATCTGCTAATTAAATCATAATTCTGACTTTTTTTATAAACTTTTAGCAATTCTAGCTAAAAGTGAAGAAATTAATCAGAATTGCTAGTTTACATATCAGAATTGTGAGATTAAAAGACACATTTACAGTTTATTTTTGATTCAGTGGCAGAAACAAGCTTTCATCTTTACTTGCGTCCCCCCTCTCTCTTTCATGCTGTGTTCATGAGAAAAGCTTCTTAGCGCTCTCTTTTTCTTTCATCCTTTTTTGTTTTTTCTACTTCCCCTCGTGAGTGCTATTTTCTGGTCATGTGTTTGATGCGATTGGTCAGGGTTTGGTTGCTGTGGCACAAAGGTAATATAATGGATGCTTGCTGGAATCTCCAGGGTGACTAAAACAGAGCTATTTTATTTATTAACACGGTCAAATATCAACACATCCAGAAAAGGGCACAACCTTCTCTCATCTCCCTAGACACGCCAGAATATTAAATCCTTCTCCCTCTTTCGGCTAAAGTCTTGCCTCTCTGCGCTGAAAGACAACCATTGTGCTACAGTGTGCAATTTACAGACTGGACATGTCCTATAAAAAACTCTTTTAAATCTGAAAGTCTTTGCTCAGGAGAGCGTAAACAGGGCCCATCTCTCTCTCGCAGCTTGGGCCTTTTGTCAGCAATTTGTCTGAAACAAACTAAAAGATGTTTAAAGTCAATTTTTTCTTTACTCTCCGGAGAACATTCAGAGACATGTCAGTGCGTATAAGAAAGAGAAGTGGTTATTCGGGATGCCGTTTGACAGCTTGGTAGGGAATGAAACTGCAAATACAAACAACACCAGACACCAATCTAATAGAACTGAGGTTTATTAAAGAAAAAGGCAAACTAGTGACTAAATGATGAGCAGATGTGTAAAATAAGTCAAGCAATGAGTAACCATGGTGACAAATGAAAGCAGGATTAAAAAAACATGGCAAAAGAAGTAAACAAAGAAATAAGAAACCAAATTTTAACAGTGTGGTTTATTTTAATAAATTGTTATATACATATATATATATATAAATTTGAAATATAAATTTAAATATGTTGTATGTGCTTTTTATAATTAAATTTAATGTAATGTAATGTAATGTAATGTAATGTAATGTAATGTAATGTAATGTAATTTAATTTAATCTGACTTCAATATGCTCATAAATTTATTAGAGTGTCTTCAGTTCTTTCGTATGAATTTAACTTGTTTCACTGCTGAAGTATGTCCAGAATACATAACTTAATAAAAAATGTGCATAAGTAATAACGTTGAATAAAGTAATATATAAAAACCCATTAATATTGCTCTAAATGTGCATAGGTCATGACTTCCAGTTCTAATGGGTATGGTTTGGAGAGTGGAAACTTCTCATGTTGACCGGAAATTGAGTTGGACTACTTTAGAGATCACTTTATGCGAAATGCATGCCTAAAACAATTTGTGGGCCTCTTAATATTAAACTCTAAATGGGCCATTAACGAGTCATCATTCAAAGATGCTGACTAGCATTACATTTGTTTTGTAGGTTCGCCACTTTGGAAAGTAATGGTTTACTCTTCTACAATGGCCGGTTTAATGAGAAGCACGACTTCCTCGCTTTGGAGATATTGGATGGACAAATGGTGCTTAAATACTCCACAGGTAATGTGTGTGTTCAGAGAGTTTAAATACAACTTGGACCTATCTATTGTCATAATTTGCTATTATAATGAAGTGTAATGTCACAGTCTCATAGTGAATGTTTAACTATTTTACATTTTGACTAACTCATGAATTTGTATGATCTCATTCACATGTTTTCATATGATCTGCTTCTCTGTTTGCCACAGGTGAGTCTTCTACTCAGGTGAGTCCATACCTGCCTGGAGGAGTGAGTGATGGCAACTGGCACACCGTTCACATCCATTACTACAACAAGGTGAGAAAGTTCACAGAAGAAGCCCCTTGCTTCCTAGATTATTAAGGGCTTAGTCCAAGCTAAAATTAAAATTCTCTCATGATTTACTCCCCCTTATGTTGTTACTGACCTATAGATTATTTCTTCTGTGGAACATAAAAGAAAATATTTTGAAGAATGTTGATATTTAAACAGAGAAATATTGGTTCTCATTGACTCCATTGTTTGGACAATATATATATATATATATATATATATATATATATATATATACAATAAAAGTCGATGGGAACAATACTGCTTGGTTATCAGCACTTTTCATTATGTCTTCTGCGTTTAGGAAAAGAAAGCAGTAATACAGTTTTAAATTGACTGTAAATGGTGGTGAATGTATTATAATATAATTTTGAGGTGCAGTATCCTTTTAATCATTAGTTATTATTATGCCACTATGGAGTCCCCCTGACAAGTTTTTTTGGTGTTAGTATCTATATATTAGCCTTAAGGTTATCTATAACTATTGGCCCCAATAGCCTAGTTGTTAAGTGCGTCAACACATAGCACTGACATGCTCACATGACATGTTGTGATATAAACAAAGTGCTATTTTAATAATGGGGAGGGGGATGCTCAATATGTCCCACCCTGTCTTTGAACTTTTGTCACGTCTTATTTACATTCAAACCTTCTTTTGAGATTTTAGTATTAAGCTTGGAATGTCACACATTTTAAGTCCTTACCCTAAAAATACAAACTTTTTTTATATTGCCTATAATTGTGTACCAGTTGTTAGACTGCCCTAAAAGGAATGTATCTCACTTTTTCCGGCAAGCAAGAGAGCAAAGTTTTTAACCGTTTGAAAGACATGTCTGAAATAAAGTTTCTGTTTTTGTAAGCAGAAAGCTAGGCACACATAATCAAAGGCATATGAAAAAGTAGATGACACTGAAATGCATGTGTCAATTTGACAGTTATGGCCATTCAAGGTAGAAATACGCAGAAGTCTTTTGTGTTTTGTAATTTTAATAAAATAACAATATCAGAATTAAATATACACACAAGTCAAAATTCAAAATGTCTGCCTCGAAATGTCTGCCTCTGTAGTTTTAGTATTCAAGGACTTTTTGTAATGTGTATTTAGAATATAGTAGTGTGATTTCTGTGCTCACAAGGAACCGTTTTTACATATATTTAGCCAAAACGCAGTGTGAGCGGTGAGGTTCAAGGCCCATCCGATGAGAAGGTTGCTGTCTTGAGTGTAGACGACTGTGATACGGCTGTTTCTCTGCGCTTTGGTGCTCAACTCGGCAACTACAGCTGTGCAGCCCAGGGAAGACAGACCAGTAGCAAGAAGTGAGCATTCACACATTCACACACGTTCACTAACAGTGTTTGGTTTTGCTCCGGAGAGCACATTTAACATCTGTCTCGTTCTCTTTTTGCATTTTCCCTCTCTCACAGGTCTTTGGATCTGACAGGCCCGCTGTTTTTGGGAGGAGTTCCTAACCTGCCTGAGAACTTCCCATTTAGTACACGAGAATTTATTGGCTGCATGAAAGACCTGCACATCGATAACAGACCAGTGGATATGGCAGGATTCATTGCTAATAATGGCACATTACCAGGTGAGGGATGGTTTTCAATGCAATAGTAAGACATCTTGTATCTGTGGCCCATTTATAGCTGGTGTTAAGATGTGTTTTTGTCAATCCAAAGTGGATGATGCTAAATACAGCTGTAAAAAGGGTCCTGGAATGTTTTAAGTTAGGCAACCTTCCACTTTTTTGGTATTTGATTGGATTGCTTTCAAAGTGTAAAGTCTTTTGTCTTTTGTGTAAAGTCTCTTAAAAGATCATTATAGAATGTGCTGTGAGAAAGAGCACTAAAATAAGGTATCCATACTTTGTTGCATTGTCTCAAAACACACAAATTACAAGCAAAATCATAGCACATGCACATCCACATTCTTATAATTTGCTTGCTTTCTCGGTTTCTGCTAAGCTGCATAACGCGAGTATCAGTAGCACTTGTATTGAGTGCTCCTGTGGAAGGGATTTAGAGTGTGATGAAGAAAAGGTTTTAACGAAATCCGAACACAAGTGATCACAAGGGACACATTTGAATGCATGTTAATTCCAAATGGAAACGTAATGCGTCTCAACTGACCACTTGTGATCATATTACTGAAAACTCATAATTATAATAGTTCAGTAATTATAAGGTGGAAATATTGCCTGTGATCATGATTCAAGTTGCACTGCTGTTCATAAACTTGAGCTTACCAAATCAGCATTTGGTGATTTCTGAAGGATCATGTGACACTAAAAACTGGAGTAATAGCTACTGAAAATTCAGCTTTTACATTATTAGAGTAAATTACATTTGAAAATATATTACAATAGAAAACAGTTCAATTCTAATAATTATTTACCGTTTTTTTTGTATTTTCAATCAAATAAATATACCTTAAGATGAAGAGACGTCTTTAAAAACATTTCAATAATATCAATCAAAAATCTTCCCACATTAAAAAAATTATAGTAATTCATAGAAAATACTATAGAATTTTTTAATCATAGAGCAGTAAAATAAAGCTCTTGGATGAATCTGCTGTGGTATTCTTTTAGTTGTGATAACACAACAACTGTAGTACTATGAATAAATTACCCAATACTGTAGTTTTCTACAACTATATAATACACCAGTTTACTGTAGTAAACATTAAAGCATACTACAATATTGAATATTTACAGTTTATCAAATCACTTTAATTAATACAGTATGCTGTAGCATTACTTAATAATAAGTAAATACTATAATATACACATTATAATAAACTTTACTATAGTATGCTTCAAAAACACTATAGTATTTTTTCATGTGAGTTTCTAATGAGTACATTATTGTAGTGTATTCTTCATATTATTGTGAGCATTTATGTGAATCGGCTGTCTCTTTATAAGGTTGCAGTGCCAAACTGCCTTTCTGCAAATCAAACCCATGCCAAAATGGCGGCACATGTCGGGTGAGCTGGGAGACGTTCTCCTGTGATTGTCCCGTTGGATTTGGAGGGAAAGACTGCAGCTTAGGTAAGATCCATGTAATCATATAAAGACATACAAATAATTCTCCATTGGCCTTTAGGTGGATCTTAAATCAGAATGCCAGCATCCAACAGGAACTATTAGTAAATGTTAATGTCATGATGGCACTGTTGATCATGGTGTTGTTGGCATGATTTCCTCAGTGATGTCCCACCCTCATCGTTTCCTGGGGAGCAGTGCGCTGTGGTGGGACCTGAAGAATGAAGTCACCATCACCACACCCTGGTACATGGGGCTGGTGTTTCGCACCCGATCCAAAGAGGGGGTCCTGCTGCAGGCTCAAGCTGGACAGTACACCAACCTGATCTTCCAGGTAAACACACTTACAACCACATACAGAGACAAGACCACAAGGAAAGGGTTCAATCCTTTCAAATTTACAGTCAATGTGCCAATTGATTGCTTGATTAATTGTACATTTGATTTGTTTTGCATTAAAAGTTTAATAAAAATTATTATGTGCATTTCATAGGTTTATAATAAATAGTCTAATTGGTGGAAAGAGGAAGTCTACCATATTGGTAGAATGGGGTTGTCACAATTGTATGTGTGCAGAATGAAAGTAAGCATTAAAAGGTGAACTAAAAAGCTGCAGTGTGTGGATGGCCTCAATAATTTATTTAGCATTTTTCATAACCATCTTCACTTAAAAAACTACAATACAATACATTTTCATCAAAAGAAAGTACTACTCTAAGTAAAATCAAAGAATTGAAGCCACCATGAATTATAAACGAGGCTTTTCGTTCTGCATAGCAGCTCTACTGTACTAATGCTCTTTGGCATTAAGGAAAAAATGCCTTGTTTGCCTTCAGATATCCCAATAAGTGTTTTAAATTATTAAGGACTTGATGAAAGGAAAACATTATGTGGTTTGGAGTAGAAAAGAAACATTTTTTCTAGATGCCAGTGGTGGGAAAATTACTGAAAAAAATCATACTCAAGTAAAAGTACCATGAGTATTTAGTTAAAGTAGAGTAAAAGTATCTGTTGTACATACTACTCAAAGTAGCCCTACTAAAACTGCTCAAGAGTAGTGAGTATTACACTGCAAAATTTATTCCACCTTATTCCTTTCAAATTGAAGAGTAGCTTAAGTTGGAGGCATTTACATGAGGAGTGATGTAATTAAAGGCAAGAATCGAGCTGTGACTTAATGTTAATACAGGTTATGCACTTTGAACCTTGACTGACAAGCTATGAGTGTCCTTTGAACCCTGACTAACAAGCTATGAGTGTCCAGCAGTTGGTGATGCAAAACAAGCTCATGCATCATTGAAAGAATACATTTGTGCATGTATTTGAAAACGTAACATTCAGTAGTGTGTTTACAGTAGTCATTGTTTAAGGGCATTTGGGCCTTAATCATAATGATTTCAGTCATCATACAGTAGTCATCCTTCATCAGTGACATGCAGACTAAACAGTCTCTCACTTATTGTTCATTGTGGAAAGTGTCTCTGTCTTGAGGTCAGTCTGTCTGATGCAAATTTTTTATGTGTGATTTGATTGGACGGCGATCATGTGACTGATTATTCTGGTTAGCCAATCACCATAGACAGGAACAATTAATAGTGACGGCAGGCTGAAGGAAAATAGTGGAGTAAAAGTACTGATACAGCAGTAAAAGACTGAATGACTAAATGACTTAATGACTCATGTGAAAGTAAAAGTACACGTTTTGTAAACTACTTAGTAAAGCACAATTCTTGAGGAACAAATACTCAATTACAGTAATTTGAGTATTTGTAATTCGTTACTTTACACCACTGACAGAAGCACAGCATTAATTAAATCAAACTAGCTTGACTTTGAAGTAAACAATGTATCATTAGGACTCCATATGCCTAAACTGTCAAATATAACTTGCATATTATATGCAAAATTTAGGTGAAAGTCAAGTAATTGTGTCTATGTGTCTGATTTCAGGTGGTTGCGGGTCAGCTGGTGTTTTCTGTGGCTCGGGGTTCGACTCGGCCGGTCAGGTTGCGACTGGATCAGGTTCAGGTGTGTGATGGACGCTGGCATGACCTGCAGCTCGAGCTCCGCGATGTCAGGAGTGGCAGAGAGACTCGATACATCGCTACAGTGCGCCTGGACTTCGGACTGTATCAGGTACACACTCAGATCCAAAAAAAACATGAGTGATCTTCTAACCCCTATTATATTGCTGACTCACTGTTATAATCCTGTGTTGTAATCCATAATCTGGAATTCTGGAATATCAGACTCTAATCTTTGTGGATTAAACTACAAATCATGCACAGGTCACTGGGCTAGGGGTTAAACACTGATATACATTCAGTATCATTTAAATGGACTAATTTAATCTCATTTTCTCTCCTCTCTGTCACAGGGAACGGTCATCGTTGGGAATGAGATTAATGGTGTAAAAGTGAAGCACCTGCACGTGGGTGGAGTTTTAGGGTCAGGAGAGGTGCAAAATGGGATACGTGGCTGCATTCAGGTGCTTCTTTCTAACTTTTTTTTGGACAGTTTCTTTTCATTATAAATGAATATATCATCACTGCACTACTGCAGCCTTCCATAATATATGACAAATTGGTAGTTTTTAATTCCTAATGGGGTCATTAGTTTTTAACAAGCTGACAATTAGCTGAATAATTAATGAGAACTTAGAGAACAGAGATAATGTAAAAGTTCCCTCAGATGGGCAGTCGGGGAAACATTTGTCAATTAAACTCCCATTTGCATTGATTATTATAATTTTCTTGTATTTACTGTAAAACTAAAGGCATTGATTTTTAGCAAATACTTATTCATTTAGCTAATGTTAAACATTAGAAAACGTCCCTAACTCTTATCAAAGCTGAATTTATTTTATGTGGTAAAATCTGCAATATTGAAATATAATCAATATCTGCAATATCTTTTTAACTATATTTTAAAAAGTAATTTATTCCTGAGTGTAAAGATTATTTTCATCATCATTCTTCAGTCTTCAGTGTCACGCAATCCTTCTAAAATGCTGATTTGCCCCTCATTATCAATGTTGAAAACATTTGTGCTGTTTAATATTAATGTTTGTGTGCTGTATGTATCCACAGGGGGTGCGTTTAGGGGTGCGTCCTGATTCCCCTGCATTGCCCCGTCCATCCAGAACAATCAAAGTGGAGACTGGCTGTAATGTTGGCAACCCGTGTAACTCCTCCCCTTGCCCCACCCACAGCCAATGCACAGATGAATGGGATCGACACACCTGTGTTTGTGAACCAGGTGAGATGCAAGATGATATTTGAATTAAAATGTACTGCATCAGAAGTTGCATATGCATGCAGTGGGGTCCAAATGTATGAGACCACTAGTAAAGACCTATGTTGCATCTAATTTAAAGGCATAGTAATTTGCTATTGATTTACTCCCCCTTATGGGCATCCATGATGTAGGTGACTTTTTCCCCCCACAGTAGAACAGTAAAGATTTTTTGCTGATTCATAAATTGCAAGTTACCATCACTCTGAGAGTTAAAAAAACCCATACAGACAAAACTAAATTAATATTCGTGACCCCTGACAATACATTTAAGTTTCATGAAGCAAAAGATTGTTCTCTGCAAGAAATTAATAATATTTACATTATAACCTTTAATCCATGCTAACACAGTGTTCTAACTGCATGCGATGTGACAAGATTCCAGCGACAAGCAATTTGGCTGTCTGTACCAAACGTGACACGACACAACAAAAACATTTAACTACCAGCCATTCATTTAAATATAAGCCACTGCATTCCTGATGAAATGGTAAGGGTTACAATCTAATTAATACACATTAAACCAATTTAACATTATTAAAAATACATAGTCTGAGTACTGATGTTATTGATTTTCACTGTCACTGACTTTTCATTTTCAAAACAGATCTTTAAAAAAAATAATCGAAAGAAGTAAACAAAGTGCTGCTACTCACAATGATAATATTTAACACTTAATAAAGTGCATAATCTCTTCCTGAGTTGCCATAGTAGTTTATACTGTTGTTTTGCTGCAATGTCGCAGAAATTCTTCTAAAATAGACATTTTGTGCATCGCCGTTGCATATGGATAGGACTAAAAATTGTTTTTATATGAAAAAGATACCTTTTATTGCCTGTTGCAGTGTGTGTACACGTTTTTTTTACATCCATAGATAGCATTTAAATGGTGTTTTGACAATTTAGTGCCTCCAAAATGTAGAATGGTGTCTGGCAAATAAATCCACTTCATCTCACAACACAGAGCCCTTTATGAACAACAGTGTAGAATATAAAGACAGATTATGGCAGAAGTTTGAGAACCACTGTATTGTTTTGCAAATTTTTTTCGTAACTATTTCATTAATACACATCTAAATCAGTATGCAAAGTTTCTGTAAATGATGCATTTTTAGAATAACGAATTTGAAAAAAATGTTTGCAAAATTTCTGACTTAAGTGTATTCACTAATGTCTGGAGCAGTCTTAATTTCCATTTCTGTCAAAAATAAAACATAGTGCAAAGATGTTTTAGCCTTTTTTTGCTCAAATGTTTCATGAAGTTTGAGAAGAAACCGATGATCATGTTCTTCAGCATGATTTGGGATGATCCGAACAGCGTCTTGTGCTTCAGTGGAAGCAGAACTTCCAAATATTAATAATGCATAGAGCGTGTCAGTGGCAAGTTACCAGTCTGACAGCTCACCCACACAGAGTAAAAGAGCTGCTGGTGTTTGTGCGGGCTCACGTTCATCACGTCTAAATGAAGATACAGACCCGTTCACTTCATTATCATGCCGTTAGAGTTACATCAGGCCCGTGTTATTAATAGTGTTGTGCGGAAAGAGAAATCAAAGGCTCCCCTCATACACTCTGAATTAATTTCTCCTGGTAGAGTAAACCCACACACACACAGACAGTGCAGGAAAATGGCAAAATTTATGAACAGCTCTCTTTCTCAGTTGTTTGTTTTATTCCCGTACATAATTTTACATTTTTAATAAGTATCAATGCTGCAGCTTACTACAATTGATTGAATGAGAATAAAGTCACATTTTTGGGGCTTTATTGTGATTCTGCAGTGACTTCTGTGTTATTCAAAGCAATCTTTATCTGAAGAGCATATGGTTGTATAACTTCATTCCTTTCCATATTTTTCTAAAGAAGTTCAAACATCTCTCTGCTCAACAAGAGAGACAGAAAAGGGACTATTGTGTCTTTTGATCAGTCGATGTGCAGATGGAGGATTTTGTTATACTCAAAGATCAAGGCTAGGCTGTATTATGGCTTGTTTTGAGTAGAACATGAAATACATTCTGTCCATTTTGCTTCTATGCCTTAAATTGTGAAGGTTTTTTTTCCTCTAGAACGGTTCGTAAATTTAATTCACGCAGGTGTATTTATTCATCTGTTATGCACATGGATTTTGAATAATACTTTTTATTGGATTATTTTTCCCCTGAGATCCACTTAGTCATTTTTTATTTTTCTTCTTTACTCTTTAAACAGCCTTTTTTTTTTTTTTTTTTTACTGTTGCTGCCTTCAAGCAATGCGAAATGAGTAACAGCATAAGCTGAGGGTTGCTGTCGCATTCGATATATTTGGCACTGCCTCATTCTGCGTTACATTGTTGTAGGTTCACAAAACGGTTCACGCTGAAACGTGTTGCTCAAACTGTTGAGCTTGAATGGATGTGATCAGTCATAAAGTTGTGCAGAGAGCTGTTTTATGCAGTTTACTTTCAATGGATGATTGTTTTGAAGCTCTGAATGTATATGATTTCATTATATGACCCAAATAAACAGTAAAATAAAGTTGTGCAGCTAGTCTGGAGCAAAATAGACAGAATGTATTTCATGTTCTACTCAAAACAACCCATAGCACAGCCTTGATCTCTGAGTAGCACACTTCACCTTTAAATTATATTGGGGTTTTTTTAATAACTTGAGGTTTGTGTTGTAACAGTTCTTTCTTTTTCTGTTCAGGATTCTATGGCAAAAGCTGTATGGATGCTTGTCAACTGAACCCATGTGAGAATCAAGCAAAGTGCCACAGGAAGCCCAGCTCCTCTCATGGATACATCTGTGACTGTGAGGATAGTCACTATGGCCAGTACTGCCAACACAGGTACACATTCACACACACTGCATGCATTTACACTTGAAAATACAAATTATTACGCTAGATGTCTAGGGGAAAATAGAGGGGAATAATAAATAATTGGGTTGTGTTGGTGGATTTACCAAAAAGATCCCCTTCGATCGACAAGTAAACACAGACGCTCACTTGAGGTTAATTAAATAGATTTAAAGTACTGTAGGTAGAAAAATATTAAGCAGCAACTCTTCAGGGTCGATAAATAAATAGGCAGGCCCTACATGCTCAACTTCTCAAAAGTGTTTCACATCTCGACATACACAAGGACAATCTCTACAATAAGACAAAGTTTTGGATCGTCGGTCAAAGGGGGAAAATCCACAAGCTCTCAACCCTGCAGCAGTCGTACCAAAAATGAGCTCTTAGAGCACTACCGGCTGTTCCGACTTATAGCCCATGCCTTAACCAGCAGCCAATCACTGTCTAGATCGTATTACGATGGGGAACCTACTCTATAGGATGACAAAACAACACAGGATGGAGGGACAAGAAAACACATAGGATACGCTACAAAATATAAATAATAAAAAACACTGATCGTAACACATATATACATATATAAACTAGACGCAGTTGTTTTTGTTGTTTTGTCCCCTTTATCAAATTATTTTTTAACTAGTTTTTGCAGAAGATTTGCTGAGGTTTGTACTTTAAAGTCACCATGAAAGTAGCATTAATAATTATCATTTTTTAATGCAGTAGTGCAGTATTATTCTAAATTATTTATCCATTCACATGATTTTTTAAATTCATGTGCCAAAGCAGTCTTCATTTTTAATTTTGGTAGCAATGCTGTTAACCACTTTGTGTCCTTCAAATAACTTTTCATGGAACAAATATATGAATGGATTTTTAGCTTGATTTTTTTTTGGGCCAAAAATGTTGTGAGGTCAATACCTAAAGTTACAGTGAATATAACATTATTGTTTGACTGAAAATATTGTGCCCCAGCAGACAAAAGTAATATTTCCCTATTTGAGAAGCTACATTTTTCTCTATCTTTGGTATTAATGGACTACTGCAACTTTTATTTTGAGACCAAAAGGCTAAGTTTACATCAAGGCATATTCTCAGAAAAAAAAATCCATGAAATGATTTCTGCCATGTACCTCCTCAGTCCTGTAGCCCAGTTACTCTTACACTGATCCATAATCTCTAATAAGCTGACAAGCAAATGCACAGTAAAATAATCACTCAGAAATGGACAAAGTCTTTATATGCATTGAGATTGTGTGTGTGTGTGTGTGTGTGTGTGTGTGTGTGTGTGTGTGTGTGTGTGTGTGTGTGTGTGTGTGTGTGTGTGTGTGTGTGTGTGTGTGTGTGTGGGTGTGTGTGTGTGGGTGTGTGTGTGTGTGTGTGTGTGTGTGTGTGTGTGTGTGTGTGTGTGTGTGTGTGTGTGTGTGTGTGTGTGTGTGTGTTTGAAAAGAGGTTGAATCAGGGTCACCATGAGT
>CAIGQV010017835.1:12835906-12872690 GCA_903798115.1 Danio jaintianensis | reverse complement strand
TGTGTGTGTGTGTGTGTGTGTGTGTGTGTGTGTGTGTGTGTGTGTGTTTGTGTTACAGTCATGACTCTGGATCGTGTTGACAACCACACACATGTGCGGCGCCGCTTTCCACGGTATCACAGTCCTCTGTTCAGGGGTCAAGCGCTCTGGGACGCTCACACTCATGTTGTGCTGCCCCCTGCTGCACTAGTGCCACAACAACGCAACATCTGTAAGTCACACACACAAGTTATTAAACTTCTCTTACAAAGCTTGGTAACACTTTCTATGAAGCCTGTATATATAATGCTTCATAAAGATTTTAGTAAAACATTATACTGCATGCATAGTCCCTTATAAGCAACATTACAATATAGTCTTATAACCACATCATGATATCTTATGACTGTTTAAAAGAACAATGACGTTTGTTACTTTACTTAAAGAGCCCCTATTATGCATTAAAAAGGGTCATATTGTTGCTTTCGGGGTCTCCAACAACAGGCTGATATGGATGCAAGGTCAAAAAACACTTTCATTGTCTTATAATATGCATTTATTTGTACCTAATTATCCCAGCGACTCCCATATGATTCGTTCAGCGATTCATTTGTTCCCAAACCCCTCCTTAGCGCGATGCTAATCTGCGCTGATTGGACCGATGACAGTTTGTTGCGATTGGTCCAGCGTTAAGCACGAGAGAAATGCCCACCACGGCTTCAACGCACTTTCAGATTTAAGCCTTAGCTGGATATTTCACTTAACTTAGAGCTGTGTTACGCACTACATGTAAGGCCATTTTCAAAAACCCATAATAGGGGCTCTTTAAAGCAGACAGTCCACTTATGAATTACGCATAACACAATGGAGAGCACATGGCTTTTGCTTAAAACCCCTAATTTACAGCTTAATGGTTAGTAATGTAGTTGTTATTGTTAAGTTAAGGTATGTAGAAGAATTAGGGGATGTAAAATATGGTCAAGCTAAAATAATTACTAATAAACAGACAATATGCAAGCTAATATGCAGTTAGCTAAAAGTAAGAATTGGTTCCCATACTGAAGTCTTAGCATATTAAGAGGTTTTTTTCTTTTTGTCACTTAAAGCAGTAAAAAGTAGTGATATGTAGTACAACATTGTTCCGATCTTAAGAAAGCAGAATCAGAATCAGCTTTATTCACCAAGTGTGCGCAAACACACAGACATTTTTTTGTGGCTTACAGGAGCTCAGGGTGCATATATACTGTACATATTAACACAAGAAGACAGAAGGACATTTAAATGTGGAAAAGTGGAAAATAAAGTAAACAAAAATGAATATATATATATATATTCTAGATGGTTTATGTGCAATATGTGCATTGTTGACTGTTTTAACTGTACAAATAAGAAATAAAAATATTTAAATATAAGTATTTATATGACACTGTAGATATGGCACTATGGGATACAGTATGTATGGTGTGCATTATTACTAGGGCTGAACAATATATCGTTTGAGCATCGATATCGCATTGTGTATATCTGAGATAGTCACATCGCAGGATTAGATTATTTATTAAAGATTAAAAGATAAAGATATTATTATTTTTTTATTATTTTACAGTGACGACCATGTTATTTTACATTTGATTGTTCAATTTCTGTACTTGAATAGTTCATTCCGCTGTGGCGATGGCTGATAAGTCAAGGACTAAGCCGAAAGAATGAATTTCTGTACTTGAATACTGTTTGACTCCCCAGAAAACCATAAAGCATTGTTTGTTTATTCATTTTTGCTTGTAATTTATTATAATTTATGCAGATCCACTGCATAGAAAAAGACTTGATCATTCCAGTCGATCTAAATGAATGAAATCTTTCCAAATAGAGATATTCAAATCATCTGGTGAAATTATATTCATATCGCAATATATATTGCAGCAAAACTAAATATCGCAATGTCAGATTTTTACAATATCTTTCAACCCTAATTATTACTGTACTATTTCTGTTTATGCATATTATAAATGCAGTATAAACAAAGTGTCATAAAAAGCTTAGAGTTCATTCACCCCAAAATGAAAATGTTGTCATCATTTGCTCACCCCTCATGATGTTCCAAACTCGTAAGACTTTTGTTCATCTTTGGAATTCATAGAAAGATAATTTTTATCAAATATGAAAGCTTTCTGTCCAATGTTCATCCACTGGAAGTCTGTTTACTTAACTCGAATGTATCAAAAATCAAGAGATTAAAAAAAATTATTTGTTCAAATCAAATCTTATAAAGAGACACTACCTCTTAATACATGAACAGACTTAATTTACGTGTTTATTCACATATAAACATTGATTCGTGAACAGAAACTCAGATTTACATGCAAGAACCTCTTGCTGAAGCTCAAACGTGCCACATGACAAGCAAAAAATTATCCTCATTGGTTCTCACTCATCAAGCAAGCATGCTTGAGCTTTAAATGCTGTAAACATTGTTCACTGTAGTCGTGTTTGAGTTTGGAACTACCAGAGGGTGAGTAAATGAGGACAGAAATTTAATTTTGGCATAAATAAACCCTTTAAAAACTGAGCAATAATTTTGTGTGTTCAGTTTCAGCTCCATCTCCTGCTGGCCCAGTGAATCTGCTGGCCAATCAGACGCTAGAAGCAACGGCAGCCAGACGTTCTTTATCTCTTCAGGAGGCTCCTGTTTCCATTGTCATCATTCTCATCTATCGAAGCCTGGGAGCCGCTCTTCCCCCCAAATACCACACAGACCGCCGCGGCATCAGGTTAGCAAGTGTCTAAACCGCAGATAACACGTGGGTGTTTAAGGTGTGATTGTCATTGTAATGTTTGTGTGCGTTCTTTCCTGCAGGTTACCCAGACATCCCGTGTTGAACTCGCCTGTCGTGAGCATTTCTGTGTATAATAATCAGACCTTCGTGGAGGGTTTTCTGGAGTCTCCGGTGCTGCTGGAGTTTCGTCTTTTGGAGACCAGCAACCGCAGCAAACCACTGTGTGTGCAGTGGAATCACAGCAGCATGTAAGTCTTTATTTACTAGAAAATAAAGAAAAGAATAAACACTTTTGAAACATCAACAGTTGATCAAATCATTTTTGTATAACACTACAGGATAAAAGATAGGAATTATTACGATTCTGCTTATTGTTATTCACTTTAAAAACAGTTTATAAATCTGCTAAATGTTTTTGTGGGAAGTGGGGAGATACTTTTTTCACAATCCTCTTATGGATAAAAATAAGTAGTTACAGGTAAATACTGGGAAGGGTATTATAATCATATATTACCGTTAAAAATCATATCTAATTTATCTTTTGTATATTTGTTTGTGGTTTCTAATGTATTTATTTTTAATATTTAGCTTTTGCCATGACATGGCATTAAATAAAAATATATGATGATGATAAACAAATAATAAAAATATTTAAATATTTAAATAAAATAAATAAACTTATTTAAAAAAAATAAATAAATATTTTTATAATAAATAATAAAATAGTTAATAAATAATTTAATATTTACATTTATTTAATGCTTTTTAATAAGTATAATAACTGTTAGTATTTATATTTCAAAGAATTCCTGTATTACTCTTTTTGATTAAACAATAAATTGGCAATAATAAAAAAAATAATAATTAAAAAATGGCGACACGGTGGCTCAGTGGTTAGCACTGTTGCCTCACAGCAAGAAGGTTGCTGGTTCGAGTCCCGGCTGGGTCAGTTGGCGTTTCTTTGTGGAGTTTGCATGTTCTCCCTGTGTTCGTGTGGGTTTTCTCTGGGTGCTCTGGTTTCCCCCACAGTCCAAAGACAACCGGTATTGGTGAATTGAATAAACTAAATTGGCCGTAGTGTATGTGTGTGAATGAGTGTGTATGGATGTTTCCCAGTACTGGGTTGCAGCTGGAAGGGCATCCGCTGTGTAAAACAAATGCTGGATAAGTTGGCGGTTCATTCCACTGTGGCGACCCCTGATAAATAAAGGGACTAAGCCGAAGGAAAATGAATGAATGATTTTTAAAAAAAAATTTTTTTAAAGAAACTTTTTATTGTCTTGCTTGCATAACAATAGATGGCAGATTAATGTCGCCTGAGATGTTTGGAGTCATTTTACAGCATTTTAATAGCTGGAATTATTTTTAAATCATAAAAAAAGAATGAATGTTAAACAGCGAATGTGTGTGTTTAGTGTGTCAGGAGGAGGCTGCTGGACTGTGAGGGACTGCATTGTGTTGTACAGGAACATGTCACACGTTCGCTGTCAGTGCCAGAGACTGGGCACGTTTGGAGTCCTCATGGACAGCTCACAGAGAGAGGTAAACACTTTACACACACACATACATTCACACAGCAGACACCCACATACACACACACGCACACACTTGACAAAGACTAATCAAGGCCACATAACTGAACAGCATACAAAAACACGTTCTCATTTTTGAAGAAAACAGTACCACATAGCAACAGGATGTTCAATAGCAACTCTCTTCTTCAGCACTGATTAACCTTTATAACTTCTTTGTGTTTTTGCTGAGCAGCAGTTAGAGGGTGACCTGGAGACCCTGGCTATAGTAACGTACTCCTCGCTCTCGGTGTCAATGGCGGCTCTGTTGCTGACCGTGTTGGTTTTGTCGTGTCTGCGGGGACTGAAATCCAACACGCGCAGCATCCACTCCAACATGGCGGCTGCTACACTGCTCTCCCATCTCACATACCTGCTGGGCATCAACCAGACGGAGCAACAGGTCAGACTGGAGACATGAGTGTGTGGTTCTGAATCAGAATGCAGGTTACTGAGACAGACAAAGAGAGTGTGTGAGCTCAAAGAGAAAAAAATATTATAACTCAACCTAACGTTGTCTATGTAGTCTACTCAATCTGTATTTATTAGATTAGTAGTTCAAAATATAATAAGTAAATTTGTGAATATTAAATAAATATGCATTAAACTAATATTATAATAAACTTTATCCACAAAACCTTTAATAATGGTTTATATACCAAACAAACTTTTCAGGCAAAAATAATAATTTGAAGTAACATTAGACTCTGTAGTGCAGCCCTAAAATAATAATTTGTACTATAAGATAAGATAAAATAATCTTTATACTTTGCCACTATGCTTCAAATCACCAGATTTTACCAGTTTATTAGCAAGTTTTTTTTGTTTGGTTTTTTTTGTTTTTTTTGTTTTTTTACAGTTTCTTGAAATATTTAAGGTCTGAAAAAAATTGAATATTTTATATTGACCTATTGTCACTTTCTGCAAATACATGTTCAAATTATAATATTCTTACATGAAATTTTAAAGACACTTTAAATATGTAAATATAAATACATGTAAAAAAATAAAACACAAGTGAAAAATGTTCTAGTTTATTTCAGATGTTTGGACAGACAGACAGACAGATAGATGATTGATAGATAGATAGATAGATAGATAGATAGATAGATAGATAGACAGACAGACAGATAAATGGATAGATAGATAGATGGATGTTCACTGAAACAATTTCAATCAATAGACACAAAATTATTTCTTTTTAACATATATAACTAAATAATTTAGTAATTTTTTCCAGAATGTTTTTAGAAATATCAATTCTAAATCATTGTTTTTTTGTCTACTGGTTGACTGAATGAAAAATAAGTAGCAGATTTTCAGCATGGTCTCAGATGTTTGGAATCCACTTACTGTACATTTGCAAGCTTTTAAAGAGCCCAGTCTAACAGCAGGTATTAAAGATCATGAATAGTTGAGCAGAAAGTGAGCTGATTGTCAGGATAAAGCGCTAGACAGCTTGAATATGATTTGTCATTCAGAAACTGACATTACAACCATTAGCACAACATGGTAAGAAACCACTTACACCACATAGCGAGTTAGGAACCAGACATTATTAAACACTTCTCCTGACACAGACGCTCTCTTCGAGTCTCTCTCGTCCTCAGACAGACACTTTCTAAAGCAGGTTAACACCATTTTTTAACAGACATTATTCCCTGGAGTGCAAACCACTCACACTAAAAGCCCGAGTTCATTAATTTCAACTGTGCTGGGATGTGGGTGTGATAGAGTATGTGTTCATTCATAATTCATCTACACTCTCAGATGCTTACTTGGTATGCGCGTATTGATTTTAGACACTAGATTCACATTTTTAGGACCTGAACAGCAGAGAGCATACACCTGGTGGTCAAATGCATCTCTTGTGACCAATATTGTTTAGATTTCGAGACACTTATATCTTATTTCGTCACACTTTACATCACTTTTTTTGGAGTGTTCAGTGTGACACATGATTACTATTGAACGAACAAACCCGTTATGCCACTTACGATCCAGCAGGAAAGCAACATACTGCATAAAAAGGATATGAATGGCTATGATTCGAGTCCGTTTTGGTACAACAATGGCTCTAAATTTGAATATTTGAGTGTTTAAACTATATACGCAATGTGTGTTTCGTCTATTCCTGGAAGTGGACAAGCTTGAAGCATTTTAACCCTGTTTACACCTGTATTTAGCATCATCCTTCATCTTCGAAGAAATGAAACATATCTTAAAACCAGGTGTAAATTAGGCTTAAGTCAGAACACATATACCAGCCATTATTGCTATGGCTGCAGCTATAATTTATGGCTGTGTTCCAACTATTAATTCAATTACCCCTATTCTTCAGTATAACCCACTGTTTATCCCTTAATTTATGAAAGTAAAAAATATATCAAGATTTGATTTGTGCTTGAGTAAAAAGAATCCTTTGTTATTTCTAAAAATAAAGATTATTTTGTATATACATGCTTTTACATAAACATGCATTTCATGTATTTTGCATGCTTTGCTACTTACACTGCAGAGCTGTCAAAAGAATTGTTGTTCACAATCACATTATATACTAATTTTAACGTGGGAGAGGCAATTAAACATTTAGCTGAATCAAGTTTGGATAAACTAGGATTAATTAATATTTTGCATCACATAATTTCACAGTACCCTTAGTATCATAAATTGTGTAAAAACATGCATAATTACATTTAGCGAAACCAAATTTATTCATAGGCCTATAATAATTATGTTAATTAGTATTACTCATTACTTCAATGTATAATTAGACAGTAAGAGCTGGGTTTCTATCGCCCTGTGTTGATGCACATTTTGAACAAAAACTCTTTATTCACAAAAAATATTAAAATTAATGCAAATAATGGGAGATGGAAGCACATTTGCCGAATAAACTCTGACATAGTGAACATTACACCCATGTGACTAATCAGTTGTCTCCATTACGCTTGCCTTGTTTACTGTTGGTTACTAGGTTACCAATACTACAGTCAGCCACTCTAACAACTTGACGGAAACGCACCTGATTCGCATTTGAGATTTTTTACTTTTTTGCGAACTTTAAAAAAGATTTGCTTCAGGTTAAGATTGAAAATAAACACTTCTTAATCTTTGTGAAAAAACCCCTCACTATGAATTATTATTATTCTGATTATTATAATTCTGATTATTACTTCTCTTTTTTCTAATTTTCTGATTGTTTTCTCTGATTGGTGCAGTTCCTGTGTACGGTGGTTGCCATTTTGCTCCATTACTTCTTCATGTCAGCGTTTGCGTGGCTGTTTGTGGAAGCTCTGCATATTTACCGCATGCAGACAGAAGCACGAAACATCAACTATGGAGCCATGAGATTCTACTATGCTATTGGCTGGGGAGTTCCGGCCATTATTACAGGTACTCTCTCTCACACATGGACACACAAACAATGATATTTAGGCTTTCACACAGATGTGCTCAATGATATGTGTGTGTGTGTTGAAGGGCTAGCAGTTGGGTTAGATCCAGAGGGCTACGGTAACCCATATTTCTGCTGGATCTCCATGTACGATAAGCTCATGTGGAGTTTTGCGGGACCAGTTAGCGTCGTCATACTGGTACTGTGCTTCTCAGAGTGTTTGTGTTATTTTTAAGCTTTAAGTGTCTTTGTGATTCACTCTTTCCGTTTTGGATGGATGTGGTATGGAAGTAATGATAATTTTTTGTGTTTTACAGATGAATGGTGGGATGTTTTTAATGGTTTTGCGTATGACGTGTAATCCCACTCAGAAGGAGATCAAGAAGCTGCCCGTCATGTGAGTACAACGTTATAAACCTTATCATCATCAATATTAAAGGGATAGTTCACCCAAATATGAACATTTCCTCATCATTTACTCACACTCAAGTGGTTCAAAACTTTTATAAATTTCTTTCTTCTATTGAATACAAAACATAATCATTATAGGGATTGTTCACCTTAAAATGAAAATTCTGCCATCATTTCCCCTCTTCCACTTGTTTCTGTCAAACACAAAATGAAGAATGTTGGAAACCAGTAGTTGTTGACATCCATAGTGGGAACAAAACAAAAACAAAAAAAGTCAGTGGCTTTTTTTTTTTTTTCAATGATTCTTCATTTTGTGTCCGCCAGAAGAAAGAAACTCAATCGGGTTTGAATCCAGTGGAGGAAGACAAATTATGGCAGAATTTTTATTTTTAGGTGAACAATCCCTTTAATTATCCATTTTGAGAGGAAGGAGCGTTTTTCTTCTTCATGCTTCAGCCAAACAAAACAAAACAAAAGATTTTATAGACTGCCTGGCCAAAGAAATGTCTCTGTTTGGATTATGGTTTGGAAATATTTAAGAGTCTATGATTGCATCTTTATTGCGGTGATCAATATATTTATTGGTTTGCTCTTATGTTTGCCAACAATTCTTCTAAGCACTAACTGATGCAGTGTACAGCTTTTTATTTCTTAAACAGCCATCAATTTTGTATCCTATGGCCATATTCCAGGATGACAATGCCAAGATTCATTGTGCTCAAATTGTAAAAAAATGTGTTTTATTAGTTTAATTCTGTAAACTACTGATGACTTCTGCCATATTCAACCCTCTGTGGTGTGAAATTTCCATATGGCAACAATTAATTACTACCTTATTATTATTATTATTATTATTATTATTATTATTATTATTATTATTATTATTAAACAGAATACAAATTCTTGCATAAAGGGAATTAAAAGGGCTACTATGGATGTTAATTATGCTGTTTTAATTTACACAACATTCATTCATTCATTTTCTTTTCGGCTTAGTCCCTTTATTAATCCGGAGTCGCCACAGCTCAATAAATCGCCAACCTATCCAGCATATGTTTTACGTAGCGGATGCCCTTCCAGCTGCAACCCATCACTGGGAAACACCCATACACTCCCATTCACACACATACTCTATGGACAATTTAGCTTACCCAATTCACCTATAGCACCTATGTCTTTGGACTCTGGGGGAAACCGGAGCACCCGGAGGAAACCCACGTGAACACAGGGAGAACATGCAAACTCCACACAGAAATGCCAACTGACCCAGCCGAGGCTCGAACCAGCGACCTTCTTGCTATGAGGCGACAGCGCTACCCACTGCGCCACCGCGCTGCCCATTTACACAATATTCATTTTCTTTTTTGCAGCATCTTTGATGAGTAAATTAGATTTTTTTATTCTCAAATCAATTTTATCTAACATAATTTCATATTACTTATTAAATTACTTATTTTGAAAAATTGCACATTTTGTATGACTGAAGCTATTTCATGTTTAATAAAACATAAAAATATTTCATAGTTAGAACATAATGCATAACATTCATTCATTCATTTTCTTTTCGGCTTAGTCCCTTTATTAATCTGGGGTCGCCACAGCGAAATGAACCGCCAACTTATCCAGCACATGTTTTACGCAGCGGATGCCCTTCTAGCTGCAACCCATCACTGGGAAACATCCATACACACTCATTCATACTCATACACTATGGACAATTTTAGCTTACCCAATTCACCTGTACCGCATTTGGACTTGTGGGGGAAACCGGAGCACCCGGAGGAAACCCACGCAAACACGGGGAGAACATGCAAACTCCATAATGCATAACGCAGATGCTTAAAATTTAAATAGTTGTCATTTAGGATTTGTTTTCGCATAAAATAAATAAAATGCTGCCATATTATGCGGATATGTTTATATTCATTTTTGGACAATAAACAATTGAAAAACAAATGCTCATTTGACAATATTTCTTATTTGAAATGTGGAAGAGATGTTATCAGACATTTTCGGAATGAACTCTTTTTTTTCTAATTCATAGAAAGCAATCATATTGTATTCAACTAACAACAATTATTTCATTTCAATTAACAATTGATTTTAGTATTAGTTCGTAATACTGTATTGTTGTATAGATACGTGTTTCTATGGACAATTCATGAATGAAACTTGTTTTCATACCTTTATTCTATATACATTTTTAAAAATTCTGTTTCTCTCTTTCTCTCTGTCAGTTCTACTATCCGCAGTGCCTTCTTCCTCTTATTGTTGAGTACGTGTGTTTGGTTGTTTGGTCTGATGGCTGTTAATAACAGTGTCCTGGCCTTTCACTACCTGTTCATTATCCTCTGCTGCATACAAGTAAGTGTGGACCTCTGGGTTTTGTGTGTGTGTGTGTGTGTGTGTGTGTGTGTGTGTGTGTGTGTGTGTGTGTGTGTGTGTGTGTGTGTGTGTACATACTTTCATTTTTAACACTGCATTTTGTTATGTTATTCTCCTCATTTTCTGTCTCAGGGCTTGGCTGTGCTGTTGGTTTTTACTGTCCTGAACTCAGAGGTGCAGGAGGCCTGGAAACTTGCCTGTCTGGGCAAGAAAAGCCCCGGTGAAGAACCACCCAGACCTCCACAGATTACTGTTAGTGGACACAAACACACTTATTAACCCCGCGCACAGTTACACACACACATCTTTAGCACAAACCTGTATTTGAGCTCACGGAGTGAAAATAAGCATGTGGATTTGTAACCTGCTGTACTGTATGTGTTCAGGGCCAAAACCCGTACAACAGCGCCTCCCTGCTGGAGCAGAGTGGATTACACCGCATCACACTTGGAACATCAACCATCTCTTCAGTCAGCAGTGCCAGGTCTGGAAAATAATTCATTTCTCAAAATAAATATATATATATTTTTTTACAAACAGGAAATATGATATACAAGGTATAATATTTGGTAATACTTTAAATCATGGGTCTCAAACTCAATTCCTGGAGGACCGCAGCTCTGCACAGTTTTGCTCCAACCCTAATCAAACACATGCATGCAACTAATCAAGGTGTTCAAGATACTTTTGAGCAACTTGATTATTTGGATTAGCTGCGGCCCTCCAGGAATTGAGTTTGAGACCCATGCTTTAAATGAAGGTTTACTTTGTTAAAATAAGCTAATTAATTTGGGTTAATTAAGAACATTTTGTACAGCTTTTATAATTTCATAAGTCGGTGTTAAATCATAAACAGATATAATAAAAAAAAATTATTGTTAGTTCATGTAATACATATGAGGTTTTTTAAATCAATAATAAAGTAATACTTTTATAATATAATACCTTTATTCAGCAAGAATGCATTAAATTGGCCAAAAGAAGTGATGATGATAATAATAGTAATGTTACAAAAATTTTAAAATGTATTTAAAAATGTACAATCACAATTTTCACAGGAATAATAAAATTTGTTGAGCACCAAATTAGCATATGAAATGCAGCTATAAATAAATTGCATATTAAAATATATTAAAATAACAGTGATAGAAATTGTTATTTTATTTCACAATATTAGAGTTTTTACTGTATTTCTTATTCAGAAAATGCCGATTTGGTGAACAGAAGACATTTCTTTCAAAAACGTCTTATCAACCCTATCAATGTGATGAAATAATTACAAAAAAAACTAAACTTACTAAAGTCATGACTTAAAAAGTAAAAATTATGGCTTACGAAATCAAAATGATGACTTACTTTATTACTTGAATGCTCATTGGATTGGATGCAACAGAAATATAACGTGGACACCAAAATGGCAACATCATTTTTACAGTGTGGACACCAAAATGGCACATCTAGTCTATGAGCCATGTATTTTGGTCTGTGTGTAACAAAAGCTGAAGTCTTGAAAGCTGATGTGTTATTTCTGTTCCCTCAGGGAGAATCTCTTGGCACGGCAGACTCTAGAACACACTCTTGCTCACACAGGCGCCACTGACCTGGACGTGGCAATGTTTCACCGCAACGGAGGTACACTAACACACAATAACCTGCATGCATGTACGTATTCACACACACACAACACTTAAACACACACCTTACAATAGCAGTTCACACAAAAATTAACATTTGCTGTTATTTTAATAATTTGCTATTCATTCGTTTAACTGACTTCAATTTAATTACCCTTGGGCCATTTAAAATGAGTAGTTGAACATTAAAAAGGTGAAACATGAAAGAAGTTTAAACATAAAAAAAAAAACATTAAAAAACATTAAAGAACTTTAAGTGAAACATTAAATTGAACATTAAAGAAGTGAGTAAATGAACAGCAAACTTTCAGTTTTGGGTGAACTGTCCCTTTAACTGCTCATTTTTCATGTGTTACTGGTAAAAGTACAGTGTTGATTAGACAGATCTCAGAAATGGTAAGTTGTCATCTTGCACCGTCTATCAGGTGAGGACTCAGACTCAGATTCAGACCTGTCACTGGAAGAGGAGAGGAGTTTGTCCATCCCATCCTCAGAAAGCGAGGACAATGTCCGTCTGCGTGGACGCATCCAGCGACGCTTCAAACGCACCGGCCATGGAGAACGGCTACTTACAGAAGCCACTCACAACGGCGGAAAAGGTACTAATATTACTGCAGTCATCTGTATTATTATTATTATTATTATTATTATTATTATTATTATTATTACTGAAGCCACAGGTGTGCAGAGACTCAGCTTCAGTGTTAGTTGTGTTAGTGATGGCCAACTGTTAGTGTATGGAACTGTTTATGTGTCAGATCTGGATGGCAATGACCTGCTCTCCTATTGGCCAGCGCTGGAAGGGTGCGAGGCGCACTCTCTGCAGAAATGGGGCTCAGAGCGGCGCCTTGGGGGCGACTATAACAAGGACGCGGCGAATAACAACCAGCCGGACGCAGCGCTGACCAGTGGAGATGAGAACGGCCTCACGCATAGACACCGCAAGGGTGAGGCACATTTTAAATAGAAAATTCTGTTTAATATTGCCCAATACTGATGAATTATATTATCTAATTGTGCTTGCTTAGTCTTCAAATTTTAAACTTGATATGCCTGGCATTTAATGCTCACTTATTATTATATTAATCTTTATAAACATACTAAAATACTTAAGAATATACCACCGTTATCTGGGTTGTTATTATTAACTAAAATATTTATGTTTTATTAACTATTTATGTTTATTTTCTAGAAGAAGAAAGTATAAAAAAGTATTCTAAAAACTGAAAATTAAGATTTAAATTTAACTTCAAGTTATATTATTATATAGAGTAACTCTTAATTAATCATTTGATATACTAAAATGAAAGACAAAGATATAGATGATATAGACATTTCTACAAAAAAAACTCATAAAAATGATAAAGCACAGAATTATTATTTAATTTTATTAGTTACATTTATTTTGTTATAATTTGTTATCTTGTTTGCATATTTTTACCTTTACATGTAACTTTTTATCTAACACATTTAATCTTGAAATTATAGTAATGTTCATAAGCATACATTTGCAAAAAACATTTAAAGATTGACTTAACTTTCAGTGTTTCTTCGGAAAACTTTATAAACAAAAGCAGTACATGATTTTGATTTTATAAATAATTTAATTTGTCATCCACTTTTTGCCATCAGCTAGAGTTGTAATTATTTAACTATAAAGCTCTCTGCATCTGTTTGTCAGGGATCCTGAAGAATCGTCTGGGCTGTCCTCCGGCTCTGCAGGGTCTGTCTGCTGTGGGTCGTGCTCCCAGCGAGATGTCCTGGTATAGGACCTCCACACTGGGCCACCGAGGCGTTCCAGCTGCCTCCTACGGACGCATGTACTCTGGCACCGGCTCACTGTCTCAACCCGCTTCACGATACTCATCCCGTGAACACCTGGATTCAATAGCAAGACGACAGCGGTCCCGAGACAACCTGGACCTGCTGCCCCGCCGGCGCGAGCTCGGTGCCGAACACCTGGGTGGGTCCAGAGAGAGGCTGGGTCCCGTTCACAGCATCCACGCATCCAGAGAAGACCTGGTGGGCAGGGGTGGTTTAGCAGGGTTAATGGGGGCCGAGGGGTCATTAAGCGGCTCCAGAACGCAGCTTAACACCCTAACAAGGCAGCAGGCCTCTCGGGAGCACCTCGGAGGGGCTCTGATGAGCAGCCGGTCCCGCGAGCAGCTGGAGTCTAATGGTGGAGCGCAGCCATGCAGAGAGTGGCTGAGGACCCTGCCGCCCCGCCAGCTCTCACACCCTGACCCGCACCCGCCCTCCTCACCCCCTCCACCAATCACAGAGGAGCCCCACGAATCCCTGCCCTCTCGCCGTGGGCACCTAGACTCTGCGCCCCCGTGTAGGTACCCATCATCATCTGTAGCTGCACCCGGAGCCCCGTCCAGTCGACCGCCCTCTAGTGAACACCTGGATATCCTGTCCTCCATACTCGCCTCCTTCAGCTCCTCTGTGTTAACCCCGCCCCCTAATCCTGCTGGCCCCTCCCCTTCCCCGCCTCCTCCTCTCTCTGCAACCTCTCAGAGCGTCTCTGAAGTGTCACCTGACTCTGAGTAAGTCCCGCCCCCTTTTGTGTCGCTGAGTGTCCGCTTCCTTGTTGTTTGACTGTCATCTTTGTGTGCTCGTCAAAGATGATTGTTTCTGATGTGTGATGATGGAGAAATTGTTTGGTGGAGATTCAAATTTAATGGGTTTTCCCATAATACATAAAACGAGGGTTTACAAAATGTCAAAGCTCTTTTATATAAACAAAAATTATAATTTATATGTTATATATATATGTACATATACATATGTTAACAATAATTTTTGCACAGAAAGATGATCAATGTATTTTTAAATAATTCTTATTTTATTTTATATAAAAATTTATATTTATGTCCCAGTGATGGGTTGCAGCTGGAAGGGCATCCGCTGCGTAAAACATATGCTGGATAAGTTGGCGGTTCATTACGCTGTGGCGACCCCAAATTAATAAAGGGACTAAGCCGAAAAGAAAATGAATGAATGAATTTATATTTATTTTAGTTTCAGTTTTTAGATTTTTTTTTATAGAAGTTTTTTTGATTATTTTTTTATTTTATATACATTTTGTGTTGTCTATAATTTTTTCTTTTAAGCATATTCAAAAAATTATAAATATCAATATAATTTATTGTGTTTTTGTTTTTAGATGTTTTTTTACAAGTGATAAACAAGAACATTGTAAAAACATTCGTAAAATGGAAATTGCTATGACAATATAAAGCATTGTAAGCAATCAAATATTTGTGTGTATCTATACTGAAAATATAACCAGTGATTTAAAATATGGTAATAATGGTAACAGAAAGAATTATAAATATAAATATTAACTAATATAATAAATATTCATCCATTTTAATCAATCAAAATATAAATGTGTAGTTGTACTTTATATATCTCTATATAACTGCAAAACTGAGGCAGGACGTCCACTGGTGTCTTCACATGATGACATTATTTACATCTGGCTTTTTCATTTTTCTCTTTGTAGAGTAAACAGAAGTGATGGACAATCTTGATGATTCCTTCGCAGTCCCATAATGCACCTCTGCAGATTGGGCTCAGGCGAATCACAGGACAAAAGCAGCCAGAGCGATCAGGACTCCTACGGGACAGGAGGGTGAAGTTCATCAAGGGCTTGAGAAAGAGCACCCTCCTGAAAACAGACAGCAAATCAAACCACAGAAGGTGATGATTTCTAAGATTATCATTCATAAAAACCTCAGATTCCAGACCAACAGCCAAGAGGACTGGAGAGAACTGTACAGGACATTTTTATACTTTTGTATCTTTTTCATCAAAGATCAAAGAAGAAAAAATCTCTAGTGATGTTTTTTTGAAGATCGTGTGGATATGTTTAAGTGGGTAGGATCGAAAAAACAACATTTTCAAACCCATTCCAAGCCAAACAGTCCCAAACGTTCCCAATCCAATCTTTAAATTGTGTTTATGCAACAAGCCACGCCCACTGACCAGCCAGCTGAGAGTCTATGAGGAGAAGAAAAGGATTGGTCGTTGTAAATGCAGCCCGAACACGGGATTGGTGGAAAATTCCAGAGACAGTGATTGTGATTGTAAAGATTTATGAAGCAGATGATGTGATTGAACCGTAATGATTGTCAGTCAATGGATTGTTTTTTTTAAAAACAGGTGACTTGATTGGAAGATTTTAGCTTGGTCTAAAGACATTTCTTCAGCAAACTCCAACAAACATGTGCTTGTATGTATGGAAGCTGATTTCTGCCACAGAATAAAAAAGGTAATTTGATTACATGGTAATTCTGACTTTTTTTCTGGCAAATTTTGACTTAATTTTTTGCAGTTCTGGTTTATACTGGAATTGCCAGTTTTCATCTCAGTTTCAAGTTATAAATGAGCAATTGCCAGCAGAGAATATATTGTTCAATTTTGAGGTAAAAACAAAAAGTCAGATTTGCACAAAATGAATAAACCTAAAACTATACAAAAAAAGCCAGAATTGTTCGTTTGGATCTTACAGTTTCGAGTTCTAAATCGGCAAATGCCAGAATATATTATCTATTTTGGAGAAAAAAGCCAGAATTGCAGGAAAACTGGCTCTTGTGAGTTTACATTTCTCAATTTTGGAAAAACAAATTAATACATATTGCAAGAACTATTTCTAAATGTAATTTCTAAATGTGTAGACTTGCTGTTACAAAAAACTAAGTCATAATTCTAAGAAAAACATGGTATGAAGTGTGAGATAAAAATGTAAAATTTAAACTCTAATCTAAAGATATCAACTCAGAATTTAGATATATATTTTTTTGTCACAACTACAAGTATACATCTAGTAATTCTGACTTCTTTCTCCAAATTGGAAAAAGTTGTAATTGCATGAAACCTGCATTTATAAGAAATAAAGTCACAGTACTGAGTCGCTAAGTGAAGTTTCACAAACTAATTTCGAGAGGAGCACGTGATTTGATTGATCACAGCTGGACTCTCATCTGTAATTATCAGTAATCCAATCAGACGAGTCCAAACACACTATAAGTAGCCCAACTAAAATTATTCCCTTATCTTTGTTTTCGAAGAAACCCCCCCCATCCACCCCATCTTCCCCCTTTTTCTCCTCCTTTGCCAGGGGGAGTTCTCGAGAACAACCTGATCTCGTACCCCCTTATTGCTTATTGACCAGGCGGGAGCCCTGGGCTCAATTATCTCCGAGCTCAGGGTTCTCTCCCGGGACAGCATGCCAAACCTGCTATTATTATCAAACAATATCTAAGTGCGAACTCTTGAAACTCAATTCTGAGTCACTAAACTCAAGTCTTTTTTTCTTACAATTGCTTGTTCACGTCCTGTATTTTGACTTCTGACCTTTCTAGATTTTAAAAAAAGTCCCGATTTTTTATTTTTTTTTATTACTTATTTTCTATACCATGGCAGAAACCGTCCTCAATATTCATGAGAATATTTTTCAGCCAGACTGCTCTCATGCTTTTACAATAAGGAGCACGTGTTGAAGTTTGCTGAAGCTCTGTTAAAAAGACCTTTAATTGATTTGTGTAACCAGCCTTCAGGCATATTCAAGACTTCACAGCATAATAAAAAAATCTCTTTCATATCCAGGCTTATCATAATTCAAATACTGCTTAGGGAAATGATTATCAAAGATCCCAAATCAGCTATTGAGGAGAAGCTATTAAATCCGTCTTTGATTTCCTCTTTCCTAGCATAAATATCAGTCATTACTGTCTCTGTGAAGTATTGAATAATAAAGGAAGGCACATTGCGATATGAGCTAACAACAGTCATTAAGGTAAAATCACCTCAAAATCTCCTGTTAAAAGAGAAATCATGCATCATCGTACCTTTTCTCTTTAGTTATTTACAGTATTATAATGAGTTTTGCCAAAAAGAGTGCCCTATGTCACCCCGTTTATACCTCTTACCTGTCATAAAATGCTCCAGTCATTTTTCTATTTATGATTTTTATATTAATTTATTACTGCATAACTTTATCTTGTACAGACATTAAATTAATTTATTTTATTTATTAATATTTATCGAAGTTCCTTTCTCCACCATAATCGTTGCTGGAGTGTTTCTAAAGCAGTGCGCTTGAGAGTTTTTGTTTTTATATAAGAGCGAAGTTTCATCTGTTTCAAATGTTTTATGTGTGAAACTTTTTTTGTACATGTACCGTCCCCCTCCTCACAATGCATTCTGGGAAGAGTCAGAAAGAGAGAGCGGTGGAAGACAATGAACGGATGGGAGAGAGAAAAGGGGAATGTATAATGGCCCGACATGTTTATTATGGGACATGTTGGATCCCTTTTACTTATGGGGGTTTTCAAAATTTAAAAAAAACAACTACCAATGGGAGAAAACGACACCTGTTGGGCGTCAATAAAGGAGTTATTGCTACCACGCTTCTGTATGATTTTTGTTGTTCCTTTTTCAAATATTCAAGACAAACACCTCGGTTGTTAAAAAAAAAAAGATTCATTTTGTTCATCACATTACACAGATCAAATGAAATTACAACAAAATTGTAATTAGCTTTTAAAAAAGCTGCTTTAACAGTGGAAGGTTTTCACTAGTTTAATTCAGTCTAACATAGTCTCACTGACTCTACTTTTCCAAGCTGCTATTGTCACATTCCATAAAGGCACAGTTCATCCAAAAATCAAATCGTCGTCAGGAATCTTGTGTACGGTGGCTGAGAGAGCTCAAGTCCAGAGAGCTGCAATAGAAAAACACTTAACAAACGTAAAAAAACATCATAGGTTATTCTCACAACACATGCAAATCAAGAAACACGCTGCAAATAATGCAGACCACAATGGAAATGTGTAGGGGACCGTAAAAAGTGACGAACCCGACTGCTTCCTGTTTAGAGTCAGCAGTGTTGTCGGAGGCCTTAGAGGTGGGTATTTTCTTGTTTGTATCTTTTTAGTTACTCTTGCTAACATGGCATTAAAATAAAGTATCATTTCACACTAATTGTGCAATTCGTTAGATTATTAGGGCGAAAAATAGAAATTTTCCTACGTGTTTTCAAACCGATTATGTTTTCTCAGTTTGTTGGGTTTTTTATTTGCATGTGTTTTCTTAACATTTTCTCAACATCAGAGCATTTGACCTCTCTCAGCCGCCATAATTTTGTGCTCCAGATTGAACGCATTAAGGACTGTGTGCAGAAGCTGTGGATTAAAGGTAATAATGTTGTAAATAATGTCTCCAGCACAGATCAATCGTTTCTCTTCATAATAACCTCAATGTATTGTCTGGTGTGTGTGTGTGGGTTTTTTGGACTCTCAAAGTACTTGTAACCAAAACTTGGATTTCATGAATCACCAAGAACCACAGATTCAGCTACAATTCTTCCTCTACGTTCTACTAAACAGATAAGTCACCTACGTCTTTTATGTCCTAAGGGTGAGCAAATGAACAGCAGATGTTCATTTTTAGGTGAACTGTCACTTTAAGAAAGTTTTTATCAACACTCTAGAATAGACAGAGGACTCTCTGTTCTGCAAACACTTTATACTAAGACACAAATGAACACCACTGAGCTAAATGTAACCAGTCCATCAGTAGGAAATCCATTTAAGAGAAGCACTTATTTTACCTGAAAAAAAGAAACCTGCATAGAGTAAACAAGCTACAGTGAAGTGAATCAGAAGTTTGGTCCTGAAGAGAGAGAGAGTGTGTGTGTGTGTGTGTGTGTGTGTGTGTGTGTGTGTGTGTGTGTGTGCGCGCATAGTGTCAAAGAGTAGCCTTGTGTGACCCTAATCAGCCATTGGTTTGATCCTGACACACAACAAATAAATAAATACAATTAGGAATGTCACCAGTTGATTTCCAGTTCTCATCAAGCATGATTAGCAGGACTAAATATGTCCATCTGGCATTTGGAGCTGTTAGCACAAACATGATAACCAGTGATCAATCTAAGGCTGCATCACAAAAAAAGGTTACTTTCTTGCTCAGGTAGTTATTTTGAATAAGTAATTACTGCTAAACAAAAAGCACAACAGCGTTGAATCACTGTCAATCATCCATTTTCTACTGTGGCCTGAGAGGATAGTACATGGATGTAAAGGGGATTACCGGTTCACTGTTTTAAACAAATTAAATTCACAAAAAGGTTACAGATAAAATCTATGCCCAAATACAGGCTTGTAAAACGTGAGGAAACGAGTTTATATGCTGATAATTATATTTCAGTAAAACAAAGGCATTGTCTAATTTAAAGACTTCTTTGTTGACCAGAGCAATGCTAAAATGAGCATTAGCGTTTGTTTCTTTCTACATTATCTGAGTGCAATTGAGGAAGTTGCCAACTGCTTTCAATGGATAGTAGCTAACCCTGCTTGCCAAAGTCTGTCAAAATCCAAATTATGCTGACTAGGGAAGTACCTTCTGATCAAATTTTGAAGGCAACATAGGTGTTTCCTTCGCTCTGTCTATATCTCGCAATCCTGTGCATTCCATTTCTGACAGTTGAGCTAAAAAAACATGGCATCTCGTAGCACCATTTAGGCATCATTTTGTGTGTAAGTGTATGTTTTCAACCAACATTTTCCACTTTTTATGGCTTTTCCAGCAAGAAGCAAATATTTCCTTATTACTACCAACGCTCTCCCTATTTAGTTATGCTGCCTCAGAAGTCAACAAGCAAACAGCCTAAGATTTTGGATGCAGCCCATGTCATACTGATATTTCTTGAAAAACTAAAGCCTGTCAAGGAGTTTCTTAAGCCATTACATGTTCTGAAAATAGTCTGCTAACTTAGGAACACTGCTGGGTAGACATGAACCACCTTTCACCTTTATCTAAAAATGAAAATTCTGTTATAATCTACACACCCTCCATTTGTGTCCAACACTTACTTTCTTCTGCAGAACTCAAAAATAAATCAAATAAATAAGTAAAAGGTAATTTGACAATTTATAAAATGAAAATCAGTAGGATTCAAAACTACACCGGACTCCACTTTTTCATTGTATGGCCCAAATAAACGTTAAGGCATTTTTCTAAATATATACTCCTTCATGTTCCACAGATGAAAGAAAGCTGTACAGTGACATGAGGGGGAATAAATTATGAACTTTTCTTTTTAGAGTTAACTGTCGCTATGAATATATAACTTTCAATTCAACAGAATGCAGCATCAGTTGATGAGAGAGTTAGTAAGTGAGGAATAACTGATGATGGGCCACTGAATTGTTCAAAAAAAATTATGCATGGTGATGGTTACACCTCTAATAATTCAACAGACCAGTGTCAAGATGTTTTTGTCTTCAAACAACTCCTGTGTGTAGTACTAGTTTCTTTCTTCCAAAGCCTTGTGTTTTGTTTTTGGTGTGATTTTTGACAGCTGTTGCCTTTAAATCATTTGGCGTAGTGATGGAACTGTAAACCTGTCGAACTACTTTAGCCGTGCGGTTCTCTGAAAATAATTTGTCACGCCTTAGAAGGATCATTAGCCAATCAGAATCAAGCATTCGACAGCCCCCATAGTATAAAAGGAAATGAGAGTCCTATCGACGGCTATTGAAACAAAGCCTGCTTGTGTGAACGCCTCCTCCATATGATACACATGGCACATTCCTAAACGCCACAGTAAAAAAAAAATAATGTTTTGTAAATAGACAGCATTAATAAAATAAAGAAAAAAAGACTTTCAAAAAGAAAGTAAACATATCTAAGACGTTGTAAACATCTGAAACTCATGTCTGTGGGTGCTGTTCGTTATCCTCGCTGTCGCTACTGGAAGGCGAATGACCCGCGCCGATCTTGCGGAGTTTGGCTTGGTAATATCTCTTCTTGGCTCGAGCCGCCTTCTCCTTTTGTCTGACCGCTTTCCTCTTCTCCTCCCACACACACTGCTGCAGCAGTAACAGACTCATGGTCTGCTGGTGCTCCTGCTCAAACAGCTCCTGTCGACGTGCCTCCCATTTAGCGTCTGAGGTAAAAGTGTCCGCCGGCGGGAACGAATTCTCCACTGATCCGCGCGCCACCGCAGGCTCTCTGTGTACCGAATCAAAGTTTGCAGCCCTCGTCCCTGATCCCTGGCCTGGGGTGCTTCCTGCATGGGTTGAGTAGATGAAGGAGGGACGACTGGATCTGGAGAAGACTGAATGTGAGTGGAGAGGTGAGGAGGAAGAGCCCGGAGGAATCCCAGAGTTGACAGGTGGGTGAGAAGTAGAGGACAAGCCAAGCTCAGTGGCCAAGTTCTCCTTACTGTCTACTTCCTGTTAAAAGAGAACGTTTAATATTATTGTAATTGTTTTATTTTAATGGAATAAGTAAACACTGAGAATATAACAAGCATGCAGTCATTGCACATGCAATAAAACAATAGATGTGCAGAATATTTATATGCATGTTTATATAATACATAATGATTTAACATTTTATAAATGTTTTAGGTGACAAAGTCAGGGTTAAAAGTAAGGTTTTAAAGTAATGTAAGGTTTTGCCTAATATTAGTTTTATTAACTTTTTTTTAAACATTCACTTTTAGAAAAAAATTGGAACTGCTTTCTAGTTTTACTATTGTTTTGACAAGTGCTCTTTTGCTTAAATATGCTGTCATTCAAATGTTTTATGATGTTTTGAAAATACACATAACACAACACATAAAAACGTGAAGATTCTCAAACCTTTAAAGGAGATTTGATATCACAAAGCTTTGTGTTTAAACATAAGTCTCTTATTCTTACAAAGACTGCATTGATTTGATCACATGTGATGTTAGTTTTCTAAATGTTTTTCTTTTTTACCAGTGTTGAACCACATTTACTGTGTTTATTGCATGTTAAATGTTGACCTGGTATGACTTTATAACATTATAATATACAGTGTTATGTAAAGGTCTGGTGTATATTCTCTAGAAAATGTGAATAATTTTGACAGAATAAAATGGATCATAAAAAATGCATCTTATTGTGTATTTAGTACTGTAAGAACCAAAGATTCCCAAACATTTACAGGGGGTATTTTATTCATTTAACCTTATCTTATGGACTGCATGTATATGTATAACATGTATATGTTTACATAGTTTATATAAAATACCATACTCAGTACAGTACTGATTAAAAAATAGTATGCATTTTGTATTATCTCTTATTTTGTCAAAATTGCTCACATTTTCTGCAAATGGTTCCAAAAACCTTTGCATTAACAATCAATCACACACATTAAAACACAATCAAGTACACTTTTCACGCTTTACATAATCAATCATACATTCTGTAATAACATTTGCAATACAAAAGACAACATTTAGCTTAAGAGGTGTTTCAGAAACCATTTCAAGGCTGATTTGAGTCTTACATCATTTTGACTGTGATCAGCATCTTCATGCTCGCTCCCATTAGTGCCTGAAAGCCCCATCACTATGAGAGAGACAGAATGACTCAATTAATCTCCTCGCCTGTATAATTGCACAGTTGACAACTGGGAAGAGTGGTAGTATTTCATCCGCTTAGGAAGATGACATGACTATTAATTACCTGCTCCAGGTGAGCCGCCCCTAACGGAGGCATAACTGCTGTCTCCATCCACCTCCTCCAGACAGGAGATCAGGTTTGGTACGAGGGCGATTACTTCTCTCTGCACCTGAAAACAACCACACTTTACAAGCAATCGTGCTACTAGAATTTCCGAACCAAATAACTGCAAATATACCCTTACCAAAAACAAATATACTTCAAGTTCATTTATTTAGTCAACTTAAAGGTCTCGTGAAATTAAAATCCATTTTTTAGATGTTAGTATCAGTATGCTAGTCTTAAGGATATCTATAAGCTAGTGTGCTCCTAAATGTAAATTTTGTCTCTAGTTAGAAGATATAAGCATCCAAAGCTTGCAGTTTGTCACGTTCGCCTAAATAGATCAACATTTTTTTTGATGTCACCTCATACTTCAGTTTCTCATCAAATCTTCTGACCAATCAAATGCTCTCTAGTGTCTGACATGCCCCAACCCTTCAACACGCTTTTCATTTGCCCTTTCATTTAATGTGCTTGAGCGCAACTACTCAATCAAATGCTATTGGCTGTTTTATTAAAGGGGAGAAGCTACTATATCCCCCGCCCCGTCTTCATCTTTCAATTGAGATTACATCCAATTTCGAATTTAGAAATGCACATTTCAAAGCACTTCATGGGACCTATAAGTAAAGCAAAAGCATATTTTAAGTATACTTCACATAGTAACGTCTATGTACTAGTCTTGGTGTTTTACTAGTATTCTTGTGAGTTCACTTGCAGCACAAATAAAAACTCATTGTAGACTACTTGTTACACTTAAAAGTATACGTTTATATACTAAAAGTGGGCCAAATTAGTCCCAAGCAATATTTAAGTAGTACAAGTATACTACATAGATGCTAATACATGAAGTATACTTCAAATATACTTCTACATTACTTAAAGGGATAGTTCACTACAAAATGAATATTGTCATTATTTACTCACCCTTTACTTGTTTCAAACCTTCATGAGCTTCTTTCATCTGTTGAACAAAAAAAGAAGATTTTTTGAAGAAAGCTGAAAACTTATAACATTGACTTCCATAGTAGGAAAAACTATGTAGGAAAATATGTAAGTCAATGGTTACAGGTTTCCATCATTTTTCAAAATACCTTCTTTTTAGTTTAACTAACGAAAGAAACTCATAAAGGTTTAAAATAAGTAAAGGGCGACTAAATCATTACAGAATTTTTATTTTATAAATACAAACAGAAAAACAAACATGTATGCTGAAAAATGTACGCTATTTTATTTTTTATTCCATAATAAAAAATATGAATAACAGAATATTTCAAATTAATTTTAAATCATTTTTTAAAATATCAAATAGAATAATAATAATAATAACAATATACAGTAATATACAGAATTATTAAACCCCCTGAATTATTAGCCCCCGTTTATTTTTTCCCCAATTTCTGTTTAACGGAGAGCAGATTTTTTCAACATTTCTAAACATAATAGTTTTAATAACTCATTTCTAATAACTGATTTATTTTATCTTTGCCATGATGACAGTACATAATATTTTACTAGATATTTTTCAAGACACTTCTATACAGCTTAAAGTGACATTTAAAGGCTTAACTAGGTTAATTAGGTTAACTAGGCAGGCTGGATAGGGTAATTAGGCAAGTTATTATATAACGATGGTTTGTTCTGTAGACTATCGGAAAAAAATATAGCTTAAAGGGGCTAATAATTTTGACCTTTAAAATGGTTTTTAAAAAATTAAAAACTGCTTTTATTTAAGACTTTCTCCAGAAGAAACAAATATTATCAGACATACTGTGAAAATTTCCTTGCTCTGTTAAACATAATTTGGGAAATATTTAAAACAAAACAAAAATTCAAAGGGGGTTTAATAATTCTGATTTCAACTGTAAATAAAATAATTAAAATATAAATATTCGTTATTAAAATAAGCATACAAAATATGTAGTTTCCACAGTTTAAAACTTTACTTTTCTTATTTCACAGAAGTCCAAAAATTATAAGCATGTTTATGAAATATGTTTTGTACTTTAAAAAAATTAAATTTTTTACCAGCAAGGCATATTGACATCATTTTACATATCGAGTCCACACCGTTATATACATACATTGAACGTTCTGATAATATCATACATCCCTAATCTGAATTGGAGAATTTACCTGAGTGAGTGCAGACACTTGGAGCCCAGTGGCCTGCTGCTCCTGTCTCTTCTGCAGGGCTACACGACACTCAACCTTCAGTCTTTTCCACAGTGTCTTCAGAGAGCCGATGCTGCTGGGCGGTCGACTCGGGAACGCCGCATTGAAGGCCTGAGCCAGCTCTGCCCACACAGCGTTCCGGTGCACAGTAGTGTTGGTGTCTTTCCGAAAGTCCTGGACCGTGTCTACAACCGCATGGATTCTCCTAAGCAGAAACAGCTTCTGCTCCAGGGTGAAGTTTGGCATGCGGTACGTCATGGTGGTCAACATGAGTCACTGGGTTTTATTGAGGTATTAGTTGATGCTTCATTTATAGAAACTCTACAAAATGGCTCACTATGCTTATCTTCAACAGAACAGTCTAGTTTAAAGTAGTATTTGTACGTTTTTACTTGGTAACATTTGTAGTGTCACAGTGTATGTTTTTACAGTCCAGCATTGCAGGAAGGTGAGGTCAGTTTATGTGGAATTCAAAAGTTTCAGCTGCAGTGATATGGTAAACTCTGGATGCCACAGGTAAAAGGGAGATTTTGAGGTCGCTCGATCATGGGTGCTGAATAGAAATGTATCCGGGGTCCACCTGATGGGCAAAGGGTCACCAGGCACACATGGGAAGTCTGTAAATGAGTATAAAGAAAGCAAAATAAAGTTTAGCATTTGTTCTATACCGTGATATTGTTATTAATATGTAGGACTATTATGGAAGGTGATCAAGGCCAAAATCTTTCAATGAAACACATGAAATTGAATCGTGCAAATACAGATTGACCATGTTAAGGTGGCAATTCTGAACATTTTTTAGTACACGTAGACATGCAGAGTTTGATATATGTATTTATGCACTATTCTACGCAAGTTGTGTAGGCCTATTTACATAAAAAAATTCCTCAAATAAAGAAAAGCGCACATTAAATACCTAGATTATGCATTTATTTAACTGAGCAAAAACAAAGCGTAGAAAGTTTAACACTTATTATTGAATTATATAGTGGAGGAAGCAGGGTTTCGGACTCTTATGTTGGATGACAAAATAACTTTATAAAGTTCATACCTGGTTTACCGAAGTATCTAAATGCAAAATGTATACATTGCGTCATTTGGCACTCAACATTTGAGACGAAAATTTTTATGATGGATGTTCATCAATGTCTGGTGTTTACATACATTAATGCCAGTATACCATTACGATATCCTTTACAAATAAAATATCTGATATTTGCATACATACTGAATCACACCCAAACAGCCCAATTTTTATAGCAACAAATAATTAAATAAACATGTAAGAAAAAACAAACACTTGAACATACATCGGCATGATAACCATCTTTCTGAAAAATTTAATATTTAGCACATATTCCATTAGTTTATATAAAGGATGGATTTATGACCTATACTGCAGCCGTCCACCAGGGGGCACTCAAACTGTTTTGGCTTCAATTTTTTTTACGCCTGTGTGGTGCACTTGGTTGACAGTTGAACTGTGCATACTGACACAATCAAATTTGACATGTTTTGTGTCAATACTTACCACTATAGCATTCTTTTTTTTCGCTATAAGTTACAGTTATGTTTGAGATTGCATTTTGGATTATTGGTCATTCATAAAATGCAAGTCAACGACTACCAGAACTTTAGGACTCAAACAAAGATATATACAGGCAAAACTAAATTAATGTGTTGCTCCTGTACGTACACTGAAGTCTTATGAAGAAAAACGATCTGTCTGTCCATGAAACATTATTTACAGATATGTGACAAGAAGCTTGTGCTCCAGATGTTTGTAAACACATTCAGGACCATATGACCATCCTGTGGAGTAATGTGAAAAAAAGTGCAACTGTAATGATTTATTTACACAGACCGATGAGTTAAATATGTCACTATGCAATTGGATGGCCTTGGATTTCCAGTAGATTGTCCTCTTTTTTTTTTTTTTTTTTTAAGATATCCCTTTAAGACTTATGAAATTTCTACATGCATTGTAAATGTTTACATTCATTTTCAGATTATTAAATTAAATTGACATAAAGGTAATTTTTACAATAAACAATCTATATTCACATGAAAATCCTTTGCACTTTTGTATATTTGCATTAAACTCGCAAAAAAAAAGAAAAGAAATACACACACACACACACACACACACACACACACACACACACAGAGTATTCTAGTAGTTGCTTTAACCAAAGTTTTTTTTTTTTTTTTTTCAAAATCCCTGCTCGGCTCGCTACGATTCGGGTTCATTCGCGTTGCAATGAACCAGTTCAACTGATTCATTGCAACGGTCAGACTCAGAAGAACAATTCGCTCAGGAATCGCATCATAATTAAAGAATGAACAAAGAAAAAACAACCATTTAAATGCACGTCTCGCTAAGTGCTACAGGTGCAGCATTTTTATTTTTATGGTAATTATTATTATTATATGTATCCGCTAGTCATGCTAGCCACGGCGCTAAACCCGAGCATCGCACTAGAAGTGGACCCGAGCTGCGGTTTAAGACTATCCCGAGACCACTGTTCTTAATTAAGCTATTGTGCATTTACACACACAGCGTATGACAACTGATTATATTATTCATATTGACAATACTTACATGCAGTCATCAGGCTGTCGATTTTATCCCGAAAATATTACACTTTGTCCCCACCCCCTGGGTTTAAGCGGTCCATAAGAAATTTAAACAACAGACCGGAGACACATGCGCAAAATGACGCTCAGGGCGTAAAAAAAAGGCAATTGACTGGTTTGTGCATTTCATATGATTTGTATACCATTCTCATGAGATCTGCTCAATACATATGGTTTGTGCATCTGGCAAATTACACTAATCTATGCGTTTTCACAGTGGAAAGCGTAGGACTGGTTTCAGCCAATCGGGTGTCAGTGTGGTTCGGTGTCTGTAGTATTGAACAGCGCGATTGGACGATGCGCAGTGTCAACGAGGAAGTGAAAAACATGCATACAGTACGAAACATGCTGGATGCAGAATAAACGACTGCGCGAGCTTAGTTTAATCTCGTTTTAACGATCTCTACAGGAGGCACGTAAGTAAAACTCAACTTGGTTGAAGTTTTGTTACCAGCTGTTACAACTGTACGAGAAATATGTAAAATCACTGCTGGAAAATTCACTTTATCGTTACTATGCCTTGCTGATAGGTGACAGTGAACCTATTATCGTTGATAAAAACACGTTTTATAGTAACTGGTTGTTGGAAAATCAGATATCTCAAATAGCAGTAAATAATCGTTTCATACCAGCTAAAGACCCTTTACCAAATTACTAAGATTAGACACAGATTGTCACAGCTATACGTTTAATATAAAGTAAACTGAAAATAATTCCAAATAGGTGATGTTAGTCTCATTTCTTGGTTAAATTGCTCAATCATGGAGGTTTGTTCACTTGACATAACGTTATCTTAATAATTCACATCAGGGATTCAAGGTAATCTTTCCAAATATCAATCAAACACATGTCAAATGAAAAATGTACAAAGAATGAAATACATTTTTAAAGTAAGGGTTTTATTTTAATTATCGTAAAATAAAACGAAAAACATTCTACACAATATTTGCATTATGATGTGAACACAATACAGATTTTTATTATGTAGTTAATAATGTTTTTATTTATTTGTTATCTCTCTCTTTTTTTTTTTTAACTTAATCTGAATATATAATGCTCCAGAAACAACAAATAATCACACTTTTGTTTATGTGGGCAAAAGTAACTCCAGTGAAAATGAATAGGAAACTACTTTTTGGTGTATTAACCTCAAACTATAAACACTTTTTTAGATTTATGTTTGTTTGTTAGTTTTAAATGAATAAATTATGATTATTATTGTTTTTACTTTATTACTTGCGTTTTTAAATCAAAAGAAAATAAAAAAAAATTTGTGAAAAATATGTAAATTCATATCAGTTTTGAAACTTCTAATGTATGTTTTTTAGCATTATTTTGCCAAGTGTATCCAGATTATTTTATATTATTCCAAATTAATTAAACAAATTTAGTCATTTTTACTAACTGCTACTAACGAACAACATCGATTTGATACTGTAATAAAGGCCAATAGACCATAGCAAGCAGTTTGCATTTGTTCTAAGTTATGAAAATAACATTTCAGGAGATCAGTCAGTAAAGAATAATACTGTAACGTTTTTGTGTGTGTGCTCCAGAAGTCTACACCCTGCCGTGCAGACTGTGTGAAATGGCATCTCCTGTAGAGTCTGCTGTGGTGAAGAGTGCTGTGCTTGTTGCTCCAGTCACTGCACTGGAATTCCTAGGGGAGGATTTCCTTTTGACAGGTGACTGACATTCATTCTTTTAATGAACAGGGAGCAAATCAACAAGCTAACAATCTATGGTGAATTAAATTATGTAGTCCATGACTCATGGGCCAATTTGGATGTGGTTTCTCTGAGCAACCTGAAGTGTCTCCTAATGTCCCACTTAATGTTTTATGTAAATTCAGTGCATTTAATAATCACAATGACATTGTGCTTGTATGTTTGTTTCATAATGAGGTTGCCTTAAATTGCACTGCAAGTAATCTCATTTGTTTTTAGATAATTGTATTATTTTCTGGCTCATAGCATCGATTTTTCTAATTCTCATTCTGCAATGTTTTCTAATTTAAACGTTTTAGATGTTCTGTCAGTAACTGTGTGCAATTACCTGCTGTGCACTACCATCAATGTTTTCACAAAACGAACCGATTTAGCTTTAGGATTTCCTTCTTTATCAATATAGGAATGTTATGGTGAAGTGCACACGTGTCTCATATTATAATTCATTAATTTGATTAATTCTTCCCTCTCAATTGTGTCATTTTGTAGGTGAGGGACCAATCCTCTCTGCCTACAGTCTTCAAGCATCTCCTAAGAAATGTGCATCTATAAATGTTCTCCAAAACTACCGTATCCATGGGATACAACCTTACAAAAAACATCAGTCTGGAGGAATACTGTTTAGCGATGCAAGCTCTGTTTCGGACAACAGCTACAAGGAGGATATTATTGTTTTTGGAGGAAAAGGAGTTCGGCTTGTCAGCTTCGATTCTGAAGGGCAGTGCCTGAAACTGATTGGTCCTCTAATGGAGCTTCAAGACTGGGTGCTGGACATTCATTGCTTGAAAAGACAACCTCATTCACTGTTAGGCATATCCTTGGCCCACAATGCTATCATGCTCCTAGAAGCAGAATCTGGTAACGTTATCTCCTTCTACTCCTGTGTAGAGACTTGTCTTCTTTACTCGGCACTTATGGTTGGTCCAAATTGGGACTCTGTAGTGCTGGTGGGTGGGACAGTCTTCAACCAGCTTGTTTTGTGGAGGCCCACTGGAACCAAGCTCAATGGTCAGTCCCAAGTAGAGAGACGTCTACTGGGCCACAGTGGAGTCATTTTTAGCCTTTGCTACCTTCAGGAATCTGGGTGGCTGGCATCTGCCTCAGATGACCGCAGCGTTCGTTTGTGGAGTGTTGGCACATTGGGTGGAGATGCAGGTTGTGGAAAGGAATCACCAATGTGTCTTCGGGTGCTTTATGGACATCAAGCACGTGTCTTCTGTGTAAAACTTACACCAAACTGTGTATTTAGTGCAGGAGAAGATGGGGCATGCCTGCTCTGGGAATGGGGAGGTGAAGGGAAGGTGGGATGTACATTTAAAGGGCATAAGTCTGGTGGAGTGAGGGCTCTGGCTGTAAGCGAGGGAAGTATAGACTGTAGGGGTGGATGGGTGGCTACTGGAGGTGCTGATGGTGGAGTAAGAGTATGGAGAGTGGCTAAGGGTAAGAAAAACAGTGAAGAGACTCAGTTGGATCTTGGGTTCAAAGGGCATGGTTGTCCCAAAGTAGTTCGATTAGTGGGGGAGGGTGAACCAAATGCAATTCTGGTCTGCACTGATCAAGGAGAGGTGTGCTTAAGTCAAGGTGACACCTGGGATGTCATTTGGCAAGGAGGATCCGAATTCCAGTCCTATTCTGTAATGGAGGTCGCAAGCTTAAAAGTCCAGAATTTGGATTGCATTATCCAGGTATGTGCAGTAGGGAACCTGAACGGAGGAGTGCAGGTGTTTCTTGTAGGACAGCCAGGGGTGGGAGTCTTCCTAAGAGCTGGCGAAGGGAAAGTTCACTCTGTACTTTGGGTTAAGGGACTGTTTGGAGAGTCCGGGAATTGGTGTCTTCTGGCATCAGGCTCTGAGGGATTGGTGTACCGATGGATAATAAATGTGACTGAGGATGAATCAGGCCTGCATATAAAAGAAGAAGCTCTTCTTCCCTTCCTGCTGCCACCCTGTGCCAAACGCTGGTTGACTGCTGCAGTTACCTTGTCACAGAGAAATGGGTTTTACCTGTGTGGTGACCGGAGAGGTTCATTACTTCTTTACATGGAAAAAGAAAAGAATGAAGGGATAAATGAAGGGGAAGAAAGCAGAATAAACTCACAAGATCAAGAAACCGAGAACAGACAAACTGAGCTTGTCAGTTCTCTGTCTCCCATCAGCACACTTTACGGAGTCCATGGGAAGCAAGGTGTTACTTCGGTGTGTGAGTACCAGGACTTATGCTACAGTACTGGTCGAGATGGATCTGTAAGAATACTAACTGTTGAAGAAAGCACCCTGAAGGTGTGTAGAGTTCAGCGGGCTTGCAGAGGCATGGACTGGCTGGAGATGGTTCTGTTTTTGGGGTCGGATGGACAAGAAAGGATGCTAAATGAGACAGTCGCGAAGAGGAAGAATGATAAAGACAGAGAAAACATAGCTGAGGCTCGTTTTGCAATGGTTGGCTTTCACTCTGTCCACTTTGTTATATGGGACCCTCATCAGCAAGAGAAGCTACTGTCAGTTACCTGCGGAGGGGGTCATCGGTCCTGGGCCTTCAAACGCCCAATAAGCACCCACATAGATCCCCAGACACAAGCTCTCGGACAGGGTACTCTTGTTTTCATCAAGCAAGGAGCTGTCATGGCATCACGTTCGTTAGTGTCCACAGACACCAGTGTGAATGGACACACTCTGAAAGAGGGACTACATGGACGAGGTATCAGCTGTGTGTGTCACCTCGGTAGTTTGTCAAAGACTGGAGACTTGTCAGGACTTTGGGAGGTTTTTGTTACTGGAGGGGAGGATACCACAGTGGGTGTACTTGCTGTCTGTCCACAGAGTGGAATTGTTAAGGTGCTCGCGGTTCTAACGGATCATATCTCAATTGTTCGTGCACTGGCTGCAATCAGAAGAGGAGACACGAATGAAAGAGAGAGAGATAATGGGATGAAAACCTCTGTTCTCTCATCTCTGGTGTTCTCTGTGGGTGGCCGGGCCCAACTGCAGTGTTACCGACTCCTCATTCGTTTGGATGAGCAACAGAGTCAACCAATCTGTCAAGTCACTCAAATTGCTGGCCATCGATTAGATGAGCAGTGGGAACGGAAGCGGAACCGACACAAAACTGTCAAAATGGACCCAGAGACGAGGTGTGTGTGCATGTTTGTTATTTTTCAGTTTTCATGTGATTTTTAGATGCTGTACATAGTATTAAATACTAGTACCTATTCATTAGATACTAGTGCATATTGGATACGTGGACTTTTTACTTACTTCAGTATTAACTAGTAAAAATCTTCTGTAAGTTTCAGTAATTGTGACTAGTACACATTTTACACAAATACTAGTAGTTATTCATTAGGTACTAGTGCTAAATTGAATGCTCATACCTTATGAAATAGATACAAAAATTTATTTATAACATTAGTTTATTAGATAGATACCAGTACTTATTTGTTAATTGCTAGTATCTACAGTAGTTAATAGATACCAATAGTTATTGATTAGGTATTAGTACTTATTACACACTGGTATTATTTGTAAATGTTACTAGTAACATCAAGTGTTATGACTTGTCTGAATAACCAAAGTAGAGTTTAAATACTAAAAAAATCTTAGTGTTAAAATAAAACAAACATTATTAATATCATTTTGCTACAGCACTGTATCTAATAAGCATGTACAGTACTACTATCTATTGAATTAGTACTAGTACATAATGTGAAATATTCTAGTAGCTAAAAATAAGTACTGGTATACCTTTTTGAAGATTAAATGGTATCAAAACTTGCAATATATAATCTTCACAAAATAAATATATCTGGAAACATGTCTAAATGTTTTTATATGTAGAATGAAATGTAATTAAAATCAACTTTGCTCAAGTTAAATGCTGTTTAATGGTTGGTTCAGAACATTTCTGACCACCAGATGGCAGACAATACAATGTACCCCTTCACATTGCAACTGTGCTTTCTTACAGAGAGATGTTATTGTGCAAATGCGTTCTCATGTTTGCAGGTATATGTCTATTGCTGTAGTGCAATACGAGAGTGAAGGAGTCCTGCTGGCTCTGGGGTGTAGTGATGGTGCAGTGAGGTGTGAGGTTATGAAATTTCATAAAATAAAAGCTTTGTGTTTTTGTTTTATTCTGAGTATGTTTTCTCTCTCAGGCTCCTCAGTGTGAATGAGAGCAGTAGGAGTGTTGACCTGCTTTGGGAGTGTTTTTATCATCAGAGGTGTGTGCTCAGTGTCGCCACCTACAAACTGGAGGACTCACAGGGAAGAAAGTAAGAGAATTCTGTACATTTAACGCTTCTTTTCATATTTAAAAGATTTTCTAAACTTATTTCTCAATGTCTTTCTCTTTCTTTCTCAGGCTTTTGTTGCTGTTCAGTGCCACTACAGATGGTTGTATATCTGTGTGGGATTTAACAGCAGTTTTGAACAGTAAGGCTAGTGTCAGCTGGCAGGGTGAGTCATACATACACCAGAACATAAACACTTGGGGTTTTTATTAACGTGATTATTTTTTAATGTTTGTATAACTGTCGTCTTGCAAATGTACAAATATTTCATCTTAGAGCAAAAAGTTACGTTAAAGTCCGTGCTAAATCAATTTACAATTTTTATTTTGCAAGCGCACATTGTTTTTCTTGAATGTTTCACCTTGAATAAGGTGAATAATTAATCAGTAAAAATGTTTGTTTTGGTAATCTTAAATCAAAAGATGACGTCCTTCTGTTGTCGTCAACTTGATGACTTCCATATTAACTGCATTGCAATATTCTCAGCCACGCCCCTCTTACTGTTAGGTTGCTATGAGGGAATGATGCACAAAAGAAAGCTCCGCCCCCTACTCAACATACTGAAATGAAAGACTCAGAAACTTTCGTTTCACGGGGACTTTAGGTTAAGTTTTCATTTTTGGATGGTGTTATTTGTTAGCTAAATTATAAATCATTTTTGTTAATAGTAATAAAGCTGAAATGAAATAAAATATTAGATGAAAAGCAAGTCAGAATGGTGCCTTAAAAAAAATTGTGAAAAATGCGCACTAAAGTATATATATATATTATTTTAGTACATTTTTTTTTTTTGTTAAATCCTGTAAAAATGACATTTTTTTTTTTAAATGCAATATCAAAATAAGTAAAAAGTATTAGTATACAAAAACAATATATTAGAATATAAATAAATAACTTTTCAATTTGTGTGTCTGTGCTTCAGGTCTGTCGGCCCCGTTCTTTTCCATACCTGTTCATCAAAGTGGAGTTAATACGCTTGCCTTATCACCAAGGATAGAGAAGGGACAAACAGAAGATAACGTTATCTCTTTGGCCAGTGGTGGAGATGATGGACAGTTGTCTCTACTGTACATTAAGATAGATCAGGCTGAGCAGGAGAATGGAGGTGTGTCTCTACAGCTGCTTTCTCATTGGTCGATACCCCTGGCACACTCCTCCCCTCTCACTGGCTTATGTTTATTAAGCCCCGCCCTCCTGGCGTCCACTTCACCGGACCAGCGCATGTGTTTGTGGAGTGTGGAAAGTGATGGACTCCACCCACTGAAGGTGCAGTTTTCACACATCGCAGATGCTGCTGGGTTGTGGGCGTGGCGTGGGGCGGGGCAAGAGGAAGGGGCCTGGGTTGTTGTTTGTGGACAGGGCTTACAGTTGTTTCAGTTAACGGAAAGAGAAATGGATGAAGCTGATAACAGGAGAGCAGAAGAAGAGAAGGAGAGAAAGAAAGTGATGTTTTCACATCATTCTTCAAGGACATGACACTAATGTTAATTTATGTGGTTTGAGTTTGAGATTTTTTTTTTTTAAATAAAGATATATAATATTAATTTAATAATTTAATATTGTTGTTTTTTTTTACTGTGTCAGAGGAAAAATCTTGTTAGGACATTTATTTTCAGTATGGAATAACAGTGAAGCTATGTAGTACCAGACATATGTTTGGACAGATGTAGTTTTTCTGTAGAGTTACTATTGTAGTTTTAACAATCATTTAAATCTGAGTTTTTTGCTCATCTAAACAATTGTTGTTTTTTTTGCGTTTTTAAATGTTAATTTTTTTAAGTTTTGGTATCTTTTTGTAATTTTTATTAGCTTTTTTATGTAGTTGTAATCACTTTTTTGTTTTAGTTATTTTAGTTTTAAGTTAATTCAAGAAAGATATTTTAAAAAATCTATTGAAATTGACAAAAGAACAGAATAATTACAAATTTAAGTTTATCATCAACATAAGTCAATTTAAAGTATTCATATTTAATACAATAATAGAATATAAATAATTTTTTAATTACACTTAAACTTCTGCATAATATTCCTAAAATTATACAAGTGATCAAATATAAATTATACATATTTGTAAATACTGATGCTTAATTTAGTTTGCACTTTGTTTGTGCACAATTCAATTGTAATATGAATTTAATGTCTTTACTTTTACTCAGAATGTGTCCAGACTTGTAAATACTAAGTATGAGTTTGTGTTTGCATGCGTGTGTGTGTGTGTGTGTGTGTGTGTGTGTGTGTGTGTGTGTGTATG
>CAIGQV010017835.1:12804144-12827446 GCA_903798115.1 Danio jaintianensis | reverse complement strand
TATATATATATATAATAGTATATGATGTAAAATGTTAAATAAAAGTCAAGTACAAAATATTTCATTTAAAATGATGTTATAATATTTATAATAAGTTATATATAAAATTGGCTTCAATCAAATATGAAATAAAATGAATTAGGAAATATACAATAAAACAATAAAAACATCTGAATAAAATTTAAACAAAATATTAACAAAAATAAAAAACAGTAACAAAAATATATAATGACTTTAAATATACAAAATAAAAAATCTTTTAAAATAGAGAAATTAAACTTACATATAAATATAATATAATATTCATTCATTCATTCATTTTCTTTTCTGCTTAGTCCCTTTATTAATCTGGGGTCGCCACAGCAGAATGAACCGCCAACTTATCCAGCATATGTTTTACACAGCGGATGCCCTTCCAGCTACAACCCATCACTGGCAAACATCCATACACACTCATTCACACACATACACTACGGACAATTTAACCTACCCAATTCACCTATAGAGCATGTCTTTGGACTTGTGGGGGAAACCGGAGCACCCGGAGGAAACCCACGCCAACACGGGGAGAACATGCAAACTCCACACAGAAACACCAACTGACCCAGCCGAGGCTTGAACCTGCGACCCTCTTGCTGTGAGGCGAATGTGCTACCCACCGTGCAGCCCATAATATAATATACATAATATAAATAAAAATCTATTAAATTAATTATTTCAAATAATGACCAAAAAGGTCAAAAATTACAATAACAAAACATATAATTACATGAAGTATAAAAATATCTATAACAAGCTTAATTAAATATATATAATCAACTATATGTAATCAAAATAGTCAAATACAATTAAAGATAAAATGTGTATAATATAAAATAAAAAAATAAAATACAGAAAAAAAAATTTTATTCAACAAAAAATATGAATGTAAAATAAAATGTATTATAAAATGTACAAGAAAATATGCAATTAGATACATTTTATAATAAATAAATAAAATAACAGAAAATTAATTACATCTTAAACAAAACTTATTATTAGTTTCAACTGTATTTTACAGTCCATCAAGTTGTCCATCAGCTTTTTAATGATCTTTCTGATAATCTGTCTGATCCTCAGGCACTTTCGCCATCATGTCCGTGATGGTGGGTACAGTCACAGCTGATGTGCTTCTGCCCGGCAGCGGTGCAGAGAATCATGAGGCTGAAAGTGCTCGAGTGGCTCTTGCATCTCAGCTGACTGTCCTGTGTGGTTTAATCCAGGTAAACATACACACACACACACCAGCTGTATGAACTCAGCCTTAGTGTGTGTGTATATATACAGTATAAAGCTCTCTCTCTTCTCAGATTGTGCTGTATGTGTTGCGCTGTGGAGGAGTGTGTCGATGGTTGTCCAAGCCGCTGGTCAGTGGATACACCACAGCCGCCGCCGTCCATGTGGCCGTTCACCAGCTGCCTTTACTGATGGGCATCTCCATCCAGAGACACAGAGGCCTGATGACCGTCATCTGGGTGATCACGAGTCAATTTCAATTTACACATTTTTTCAATTAAATGTGTTCAAATTCTATGAACGAAAATTAGTTTTAAATGATGTCGCGAATTGAGTTCATGTCACTGAATCACAGGCTGAGTAAATGAAAAGCCAAATGTTACCATTTATAAAATCATGTTAAAATTCACAACATTCATTAAACATTCATAGAGCATATATTATTAATATTATTTATTACTTTACACCAGTTCTTAAACTGAGGGACTCATATGCAGCTGTTACAGAACATGCATTAACAGAAGGGGGGTGAAAACATTTGAACAGAATGTAGATGTACATTTTTCTAGTAATTCTTTTAGTACTGCCACTCAGAAGCTACAGAATATACTTGCATGTCGGCAAAACATTTCCCAGATGTCAAAATGAGTTGACATTTTGTTCATCTAGATCCTCAAATTCAAAACATATTATACCCTCCGGCTCTGAATGAATTGTTTTTTTCTTCTGAAGAATCATAAGAGTCCCTCTATCCAAAGATGGATCCCAAAATCATACAATGCTAAAAAAAACAAAGAATTTCTGGAACCTGAAGGATTTTTCTCAAAAATAGCAGAGTTTTAACTGTTCAGGACAAACGATGAACTCAAGAATAACCATCAATAAACAAAAAAAAAAACTCACACAACTGCTGGTCATCAAATGATTATTTTCTCTCAGAATAAATCCAGTGAAAACAATAACAAATAAATAAATCAAATACAAGGACAAAACAAAATCCTTTACCTTATTCTCCATTGAGAACAAGGGACCTAAGACTCACAATATACAGAAGTCTGTTTAAGCATGCTAATGGTCTGTATGCTCCAGCCTTCTATACAGTATTCATTCCCATGAACACGGGTGTGCCTTCTAAGTTAGAATAAAAATATATGTATTACTGTTTATACCAATGTTGATCAAACCATTGTAATGAAATGACTAGACTAAACGATACTAAATGTAAATAGAGAAAAATAAATCCCTTTGTTCTTCAAAGCAAAGTAATTAGTGCTTCACGAACTAGGGTTATACACTTGTTGTAGGGTCTCTACAATCATAAGATATATGTGTCAGGAAGCACAATTAAGCATAGCAAAGCATTTGTTTATCAGCACTTGGGCAGGTCGCCCAAGGTCTCCTCATCCAGGGCCATTGCTCCTAATCAATGAAGAAAATCCTCCTCTCCTTGATAAGTCTCTCAAACTTCCTCCAGTCTTCGATTGCAGTAAATTGAAAGGAGCTTCAGTTGAGCCATGTCCTCCTTTATTGTAACCATTAAACTGACCAACCTTAGTAAATCACCCTTGACCTCTGCGAACTCTCTGTTAAGACATCTCTGCCGTCACTAAAAAAATAATGATGTGTGCTGTTTGTTCAAACTAATTATTTAAAATGAGCTGAAACAACACAATTCTTGAGGGTTTTTTGGCACAACTTGATTGGTTTATGTTCAACCTACTTAAATTTGTAAAAACTAATAAGTTAACTTAAATTTTTGATGTTGCCCCAACACAAATCGATTGTGTGGAACCCAGGATTTTTTACAAGTATGCTTTTTCTCATCTCTAATAGCTGTTTCAGCAAGCATATCAGATTATGTAAGTTATGTTTACAATTAATGTTATTAAACCATCCAGAGACCACAGTAAACATCTTCTTTGTGACATATATTATTCTTATTATTTACTAAGTAAAAAATAATTAACCTTTTGCAAGGTATGTCTTTAAACTGTATATAATTTGTCTTTATTATTAACAACATGTGATGCAGTGAGTTCTACTTTGTATATAATGAGTTGCATTTGGTGCCATTATTTTTGTACATTTCTTTACAGCGCTGTGACTTCCTGGCTGTGGCCATGGCTGAATGCGCATGTGTGTCTTTCAGATGTTTTCCAGCATCGTGTCTGGGATCAGGAGAGTTTTACCGGCGACACTGGTGGTCTCCTTCATCTCACTGGTGGTACTTGTTGGTGGAAAGATGGTGAATTCACACTGGAGCACTCGATTCCCTGTTCCATGGGAGCTGGTGCTGGTGGGCACACACACAAACAAACTCCGCAATCACTTTTTATATTATTTTAGTTATATAGTCTTGCTGGTCATGAGAAGGGTTTTTTTCAGAATCAGAATGATATTACTTAAGTGTTTTTTGAAGTATATAATTAGTTATATAATATTCGTTGTATAAGATTTTTGTGCAATATTTACATTGTTGACTGCTGTAACATACTATCTTATTTCTGTATAAATAAGAAACTAAAGTATTATTTACATAATAAGTGGCATTTTAAGGTTACAGAAACCATAAACACATAGTACTCGTTGTATTGTTTATGACCATAAAAACAGCTAGCATCTGATGTGCTAACTATATACAAGTTGGATATGACCTGAGGAAAAAAAATGCTTTTATGCCTGAATGTTTTAGTGCATAGAGATCTATAAACACTAACAAATCTTATTTTGTGTATAGTTTAATATAAGTAATAATGTTATACTATAATATAACTCATGCAATTATATACAAGAAAGCTATTTTATTTAACCTTTTTGTTATTTTTGTGCCTTTCTCAGTAAAGTTCAGTGCCATGGTTTGTTTTATTTTTTTATCCTATATGCATATCCTATATGTGTTTGAGCTCTCTCAGCCACCATAGGTAACACTATAATAAGGTTCCACAACTTGATGTTAGTTAATGCAATACCTTACAATGACCAATTTGTTATAGTTTTTGTTTTGATTCAAATACAACAGTTCATTGTTCGTTCACATTAGCGTTTGAGTTTAAAATAGCTGGACACGTTAACATGAACATTTCCCATGATTAATAAATGATTTAAAAGAGTTTTGTTTTTATTGTTAATGCGGGTAACTAATATTAACAAATGTAACTTTTTTCCAAAGTGTTTGAATAGTTAACATTAGTAACTCTGACTGTATCTGTGCACCAGTAATATAGTTTCTTTATGTTTCTAGATTATCTTTGCCACTCTGTCATCAGTGCAGTTGGATTTGTCGGGTCAGTATGGAATACAGATCATTGGACCCATACCAACCGGGTCAGCACAGTGCCAGATTTCTTTACAAAACCATTAGCACCAAGTATTTAGGTGTTAAGACTGATTCTCTTTCTCTTCCTCTCCCTTTGTCCCATTTTTCTCTCTTTTTGTTGATCACGAAGTCTGTCACCTCCCTCCCTTCCATCTTTTTCCTTCTCTCAGGAGCTGATATTAACAGCTCTTGCGCTGGCGGTGGTTGGCTATGGTTTCCAAGCTTCACTAGGCATGATGTTTGCTCATAAACATGGGTATCCCTTTCACAGCAATCAGGTAATTAGTCAATTTTTACAGTTTGTTCCTAGTATACTGTAGGTGATCATATGATGAATGGTCTCTCCCTTCTGTAGGAGCTGTTGGCGATGGGTCTGTGTAACTCTATTGGAGGGGTGTTCCTGTGTTTTCCAGTTAGTGGATCCATATCCCGCAGCACAGTGCAGGAGAGCACAGGAGGAAAAACTCAGGTGCAAAACCATCTTGTGTTACAGTCAAATGTACTGTACATGCACAACAATTCTGTTACTGTTTGCATATAAATTATATAACCTCAGAGGATCACATTTCTGCCTGAATGTAAGAATGTAAATTCTTCTGTACTTTCAGTTGTAATACACATATTCATACAATATAGAACATACTTTAGTAAGTTTCAGAATAAATTAAGTACATACTACACTGAGAAAAAAAAGAGTAAATTTTAGTTTTGCACAAACTGCTTTTTAGGCAGTGATCACAGGAAACACAGAGATTGAATTAAATAGTTAACTCAAAATTGAACATTCTGTCATCGTTTATTCACCCTTTACTTGTTCTAAACCGGTTTGAGTTTCTTTCTTCAGTTAAACACAAAAAGATGATATTTTAAAGAAAGTTGGAAAACTGTAGCCATTGACTTTCATTGTAAGAAAAATAAATACTATGAAAGTTAATGGTTACCGTTTTCCAGCCTTCTTCAAAATATCTTCTTTTGTGTTCAACAGAAGGGTTGAGGGTGAGTAAATATTGAGTGAATGTTCTTTTTTGGGTGAAATACTTTTAAAACTGCTGAGATTGAGACAATAACTATTTGCATTCATTATTTAATTTAATTTTTCTATTAAATTGAAGCTAATCTGTACTGTAAAAAAAGGCCTACTTTTAGATATAGATCAATGTAGTAAGACTTTTATTCTCTCTTTTTTTCTCTTTTCTCTCAGGTGTCTTCTCTTGTGTCTTCACTGGTAATTCTGTTGATTTTGCTGAAATTTGGCCCACTTTTTCAGCAGCTACCAAAGGTCCCTTTTCCTTCTTCAATTAAAAGTATTTATTAGATACCCTATAGCATTTTAACATGGTTTTGTTGTGAATGTTTGTCTGTTCCAGACAGTTTTGGCTGTCATTATTTTAGTGAATCTCCAAGGAGTTTTTGCACAAGTTAAAGAAGTCCCTAAGCTTTGGAATACAGACCGCTTGGACTTGGTAAGAACAATTCATCTAACTTAAATGACAAAAGAATAACATGTACCTGGATCAGCATCCAGCTCCATGTAGGCCTCTGATCCAGGGTGTTTTCTGTGTGTGCTTCCCACTGAGGCTGCAGGTAGTGTGGGTAGTGACGCTGCTCAGTGCCCTGGTGTTTAACCTGGACCTGGGGCTTGGCATTGCAATTGTGTTCTCTCTCCTGACCATCGTACTCAGGATACAGAAGTGGGTCATCTGCAAATTTATCTGCAACAATTTTTTTCTTCTAACTGTTCTCATGCTAACACCTATTCTTCTGCTTTCTGAATAATGTCAGGCCAAGGTCTGCGATTCTTGGGCATATTGCTGGCACAGACTGTTACAGGGATGTGGATAAATACTCAAAGGTGATTTTACATAATGTCCTTCTAGAAACAAGGTTATCCTGTGTTTTTAAATACAGTTAACCTCTAACTGTCAGCCCTATCAGCTCTTTTCCAGTCGAGCAGCCACCTTAAGCAGCTAATGGCTGTAAAGTACCAATGTAGATACACACACAATACCAGAGAACACATCAAATTTGTGATGTTGAATTACTTTAAATTGGGAACAATGATGTAAAAGCTGCAGTTTGTAGCTCTGCCTAAATTTCACAAAGCAGAACGTTCTGTACAACTTTTGACAAAAGTAATCTGATTACGCATCTTTAAGGCCAACAGGGTGAAGAATAGGATAAGTTTGTCAAAAGTAAAAAAGTAAGACATCTTAAAGAACCCCTATTATGGGTTTTTGAAAATGAGCTTCCATATAGTGTGTAGCACAGCTCTAAGTGAGTAAAAACATCCAGCTGAGGTTTAAATCTGAAAGTTTAAAACTACTGATTCTTTAGCGAAATAGTTGACTCAGAGTCGAATGAATCGAGTTCGGTTCGGATCTTTTGTTTGAATGCGTCTACGTCGATACGGTACATCAGCAAATATGTATTTCCATATCCGGTAAAATGTGAACGTGCATTTGACTTCAGACACTAGCGGAGCGCTGAGGATCACGGGACTGATCATGACGATCACTGACTCATGGAGATGGGTTAAAGTTAATTTTCACAACAACACCACAGTATAGCCAACCTTGTGCTGTGTTTGTTCCTGTCATATTTCTGATTTTTGATACAATAACCTACACTGCAGCGCGGGATCCGTCGGCCATTTGCTATTAAAAGAAGGAGCAGCAGACACTATTATGTCTGGGACTTTGTCAAGCTTTGACAGGGACTTTTTCAGTAACTGTTGCAGTTCATATGGACCAGTTTCTTCTTCCTCCGGATCATAACATGTAAGTGTAATTAAAATTGTTGCCTCGTTTTGTATAGTTTGCAAAATGTGTGTTTAATTGTGTTTTAGAAGTTGTAATCTCCCCGCGCGGCTTGTAATCACTTATCTATTATAGATCAGTGCTTGTACTGTATCTCTCAGGTTAAATCTATTCACTAGAAGTTAAAGCTATTCACATATTGTTTCCAAAACCACGTTGAAAACGCGCCGTGTGCTTCTTCCTTTACCGATTTAAATGCGTTTTGTGCTCCTGATCCTCTGCTGTTTGTTACTATGGCCACCATCAGCTGTTCCTTACACGCGCAGCGCGGTCAGTTTTCATAATAGTTCAACTTTTGCCACTGTGTGGATTAATACTGAATGTGTGTCGTTGTTATTACTTGGGGTTAGGGTTAGGAGTAGATTAATATACTGGTGTTTAACTGCATTGCTTTATTGCATTCCTGCATTGGGCTCTCACATACTCTCTGGCTGCTACTTCATAGCCGTGGTGGGTATTTCTCGCAGCTGAACCCAGTCGACCAATCACAACAGACTGGGTCATCGGACCAATCAGCGCAGATTAGCTTCACGCTAAGAAGGGGTTTGGGAACAAATGAATCACTGAACGAATCATATGGGAGTCGTTGGGATAATTAGGTAAAAATAAATGCATATTATAAGACAATGAAAGTGTTTATTGACCTTGCATACATATTAGCCTGTTGTTGGAGACCCCCATAACCAAAATATGACCATTTATAATGCAAAATAGGGGCTCTTTAATCTTCAGGATTTGGTTATTGCAAATATGCATGATATGTTTTCTGTTTATGTCTGAAACCAGTTACTCTAAAACATCCGGCTGAGATGGAGAGAATTGTTCTTTCAAAATTGCATGCAAAAGTCAATGCATTGTTTTATTTCAGCAATTAATACTTTTCTACAGCCAGGATGCACTCAGTTGATCAAATATGACAGTGGAGAAAGCTTTTCTGTTACAAAAAAATACTTCACGATTTCCACAAAAATAGTAACCAGCACAAATTCCTGATAATGATCAACATTGTCATAAAATGCATTTAAAAGTGAATTATCACTCATTTAAAAAAAGACAGAAAAAGGCAGAAACAAACTGGATATATGTATCATAAGAGTCTTATTGTAAAACAATAATAAATGCTTATGATTTCCTGAATTTTGTGGTTTTAGGCAATCCAGGTATCTCCTGCTTTAACCCACTTCACTATGCCAATGCAGACCAGACCTTCACATCACTTAAACAGGTACAATCGCCGCTATATCTCCCTGTTCTCTATTTATTTTCTATAAGTCTTTATTTTCCGTTTTTATGTTCTATATATTAAGGCAGCCATCAAAGGCACTAAGGACAATCCAGAAATGCGTCCTCCAGACCAGCAGAGGGCTTCAAGTGCCCAACACTGTGTGATTCTGGAGCTCAGCGGTGTCACCTTCATGGACTCTGTGGCCATGGCATCATTTAAATCAGTCAGTGGCACAAAAACACATAATCACATGCAGAAGTGATTTATTTTTACCAGAGAGGAGCAGAAATTGGTTACCCATTACTGACTCTCATTAACTCCTCTCACCAATGAATAGCAGCTGAGAATCTGCATGTCAATGTGTGTGTTTAAGTTTGAGCGCAGACGTGCGTGTCTTACTGCTCTCTCTGGGTCACAGGTGCTGCAGGACTTTGAGAACAAGCAGACTTTGTTTTTCTGTGCTGCATCTCCAGGTTATGCATCTAACACGTTCATTCACACATTCAGTTTTTTATTTATTTGTAATGTGGCTTTCAGTGGGAGTTTAACCATGTTTTTCATGTTTAAGACAAGACACTGCAAGCATTTTTATCATGCACCTGTCAATTTTGAGATTTGGAGCTTTGTTTTGAAAAAAGTATTTTTTTCAGTCAAATGCAAAGAAAACTTCCCAAATATACTTTTAGGTGGTTCATTTATTTCACTTTATCAGTTAGTGTCTGTAGAATTCAATTGCATATACACATTTTAAAGACTTTTAAGCCACAAGTCTGTATTAAAATAGAACTTACATTGACCACACTTAACAGTTTTATTATTATCATCTTCATATTATTTCTTTTTACGTTCATATTTTATAGGTATTTATACATAGTTCACCTCATGATTAAAAAAGACTGTTTGTAGTGTTGGAATTATAAATTATATATAATTATGGAATCATAAAAAGAGATTCCCAAAATCCCCTGTGTAAAAAATATTTTTTAACCCTAAACCCCTGCAGTGTCTTGCCATAATACATTCATATATTTACTATACATATATTTTAATTTCCTTTGTTTGACTTTAGATGGTTTACTGTCTCAGATGAAAAGTCATGGTTTAGTTCCAGATCTTCTGTGTCTTTCTTCATTTTTCCCTTCTGTGCATCATGCAGTCCTGCACTATCAAGGGCTACAGGTGTGTATCTTTTTAAAAAAGTTATTTTTACTCTACACTTCTTGCTCTTTGGGTTTGTGTATTTCTCTATAATTTAATACAGTTTTCTGTTCTGATTAAATTTTGCATCTATTTATAGAACACTGGCACAGAAGTTACAGAGTTGTGAACTTTATGACCTCTTCCTTTAATGAAAAATGGCAAATACATGAGTCTATAAACCTGCAAGAACCTTCATAATAAGAAATATATAAGAATTACAAGACATTACCATTTTGATAAAATTATTTGGACAACTTTCATCATGATGATGTGCGGCAACAGGTGTTTGTTTATGGACTATTAAACATGAAATTACTGCTGAAATCATGGATCTTTTATGTGACCATGATAAATGAATGGCATTATTATTTATTATTGTCATGTTAATCTTGATGACGGTATACAACATGGTTCACCTAAGGACAATTTGACAACAGTCAAACTGCAACAACTCATTACAGCTATATATATAGTTCACAAACAAGTGCATTGCAGTAATGTTCTTGTTGTACCCCCAGTGAATTGAACCATAAATGTCATTAGAGGAGACTTTGTTCTCTGGGCAGGTGTTGGGGAGAGGCCACATTAATATTTAATACAGCTCATCTGTTTACTAAGGAAGCTAATCACATTTACTACAGACTGACACTAACGTTAAATAACAGAAAACATTTAGTGTAGCTTAATAGATTTGTTACAAAAAGCATTTAATATGAGGCCAAAGTGCAGCAGGCTTGGTACAAAGACAGAATATTTTTGGTTTGCATTATCATCAGTATCACATGATTAATTAAATACTGATGACTAAGTGAGCAGAAAATGTTTATTTTTGTAAGGTAAACAGCACACAGAAAATGTGTTTTATTAAACCAAATAGAACAATCACCAGATTTCTAAACATAAATCCAAGTATAAGCCGACAGAAAAATGAGCAAAACCAGGAGTATATATGCACACATACTATTATTATTAATATTAACTAATATTCTAATATATCATATATTAGAACTAAAACTAAGAGTCTGTTTACATGACAACTCTGTACTAATAACAGATTTTATTTCCTTTAGCATTTTTATAAAAGTTGTTTTGTCAAAATAATCCCCTTCAAATAGTTGTTGTGTAAATGAATTTCCAAAAAAATACAAAAAGATTTTGGTGTTTAGCCAAAAACTAAAACATAATCCTAATCATTTTGTCCACATGGTTCGGCAGAATGAACATGAAGTTTTCTATCTAATCAGACCAAGATAAGCTGTGTGAAGGTGTCCTACACTGAAACCCCCCCTCCCCCCTCTTTTTGGGACTTTGCTCCCAATATGAACACATTAGAATTCTATCAGTGAGTGTGTGAATGGATCAGATGGATATTGGAAAGGACAGGATACACAGCCTGTGATTGAAGAAAAGAGCCCGGGACGTTAATCAATCCATTAAAGCTCAGAGCTTCACTGCACCACCAGCAGATCTCATGAGAATCACTGGAGAACATCCTTCAGATCTGTTTCCAAGGACAGTCCGGATTAAATTTTAATTGTGAGCACATGCTTTTGGGATTTGTATTTTGGAGCTGATTTTTCTTTTTAGAAGAGTCATTTTATGAAAGTTCACATCCACATTTGGGACTGAGACAGGCTTCAAAAATGGAAGAAAATATGAAAGACTGTGAGCTCAGGAAGAGAGTCCCGTATCACATCCAGAGAGAAGTGCTGGATGAGCTCAGCGTCGACCAAGTAGCTGAGAAATCAGATTTCAACATTTCAGTGAAAGAAAAACTCAAGGATGCTGTCAGGTTTGTCAGTATTGGCTTTTTGTTTTTGACTTTCTGAGTGTGATGAACAAAAATCAGAAAGTATTGTGAAATTGTCAATCAGATTATGCACAATAAAGCACATTTTTGTAGTTTAATATTCTCTGTGACAGTTTGTAGAAGCGTAATAATTTGAGTGAAGAATTTAAGAAAGTCTAAAAGCATTTGTAAAATCGAGAATCAGATTATTCACTTATGCACATTTTTGTAATATAATGCTTTTTATGACAAATCTAAGTGCATTTTTAAAATTGTAAATCAGATTATGAACTTATGCATTTTCATAATTAAATGCTGTTTTCTGTGACAGTTTGTAAAAATATTTAAGCTCAAGTGAAGAATTTAAGAAAATCTAAGCACTTACAATGCATAACTCCAATGCACATTTTTCTAATTTAATACTTTTTTCCATGACAGTTTGTAGAAACATAATAATTTAAGTTTTATTTTCCAACGTCTTTGTATTTAATTTGGCGCCTTGATTATTTCATTTAATTTGTTACCAAAGTTTGCATGAAAGCCTGATGATCATGTTATTCAACATCATTTTAAAAAGGATTTTTCAGCAGCAGTCATAGAAGCAGTTTTTGGTTTTAAACCTTCTCTATCTTGTTTTCTTTGTTTATCAGGTGTACAGGCCCAAAAGTTAAAAGCTGTTTCCTATCCTTTATTCCTCTCCTGGCTTGGCTCCCTAAATACCCATTTCGAGAAAATGCTATTGGAGATCTAATATCAGGAATCAGCGTAGGAATCATGCACCTGCCTCAAGGTCCAACACGTGCACAACACTTGCCTGATATTGACCTAATCAACAACAACACAAACAATCATCATGTGTAATGTGTTTTGTGTGCAGGTATGGCATATGCTTTGTTGGCTGCCGTTCCTCCTGTTTTTGGCTTGTATTCGTCCTTCTACCCGATTCTTATATACTTTATATTTGGAACATCCAAACACATCTCTGTTGGTAAGTGGCTCTCTTTTATTTGTATATGAAAGAGGAGAAGTTCTGCTAGAAATATAAAATAAAAAAAATCATAATTTGCAGGCTCTTGTGTCTTTTCATTTTTTATTATAGTTTTTGCAGACATAGAAAAAGAAAGAACAGACAAACAAACCCATCATGTAACAATAGTCTGTGCCTCATATCATTTTAAACTTGTACATTTCTATGCAATACAAAATAAGATCATTGAAGAATATTATATACTATATAACTGCAGGTTAACAATGTAATGTATAATAACTTTAACTGATAAATTTATCAGTAATTAATTAGTTATTAGTAACTAATAAAGTTATGGTAAATAATAATCTTAACTTTTTGGATTTTGATTGTAATGCAATAATGTGCACCTTTTGTAAAGCCACTTTGAAACAATAATTATTGTGAAAAGCGCTATACAAAAAGGTTGAACTGAGTTGAAGAATAGTCAATTTTATATCAATCAATCTTTTCTATGCAAAAAGTTCTTAATATAATTATTCATTTATTAAATGTAATAAATATTAAAGATATAAATAATACCAATACAATTCAAATAAATAAATAATAAAATTGCTGTATTCCAACATCCTAGTTTTGTGTGATTTTTACTTACATGACAAAGGTCTACTAAAATGTTTATTTTAAATTTATGCAAAGTTTTGTGTACAAGCAACACCCCCCCAGTTCACTTATGCATGCAAAAAAACTTAACTTAGACTTTTCATAGCATTTATATACTGCTACTCTCTGATGAGTAAAAGCATCTGCTAAATGAATACATTTATAATTTACATTTACAAATTTATAATATTTATAATTTACATTTACAAATGTCACACATATCCATTAAAATGACTAAAATGCTCTATTATGCATGCCAGGCCAGTAATTGGCAATGCCACTTTGTAAAGAAACATTATGTGGACTTTTGTCAGTTGTCTGCATTTGTTGTTTTGGTTGTCAAGTACCTGTTCATGCCTATATACTGAACATGTAATATTGTCAATGTTTTTACAAAATTAAAATACATAAAAAAGTATATATTTCCCAGTGATGGGTTGCAGCTGGAAGGGCATCCGCTGCGTAAAACATATGCTGGATAAGTTGGCGGTTCATCCCGCTGTGGCGACCCCAGATTAATAAAGGGACTAAGCCGAAAAGAAAATGAATGAATGAATGAAAAAAGTATATAAAGAATATTGTTTTTTTTTTAAAGAATATCAGGTCCCCATAATGCAGTTCAATGGCCAAAATGCATCAAAAGGGTTTTAGTTGAAAAAGGTTTTGTGTAAATATAGCCTCACTGATGATACTTATCTCCGTTTCAACTTTTAAAGAGAAAATTGTGCCATTTGAAACCCCTCATCACATCATGTCGTGCCTGTATGACTTTCTTTGATGGAAGATATGACTGAAAACATAATTCTATATTTCTTCCATTTTTGAGTGAATTATCCCTTCAAATTCCACTGTATAGTTCATTCCCACAAACATAATGTAGTAAAAAAAAATGGGCAGCACTTTCTCATATTCTCTTATCTGTCTCCAGGTACATATGCAGTTATGAGTGTTATGATTGGCAGTGTGACAGAGCGTTTGGCTCCAGACTCAGACTTCACGTTCCCAGGCAATGAAACCAACAGCACCTTTATAGACTTTAGCAGCCGTGATGCAGAGCGGGTCAAAATCGCTGCCACTGTCACTTTCTTATCTGGCATTTTCCAGGTAGGCCTTCTGTCTTTGAAGTATGCGCACACTGAAGGTGTGTTTGTGACTAAAGTGTTTGTGTGGCCTCTGTGTGTTTGTAGTTGCTCCTCGGGGTGGTACGCTTTGGTTTTGTGGTGACGTATCTCTCAGAGCCATTGGTGAGATCTTATACGACAGCGGCTGCTATACATGTCATTGTGTCCCAGCTCAAATATTCCTTTGGCATCAATCCACATCGATACAGTGGACCTTTGTCTCTCATATATGTGAGTATGAGTATACAGCAGTTTATTTCATGTGAATAATGGTTCTAGAGTATTCTTTATTTAGTGGAAAAACTGATCAAAATTAGAGAACAGCAATGGTTTTAGCACAAAGAAATATTACAATTTACATTTCTGAAGGTTACAGAAGTCAAAGATTAGTGTATACAGGCCATTGCTTTGAATGACTTCAAAAGCACATCTGCGGCTACAAGACATCACTAGTTTTTCACAGGGCATCACCTGTAGCTATCTTTCCATCCAAAGAGACGAATTAGACTTAGAATTAGAGATGCAAAACTGGAATATTGCATAAAACATTTGCGAATAAAGCACCATTTCCATCCAATGAGTCTTTCTTTTCTGATAAAGTGGTGCCAAATATTAACAAGAAAAATGGAATTAGCTGTGGTAGGAGAAGTGGGTGGACCTTTCTTCTTGTAAAATAAATGCCTTAATAAACTAAATTAAATAAACATGCAGTGGCTTTTGGGGACGTGAGACCGCTCTTTGGGAGAGCAGACTTTTTCAGCACAGAATTTCTAGGACATAATAATACCAAACTTTGATGATGGACTGGCTAAGGGATTGTTCCATTGCATCTGTTTTGTTATCACAGGATCTGTTAAAACAAAATCAAATTTTGTTTTCAATGCACATGCTGGAATTTTGTGTGCATTTGTTCTTATTAGATAAAAAGTTTATCCTCCTCAAATTTGCACATATGATTTTAATGCACATTTTTTGCCAAGGATTTTTCACAGATTTTCATTCAGGTTTAGATCAGGACTCTGGGCTGCCATTTCATTTTCAGTGTTTTCAACTTCAAATAACAGCTTTTTACCCATGCTGCTGTAAAAGAGGCCAAACTCCTTTTGCAGAAAACATCCCCAAACCATGGCACGTCACCTCCACCTTTAACTGACTTCTTTACACACAATTGTATTTAAATGTATTTTGTGTCTACTACCTCCTAGTGGTGGGGTTATTACTTGCACTTGTAAACTATGAAAGAACTATAAAGCTTTTCTTTAATTTCTTCTCTCTCCAGACAGTCATAGAGATTTGTGCATTGCTTGGTAAGACTAACATCGGTACTCTGGTAGTCAGCATTGTAACTATTGTTGGCTTGATCATTGCAAAGGAACTCAGCGCCTTGGCAGCAAAAAAAATCCCTATTCCGATTCCAGTTGAGCTGATTACTGTGAGTAACATCATTCAGTTAGACACACAAGCACATACATAAACACACATGTATATAGTCTTCTGAGAATATAAATACACCCTAAGCCTATAAGCCTTAACATATAAGCCTTAATTGCACACTATAAAAAAACAATGAGCCATTTAAACCCAAATTTGGGTAAATTTTGTACAATTCCAGCCACTTGATTAAATGTTTAATTAACTTTTTACCCATTAGTTGGGTTTGTCTATATTTTCCCAAATTTGGGTTTTAAACAGCTCAGCATTTTTAGTGTTTGCATTATTGACCCTCATTAACCATTGACCATCATTAACGCTACCTCATCTTAAATTTTTATATTTTGTTCTACCATCTATTTGGATTTCACTTTGTTCTGTTGCCTAGAGAGTAACTCAAAACTTTCATTTTGCTGTGTGTATAGATTATTATAGCAACTGTGGTGTCATGGTATATGGATTTGAAGACCATTTACAAAGTTGAAGTTGTTGGCGAAATCCCATCAGGGTGAGTCTAATACACAATTTTGCAGCCTAAATACAACACTTTTCCATTTGGGTCGTCAAGTTTTGGTGTCTGATGAAATAAATGTACAAAACTGATTTTATATAAATACAAAAACATATGAAAGTTATTAAAGTGTCTAATTTAAAGTTTCAAGGCACATTTGTGAAACAAATGTCAAAATACATTTGAAATAATGTTTCCACCGTAATTCAGCTTTGCAAATACAGTATGTAAAAATGAAACAACATAATTATTCTGTACTTATTATTAGAATATAAAAACCAATAGGTGATTATGCGCTATTTTATTACATTTTAAGTGGATAAAAACATCTAGCTGATGAATGGGTTAAGCATAGTGGTTTGAAGTATAGTGGCAAAGTATTTGAAGCTTCACTCTGATCCTTAAATAAAGTCTTTTACTATATCATCAAATGATTATTGTTCTTAATATGCCTGACAAGAGTTTTGCTATATTATCTATTTATATTATGAATGGCATTTTTGTTAGTATCATGTTAAATATGTTTGATATTTGTTAATTTTACTCCCAAAAAACTAAAACAAAATTATAATGTACAGTATGGAGAAAAAGTCAAGTGTAAAAATAAATATAGTTCATAAACTTCAGCAACAACCTGTGTGTATAATCATCTGTATCTCTTCCTATTGTAGTCTGCAGGCTCCAGTGGCGCCAGAGGTCTCACAGCTGGGCTCAATGGTCGGGGATGCTTTTGCACTGGCAGTGGTTGGTTATGGCATTGCTATTTCACTGGGGAGAATATTTGCCCTCAAATATGCCTACAAAGTTGACAGTAACCAGGTAAGAGACTCTCAATGCATTTCCTTTTTGAATGTGTATAAACATTTTTGATTGTGACTTTTTCAGACTGTCATTAAACCTCAAAGCGTTGTCAGGTTACTTAGGTATTGATTTAGTTTGCCTGTATATGTTGATTTGATTCTCAAAGTGTCAGCATCCATCTTTACTTTTAATAAATCACTAAGCACCTCTGCTTAGTGATTTATTAAACGATTATTCTGTTGAAAATCTTTTTTAATGTTCTACTCGAGAAAAGAAAGTCTCCTACTTCATGGATGATCTATCTATTTAAGATGTCTTTGAGTGCAAACACAAATGAACAAACTATCAGACTACAGCAGACAGAAAGATTAGTGACTGTTTGATTATAAAAATACAAAATTCTGTTAGAGATATGATGTATCTTCAAATTCAGGAAAAAGGCTCACATATTTACAAAAACTGCCATTATGCAACATTTTCCAGGATTTTAGATCTTACTTAGTTAAACTGAATGTTTTTGTGTCTTATTTCATCATTGATATGTACACTTTTTTACACAGATTTCCATGTGTTTAGAAAAAACCCTGTTTAAGCATCTTATGCTCTTTTCTTAATCAGGAGCTCATAGCACTGGGTCTGTCTAACTCCATTGGAGGCCTGTTCAGCTGTTTTGCCATCAGCTGCTCAATGTCTCGCAGTATGGTGCAGGTCAGCACAGGGGGGAAATCACAGGTGAGAACATCCGCAAAGTGCAAACTGACATCATTTCCTTTTCCAACATTCATTCATTCATCAATTCATTCATTCATTTTCCTTCGGCTTAGTTCCTTATTTATCAGGGGTCGCCACAGTGGAACCACCAACTATTACAGCATGGTTTTGCAGCGGATACCCTTCCAGCCGCAACCCAGTACTGGGAAACACCCATACACACTCGCATTCACACACACACTCATACACTACGGCCAATTTAGTTTATTCAATTCACTTATAGCGCATGTCTTTGGACTGTGAGGGAAACCAGAGCACCCGGAGGAAAGCCACGCCAACACAGGGAGAACATGCAAACTCCACACAGAAATGCCACCTGGCCCAGCCAGGACTTGAACCAGGGACCCTCTTGCTGGAAGGCGACAGTGCTACCCACTGAGCCACCGTGCCGCCCACCCTTTTTTTAATACACTGTAAAATAATATACAAAAGGCGGCAGCACCAAAGCTCCGAATTTATTAACTTAAAAATACTATCACTAAGCATGTCATGTTTCGAGCGCACCGGCTCTTCATCAGACAATATTGATCACAACGTGTCACTCTTTATACTCCCCTGGATCACATGATCTCACACCTTATCTCACAACAAAAAAATAAAAGACAATGCACTATAAAATATACAATATATTCAATAAAAAACAATAATAATGAAAATTACTGCCAGCAGCACAGTAGATGCCAAATTAATAAAGTAAAATAACAGTAAAATTTGTAATTCAAATACAGCACAAAAAACAGAATTTAAAGCTTTTTTGATTAAAGATATTTACAGAAAACACAGTTATTTTACAAGTATTTGCTAAAAATGATAAAAATAAAGTGATGCCACTAAATGTTCTGCAGAGAAGAACTGTCATTTTACTGGTATTCCGTTGATTATTATGAATCAAAGCCTTCAATAAAATGACAGCACTATTGGTTGTGAAGAGAAACACTGTTACTTTATAGATTCCTTCTTAATATCATATCATTTGGTTGTCTAAAACATGACATTAATTTGTAATGTTGAACGTCAGACATGTTGGCCTAAATAACCATTATACCCATTTCAGTGTGGAATACATTTTGTGGAAAAATTGTCACCCAATCACCACTGGAAGAAATTGCCTTCCAAACTAAATCTAAAGTGCATCAGTTTTGATTCAGATAACCAGCAATGCAACACATCTCCTTTGCATAGAGTCAATCAGGTTGTTGATTTGTGGCCTGTGGAGTGTTGGTCCACTCCTCTTCAATGGCTGTGCAATGTTGCTGGATATTGGCAGGAACTGGAACACCCTGACATATACGGAAAAACAAAAGTGTTGCATTCATACTTTTGTTATATATATATATATGTGTGTGTGTGTTTGTATGTAATTTAAGATAACAAAAAATATATATACTATCAAAATAATATAGTAAATACTTGTATAAAAGTATTTTATATTGGTGATTTGTAATTTGTAATTAATGGTATAATCCTTATAGTTGATTTGGTAATGACAATAATTTGAATAAAAAGCTTTGTTAAAAATGAGTTATTTCCTGTGAAATCTGGATTTTTCCTCCAGTGCACCCAGTTCAGTTCTGAATAGACATGGATGATTTGATGGCTGGTTGATTTATTTTTATGTGAAAGTTGAAATCCTCTCTCTGTCAATCTCTTAGGTTGCAGGAGCGATTTCTGCTCTGGTGATTCTGGTGATCTTGTTAAAGATTGGAGAACTCTTTGAGGAGCTGCCAAAGGTTAGCTGCTGAATCTGCTCTTGTGTGCGCATGTCATCATATCTGTGCTCAATTCATGAATATATTAATGCGTCTGTTTACATAGAAATTTACAGACATGTGTGCGCTGGTCTGTTTAGGCAGTGCTGGCGGCTATAATCTACGTAAACCTGCAAGGCATGATGAAGCAGTTTGGAGACATCTGCTCTCTCTGGAGGACCAACAAAGTGGATATGGTGAGAGAGAGAAAGAGAGGGAGCAACACATTATGCAACACTTTAAAAATAGACCTATACATAAACAAAATAGGACAGAGAGCAGGAGGGAGTGAATAGATTGACAGAAAGAATAAAGGGGGAAAGAATTGATGCTTCGCCTGTTATTCTCTGTGTTGTTTGTGTGTTTAGGTGGTGTGGGTGATGACTATGATCTTGACCATTTTGTTTAATCCTGACATGGGACTGGCTGCCTCTATCGCCTTCTCTATCCTTACTGTGGTCTTCAGAACTCAGCTGTGAGTGACAGAAAGCACATACACAGAGCTTTAAGATTTCACAGATACACACTTAATTGTGCCACTTGCATCACATTTTCATTGTAGTTTCTGTGCAGATTATTAGAAATGTAGGCACATTTTCAAACGCAAAGAGTATTCTTAATATTTTAGACATTTTAATGGGGAGACACAGAAAAGAGCTAACAGGAAGGGGTGTGGGGCAGCACGGTGGCTCAGTGATTAGCACTGTCGCCTCACAGCAAGAAGGTCACTGGTTCTAGTCCCGGTTGGGCCAGTTGGCATTTCTGTGTGGAGTTTGCATGTTCTCCTCATGTTCATGTGGGTTTCCTTCAGGTGCTCCGGTTTCCCCCACAGTCCAAAGACATGCTCTATAGGTGAATTGAATAAACTAAATTGGCTGTAGTGTATGAGAGTGTATGGGTGTTTTCCAGTACTGGGTTGCAGCGGGAAGGGCATCCGCTGCGTAAAACATATGCCGGAATAGTTGGTGGTTCATTCCGCTGTGGCGACCTCTGAAATAGAGACTAACCTGAAGAAAAATGAATGATGAAGGTAGGGGTGTAAAAAATACACTCTGTTTTTTATATACTAATAAAGAAATCTAAATAATATAAAACAATATTGAGTAAAATAAAATGTGCAAATCCTCATTAGGAAACAACTAATTTGAGGTACTCTAATTGCAGGGCAAAAAAAAGAAAATATAAATAATTTAAACATAAAAGGTACCTTCGTCATTTCTGTGCTTCAGCTTCAGATGCACTGACAATTTTGACAAATAAGTGTTACCTACAGTGGCCAAACGCTACAAGAAAACACATACAAATAGAAAAACTAACACTAACAAACAGAAATCATCTTTAATTTGACAACATACGTGCACACAAATTCTTCCAACACATGCAAATTCAGAAACGCTTTGCAAATGACGCAGACCACAACAGAAATGTATTGTGGGACCCCAAAAAGTGAAGAACCCGTCTGCTTTCTGTTTAGAGCGCAATAATTATTTTAATGTGCAGATCATATGGTTCCTTGTTGTTTGTAAATTTTAAGCCCTAATAATCTGACAAATTGCACAATTAATTTTAAATGGAACATTATTTTAATGCCATGTTAGCAAGAGTTACTCTCAGAAAAAAAATATACTAACAACACTGAACTTTACAAATCAGGACGATCCAACAACACTGTGGACTGTAAACAGGAAGCAGCCAGGTTCGTCTCTTTTTGTGGTCCCCCAACACATTTTCGCTGTGGTTGCTGTAATTGCATGTATTGTGGGAATTTGCTAATTTGCGTGTTGTCAAATTGAGGAAAATTTTTTTCTCTATGTGTTAGTGTTTTCCTATTTCTATGTGTTTTCTTAATTTGCAGTGTGCTTGAGCTCTCTCAGCCACTGTAGTTTCGGCTTGTCCTGGCAATCTTTACTTGAGCTTTGGCTGTATGTCCATCTTTTTCTTAAAAAAGTAGGAAATACATTCACATCAAACAGCAAAAACTACGTTTTTTTTCTTTTTTGTCTGCTAGCCTGCTACTACTCTTAAGCATATATGTAATTTGATCAATGTATTATTGATTCATACTGATGTGTTGTTACACCGCTACTTACTATGTGTAGCAACAGACAAATATTTGAGTTTAACTTAACTGTAAAGTAGAAACTCTGCAAGTTTGGTCTCTAAATCAAACCACAAACATTTCATCATATTCCTCAATATAATAAAAGTACTGGTATTATGGTGAGTGCATAATATGGTTGATTTTACCCCATTATTTATTTTAGCAAGTCTTCAAATTTTTTCCATGCACCGAATTTCTTTCTCCATGTACCACCTCAGCCACTGGCTAAACACCCCCTGGCTTAGCCTGCTTTTAACCTGACAGTAGCCCAAAATTCTTGCTACTGGTCAAGCTGGAAAGTGATCAAATATTTTGATTGTGCCTTCAAGTTCCACAATGTGCACACTTTTAGGGGAAATAAACCCATGATTGGATTACTTATAGCTAATAGTTAATGAACAATAAACTCTACAAAAGTAAAAAATTTAAAAAGTAAAAAATTTAAAAACTCTTTACAAAAGTAAAAATCTTAAACACCTTGAATTGAGAATGTAAAACTGGTTCTGCAGGCGGTCTCCTGTTTCACTGAAGTCAGCAGAAAATCCAGGGAGAACCTTTTTTTGAATGTCATATTGCGTTTCCTTTGAGTTCCCTGAGCCTGGCCATATGTACCATGGGCTTTGTGTCTAAAATTAAAGTCCTGTTCTTGACAGCATCGATATATGATGAAAATTCTCTGTCTGTCTCTCCTAGTTTTGACATCTTTCTCCTTACCTGCTTTTTTCCTTTCTCTACAACAGACCGAAATACTCCATCCTTGGGCAGATTTCTGGCACTGACATCTACAAACCAGTAGAGGACTACAATCAGGTGACCACAACTATGATAACACAACCCCCCACATAATTATATAGTATATTGTACACTAACCAGCCACTTTATTAGGTAGACTTTACTAGTACTAAGTTCTTAAATTCTTTATTGCACTGATTCAGGTGCTGGAAACATTAGAGATTTTGGTACAAATTGACATTGAAGAATCACACATTTTCTGCAGATTTGGTTGGGTGTATTTAATACTTTTGTTTAATGCTGTACTTGTTATATTTAAACAGCAAAGGTGTTGCACACTTGTAAAGTGGTTGAGCTGGAACTAAGGCAAAGTTCATCCTAAAATGTTATCATGAAATCTCATCATTTCTGCATACTTCAGGAAAACCTGCTTTTCTACTCTTTGATTATCTGATCCATTACTGTCACAGGTTTGCAAGGTCATGACTTGTATGTGCTTTTCTTGGTTTGGTTAGCTACTATTTGCTTTAAAGTTATCTGGGAGTGTCAGAATGAGTGGCTGTTGTAGTTTCAAAATAGTTGCTGTAAAAGAGACCTGGCTATAACAAGCATCTAAAATATGTTAAGAGGTTAAGCTGCAGCTAATCAGAGGCACAAAACTTGTTCTTGTGAATGTTTTTATATTTTGGTAAAAAAATAAGTGTGTATATATATATGTGTGTGTGTGTGTGTGTGTGTTTGCGTGCGTATGTGTGTATATATGTGTATATATGTGTATATATATATATATTCATTCATTCATTCATTTTCTTTTCGGCTTAGTCCCTTTATTAAT
>CAIGQV010017835.1:12781423-12799144 GCA_903798115.1 Danio jaintianensis | reverse complement strand
TTTTTTTTCTACAAAACAAACCACTGTTATACTAGGACGTTCCTAATTATCCAAACTTGCCCAGTTGACCTAATTAACCTTAAGCCTTTATGTTGCACTTTAAGCTGAATACTAGTATCTTGAAAAATATCTACTAAAAAGAAATCTGCTATAGTTATTAAAACTATTATGTTTGGAAATGTGTAGAAAAACCATCTCTCCTTTAAACAGAACTTGGAAAGAAAAATATAAAAGAACTCAAATTTAACAGGAGGGCTAATAATTCTGACTTCAACTGTAGGTACATATAAATACATAGTGGTATTCCCATGACAGGTTTCAAAGAAACTGGTCTGAACATTCCAGCTTAATCCCAGCAGGGTATCATCTAGATTATAGAACATGTTCAACTAGCATCACACTGTTTCACAAACAGATGACACCTATCCTGTTGCCCAAAGTACAACAATGGACTTACTGTGTACACAAAGGGTGTTTGGAATATTATTAGAACTAAAGGGATAGTTCACACATAAATGTAAATTTACTCACCCTGAAGTCTTTCCAAACCTTTACGAGTTTCAAACACAAAATATATATTTTTAAGAATGTCGGGACCTGGTAGTCATTATCTTTCATAGAAAAAGAAAGTTGTCAATTTCTTTCCTGGTTTAGAACAAGTGGAGGATGATGAAATGATGACAACATTTTCATTTTGGTTGAACTATCACTTTTAAAACATAATCTGACGGTAGCGATATCACTGTAGGAAACAACTGCATAAGAGTGAACATCATTAGTCTTTTACCTTAACTGACACAGCCTAATAGGATGAAAGAATTTAATCACTCTCGTTCAGCTGTAATGAGGACAAAATTGGAGTGAAAGAGCGAGAGAGTGTCAATAAAGCACATAAAACAGAAACCGAGAGAGAGAGAGAGAGCGAGCGAGAGAGAGAGAGTGTGTGTGTGTGTTGTCAGTTTCTCACACAGCTCTCCTTTCAGTCTTTCTCCACCCATCAGGCGGCCGCTCAGCATCTGCGGTGCGCGGATCAGACTGGAGCCCAGTGCGGGAAACAGCAGCAGGCAGAACGCCGCTGTTAAACACCGGCTCACTCCATTACCTAAATTGATTTCTGCCTCCAGCATTCAGCCTGTAGCAGGTTCTGGTAAGTGGCTCACTGGAATTGTTTTTGTTTGCTGTCTAGTTCGCTGAATGTGCTTCTAAATTAAATATTGGGGAGTCACTTTTGCCAAACACAATTTAATACAGACTAATCCGAGCCAGACACGCGCACTGAGTCACGGGAACTCACATTTCTTAAAGCTACTGCGTGTATATATTAATATAAACAGATACACATATACATTTTTAAATCGTTCAACAGGTTATTTCTTCATCCTTGGAGGTAGGCAATAACATTTTATCTTTATTTAAATGCGTAGCCAACAAATATAGTCAACAAATAGAAATTGCACTTAAAAAGTAATCATGCTCATATGCTACTAGCCTAATGAAAAATCTGTTTAGTTAAACATAAATAGGTATACGCTATATAGCCTACAAAAAGGACATTTTAGCTCCAACTTTTATACTTTTAACTAATGAAGTCATTTAAAAATGAAATAGGCTAAAATAAAATTCCAAATTAAGCAAATATGTGGCAAACTTGTAATGTCATTAATAATTAATGAAATATTCTCATTCAACAATGTTTTTATTATGTGGTGCTGTAGGCTATGATTTTTGTCAAATCAGTTTTGCTTATGCAACATATTATTGTGGGCTGTCGTGAACAAAATATAAACGGAGAACTATTTAACAGATGAAAACATCTAAACGTGTCATTCGGTGTTGACAGCCAACATAAATCAGTGCTGGCCTCGATTCATCATCGACCCATATACGATCGGGCTCAAATTAATTGCCAAGTCGATGCACCTCTTACCGTCTCATACTGCATGCTGACAGTCACAAACACTACCGCAGTGCGCGCGCTATTTTTGCTTCGCTCTATAGAAAACCAATTATTGCGGTGACAATAGACTCTCTTTGGACTGTCGGTCCATTTAAAAGAGCGCGCGCGTGCGTGTGAGCGTGTGAATGTTGCGAAGGGTTCAGGACAGTCCGCGTTATCTCTGGCTCTCCTGACGTCAGCGGCTGTCATTGAAAACATTCTGCCGGTCGCTGAACGGTGCGCTGCACCAGATGAATGAAATCTCCGTAATGCATATGCTGGCCACCTGCCTGTTGGTCGCCGCTGTTTCATACTGGTACAGCAGCGACCTTCTGACAGCGCTCCGTTTGTTTATTTCAGACTCAGCCCTCAGCGGGGACATGCCGGAACCCGAGGGGACTCGTCGGTCACCGCAAGGTGTTCCTTACAGCGACCTGCCGCACATCATCAACGCCGACGGACTGCACTTGTTCTGTCGTTACTGGGAGCCCGACGGTCCTCCGAAGTAAGTGCGATACTAATAAAACAAATCCAGAGATTAGGTCAGGCCTCTTGGGATAAAGCGAAGGATCCCTCCGTTACAGCGTCCGGTTAAGCAGCGCGAGAGACTGATAAGCGCTCACTCGCTGATGTTTCCTTACGGAGCGTATTTTTAGCGCACTTTCAAGAGCCTGCGTTTCCATTCCAGCACCTCAACAGTTGCCATACGCATTCATAACTACAAACAGAAGCAAACAGTGCAGGTTCATGTTAAAGTTAACGTTAAACAGTGCGTTCATTTGCGGTTTTCCGCAGAGGTTCTGTTTTATCACGCTGCAAACTGTTGGCACATCACATGATGTCTAAAGTTGGTGAGTGAGGAAATAGACGAAGGAAGTATAGCTTTTCTAGTCAAATCTAGTTTTTCCGAAGTGCTACCTTTGCTGCTGAATAAAAATTAAAGCCCCCTGTGCGAGTTTTGTAGACTGTTAAGTATATGAAAATTTATAATAATTAATAGACTAAAACAAGACAAAATAAAAGACAAAACTACTGCAAATGTGCATTTTTAACAATGTTATCATGTTACAATGCTAGCTACATTATGCTTTATTAAATATTACCTTCCATGCAGTGCTAGCTGTCTGCAAAGGTTTTAAGAAGAAACTGCAAATAAAGTTATTGTGTATTAAAAATATGCTTTGACCAAGTAAAATGTTTTGTCAATTATTCTTATAGTTATGTTAGCTATCACCGTTCATATATAGTAATTATATAGATATATATTTATCTTAGGAATTATCATATTAGGCAGCACAGTGGCTCAGTGGTTAACACTGTCGCCTCACAGCAAGAAGGTCGCTGGTTTGAGTCCGACTGGGCCAATTGGCATTTCTGTGTGGAGTTTGCATGTTCTCCCTGTGTTGGCATGGGTTTCCTCCGGGTGCTCCGGTTTTCCCCACAGTCCAAAGACATGCGCTATAAGTGAATTGCATGAACTAAATTGGCCGTAGTGTATGAGTGTGTGTGAATGAGAGTGTATGGGTGTTTCCCAGTACTGGGTTGCGACTGGAAGGTCATCCGCTGCGTAAAACATATGCTGGGATAGTTGGCGGTTCATTCCATTGTGGCGACCCCTGATAAATAAGGGACTAAGCTGAAGGAAAATTAATTAATAAATTATCATATTATTTGGATATTTCTATTGTTTTCACTTGTAAGTCACTTTGTTTAAAAGTGTCTCCCAAATGATTAAATGTAAATGTACTATCTCATGAGGTCAAAGGAAAAGACTTGGCAATGGAAAGGTATAGCAGGAGATGCTGTAGGTCACATAAAAATGATAGCAGTTTGTCCAGATTACCTTCATGCTGCATTGTACATACTATTTTAACAGTCAGTAAATTAAGCACTTAAAAGAAGTACCTACTCAGAGATGCACAGCCTGAGCCATCTTCAATAATTCATTACAAGAATCAGCTCAAACGAGTCATTCGTGAGTGAACTGGACTACAGTGGTTGCACTAATTGTTGCTGAAAAATGAGAAGAGCACTTTGGAGAAATAACCTGATGTAAACTATCAGGAAATGATGACCCCAGATCAGTCTTCTAGAAAAAGCTGTGTTATTTTAAGCTGACCCAGTCCAGTTCTTCATCACGTCAAGCATTTGACTGACTTGTTCATAATAATGTTTACATTATAGTGAATTCAAATCATACAGACAGTGCCTGTGTTCACTCACAATGATTTCCAATTGATATAAATCCAGTTTCTCATAAACACTGTCCAAGCGACTGTAGCATCAGAATTACTCGTCTGGTTAAAGTGAATGCAGAAGGGGCCCATTCGGTATCTCTGCAGTGAATGCTGAAGGGGATGTATTGGTTTCCATGCAGAATACAAGTAAAAAAAAAAAGAAAAGAAAAATCCCCCTGCTCTTGGCCCCTTTACGACCACATAAAGACACACATACTCTCAGTATAGATGCACTACTTTTATACTATGGTACGATAAGCTGTAGTTCCTCTAATTAGAAAAATAGGTCACATTTTGGCTTTGTCATTTGTTTCCTATATTTAACAATGGTGCAAACATTCAGTTTGTGTGGGTGTCATGATTATGTCAGACAGGTCAAACACAAAGCTGTTGTTTTGCCATCAGCGATTCACCCTGAAGTGGCCATATAGCGTGGCCCAGGGGAGCATGCCGTTACCATGGTAACCACCTCTTCCCCTTTCTCAGTCTAATTTGATCTCTAATGCTTGTCAACCATGATGTGTGAGTGTGTATGACAAGAGTGAGTGTGCATCTGTACAGGTTCATGAGCATATCTTGGCGTCTCATTAAAACACAAACCAACCATATGATTCTTGATTTTAAAACCTCAGACATTTTGGTTTGGGATGTGGAAGACATTGCCTTTTCCATCCGACTGACTGTGAAGGATTTGTAGCAGCTAACGTGAAGCGAATGCAGTGATCTGACATGTTTATATCAGACATCTGAAGGATAGCTACCAGGATCCCCTCTAGTTCTGCGCTCCGTCGTTCTGTTTACGGTGAAATATTTAGCTTGCGTTTGATCGCTTGAAGGTTCTGCGAGTTTGTTTACTTGCTGCTTAGAAACATTTCAGCTTAGGGTTGTAGGATGTGGAATTACTGGACGCTATGCATCCTGCTGCAATAAATTGACCCAGTATGAGTGTGTTTTTAGTAACTCGTTTTTATTGTAACAATATCAATTTTCAATTCCATCTGACAAAATCAAGCTGTTTTGTAATAATATGGTCTATAGCAGGAGTTTACAAACTTTTTAAGGCAAAAAAAAGGCAGCTGCATATTTTACATCTAAAAAAACACTTTATACTGTTCAAGAAAGACTTTCAAGTTATTCTGAATTACGGCTGCCCAATATTTAGAAATAATTAAAATTAAATTATTGTTATTGTGATAATTTTGTATACAAGAGCCAAGCACTTGGCCAATCGGATGGGGCCTTACTATTTTATACCTGCCTTTCTAGTAGGTGCTACTATGCTATTGACTAGAGCCAAAACGAAAGGTGAACCTTGTGCCTCAGAGCAGAGAGCTGAGAATAAATACTAATGGCGGAAATAGAGAATATCTGTCAAGGTTTTCACTTGTATTGTTTTAAAGTCTAAATGTGTGCCCTTGACAGTGTTTTTTTATATATGAAACACTGTATATTTCATGTATTGAAATATATGATCAATACATTACATAAATGATTTTTAAAAGCTACTAAAAATAGCATTTCTCCAAAGAAATATATTGTGGCAATACTCAATGATATTGTACATCGCATATTTTCTCAGTATGATGCAGCTCTAATCTGAAAATACTATTATTAATTTAAATGTGTGATATTATAATACAACAAAATGAAATTTGTGTTATCAATTCAAATGGATGGTGTGCAGTTGGTGTAAATTCACTTTATACAATGGTCTGTCTGAGTATTTGATTCCAATCGGCTGTATAGTGTGAATTAAAACTGAAATCCCTTAAAACTAATCCTGTATGATTTATAAGCCTTTTTAAAAAAATGCACAGGGACATGGGGCATTGACCTTATAAGTTACAAGTTACCTTCTCCTTGTAATACCTATGTCATACCCATGTCATTATATACATTTGTGTCCTGATACATCACAAAAACGTGCACACACACAGATACACACACGCTAAGATCAATAAGATCACAGTAATATTCAGGAACATAGAAACTTTTCAATGCTGCCTTTTGATTTTCATGAATAAAGTAGCTTTGAAATTGAATTACTAAATTATTCATTCATTCATTCATTTTCTTTTCGGCTTAGTCCCTTTATTAATCTGGGGTCGCCACAGCGGGATGAACCGCCAACTTATCCAGCATGTGTTTTACGCAGCGGATGCCCTTCCAGCTGCAACCCATCACTGGGAAATATTCATACGGACAATTTTAGCTTACCCAATTCACCTATACCGCATGTCTTTGAACTTGTGGGGGAAACCGGAGCACCCGGAGGAAACCCACGCGAACACGGGGAGAACATGCAAACTCCACACAGAAATGCCAACTGACCCAGCCGAGGCTCGAACCAGCGACCTTCTTGCTGTGAGGCGAACGTGCTACCCACTGCGCCACCGCGTCGCCCCATTACTAAATTATATTTTAACAAATTTTTTAATGCAACTAAACTCCAGGTTGGTTGGGAGAAATGCAGAAATGCATGCAATTCACACATGCAAGTTTGATCTTTTTTTCAATAATTATATTATGCCTTATAATGCATTCATTCAAATAAATGTGATCTTACCACACTACCTCATCTATATGTCTGATTTAAAGTGGACTGAATGTTAAGATCTAACGATCCATAACTAACGAAAATGCTTCCGGTCAAATATTGCACTGTATACACCATTAACGGCTTTAACTTGTCAATGCTGTCAAATAAACAACAAATAAGCAACATAATCTATGGCTATCTGTGCACTATGCATTAATCCATTAGCTTTCTAAAGTTAAATTATTAAATTTCATCCTTCAGCTAGAAAAATAGCAGTGACAGTAAACAGGAAAAGGATGTTCATACATATGCATCATCTGATAAGGCTCAAATAAAAATTGTAATTTATTTACAATTAATGTAATTTAATTAACACAATATATGATGTTTCCTGGGGCTGCACAGTGGCGCAGTGGGTAGCACGTTCGCCTCACAGCAAGAAGGTCGCTGGTTCGAGCCTCGGCTGGGTCAGTTGGCGTTTCTGTGTGGAGTTTGCATGTTCTCCCTCCCCACAAGTCCAAAAACATGCTCTATAGGTGAATTGGGTAAGCTAAATTGTCCGTAGTGTGAATGAGTGTGTATGGATGTTTCCCAGTGATAGGTTGCAGCTGGAAGGGCATCCGCTGCGCAAAACATATGCTGGATAAGTTGGTGGTTCATTCCGCTGTGGTGACCCCAGATTAATAAAGGGACTAAGCCGAAAAGAAAATGAATGAATGAATGAATGATGTTTCCTCACACACACTCATAAGCTTATCTCATTAATGAACTAGCAAAGTGTTTTTCCCCAAAGCAAATCCATGCTTTTCAGTTGTTTTCAATGGGAGTGCCACATTTGTAAAACAGCAGCAGTTTGATGAAGTGCTAAGTGTCTGTTTCACGGTTTTTTTGTTGGGTGCCAAGTTGAAAAATGTTGGAAAAAAAAGGTGTTTAAGATGTTCCCTCAAGCACTTATAAATATGTGTGTTTTAGTTTTAACCAGTCTGGTTTGTTGCATAGTGTGAGTGACGTTTTAATTAATATAATAATTGTCAATGAAAATGTACAACTGGCAAATGTGGTCTTTGAGTATTTGTGAGTCTTTGCTATTTATTATTAGCTAAAGTGAACATGTCAACATTGACAGCTCTAATATTTGTAAAAAATCTTTTTTGTTTCCTCTTAAATTAATTTGAACCCCCTCGAATGCAGTCACTTAGGTGAAGTTTACATCAAACTAACCTTTGACAGTAAACAGGAACATTGTAAGGCCGTCTGCGGGAAGTTGACCTTCATTTAAAAGAACTGTCAAAACAGATGTGCTCCGGTGAAGTGGCTAAAATTATTCACCGGAGTGCTTTGTTTAATATTTAGCAGACTTGCTGTTTACAGTCTAGACATCTTCTCAGACTGTCCTTTTACAGTAGCCTCATGTCCAGTCGAATGCCACCAGATGCAGCCAGCGAAACAGGAAGTGGGTGAAAGTTGAAAAGACCACAGTAGCCCATTGTATGACCCCTGTAATGATTGACAGATCGTTCAATAGATAATTTGGGCATTGAACCCACACGAGGTGAAGTGAAATGCACTCATACACAGGCCGATATGTTGGGTCATGCCGGTCATTTTGACGCATTCTCTTGTATCTAATGGCATTTGGAGATGAATTCCTCAACCAAACATGGATATTTATACAGCTGTCTACAGCAATGCCAATAGACATTCATAAATGTGTTCCTCACAAGCACAGCCAAAACTGTACTAGTACACTAAATTTTATTATCGGTTTATCTGTTTACGTCAACTCTTCGTTTGATGCTGTATAGTTTAAATTCTTAAGATCTATTTTGGAATTCCAAAGACGTGCTAGCACACACACACACACACACACACACACACACACACACACACACACACACACACACACACACACACACACACACACACACACACACACACACACACACACACACACACACACACACACACACACACACACACACATGCACAGTAGTCTCTCTGTCTGCCTCACAAACTCCATTCCCAGGCTTCAAGGACTCGATCTTTCTGATCTGAGGATGATCATGACTACAAACGCACACATTTTATTTTACACTTTGTTGCCACCAAATGGTTCTTATAGTGAAAGGCTTTATTTTTAGCGAATACATTTCTCAGCATGACAGAGAAATAGATGGAAAGATTCCGCAAAGGGGTAAAAATACACACACTCAGTCCTCGGAGACCATGTGAGCTCATTATGTTTTTACAAAGACTCTTTTTGTTACTGATCAGAGGCTACATTGAGGTCATAACAAATATGCACAAGTTTGCCATTTCGCTTTGTTCCTCTTTCCTCTCTTTCTGACTTTATTCATAGGTTTAGCATGTATGCTGCTAATGAGTATATCATTTTGTTCTTGCGTTAGACTATTTTGTAAAGATCTATCAGTATTTAGGAAATGAGAAATGGTTCTGAATAATGTCAGAATTAAATGACTTTCTCTTCCGTTTAGAGTTTTCATACGTGCATTTCCGCAGAGTTTCACTCTGGTCCTCATTTGAAATTGGTTTCCACTAGCATCCCATTGGCTCAAACAACTTTTAATGTTTACTCTCTTTAGTGCCTGATTACAATTCCTTAAAAATCATGCTGAAATGTTGTTTAATAGGTTGTAATGATGAACATGATATGAGCAAACATGCTATAGCATACAGATACAGATTAGCTTGATTCTTTTTTTTTTTGCTTTTAATGATTCACAACTGTGTTTTTGGATTTATTGATGTTGTCTGAGGTCCGCTTATAATGTTAGCAAGAGTTTTACATAAAAAACAAACATTTTCTATATTGTTTTTGACCTTCTCTTTGAAGCCCCCTGTTTTGTTCCAAATTAAGTATTTATTATTAAAAATGTCAACCTATTTTCATTCATTCATTCATTTTCCTTCGGCTTAGTCCCTTTATTCATCAGGGGTCGCCACTGCGGAATGAACCGACAACTTATCCAGCATATGTTTTACACAGCGGATGCCCTTCTAGCTGCAACCCAGTAATGGGAAACATCCATACACACTCATTCACACACATACACTACGGCCAATTTAGTTTATTCAGTTCACCATATAGCGCATGTCTTTGGACTGTGGGGAAAGCCGGAGCACCTGGAGGAAGCCCACGCGAACACGGGGAGAACATGCAAACTCCACACAGAAATGCCAACTGACCCAGCCGGGACTCGAACCAGTGACCTTCTTGCTGTGAGGCGACAGTGCTAACCACTGAGCCACCGTGTCGCCCTCAACCTATTTTCATCATATTTTTATTCAAATATTATTTGCTAAAGAAATTATTGCTGCTGTCTAATTAGTATCCTATAACTATTGATTCCTGACTAAACCTTTTAGTATACCGGTGTAGTTTCCAATGATGAAAAACATACTTTGAGATTTGTCATCATTACTGTCCATCTGTTAATAAATTAAAAGTGGTTGAAAATGTACACATTTCCATTTCATTAGTAGTTTCATTAGTAGTATTTTATTTTTTTTTTAAATTTTTTTTTGCTGTCTACAGTAGTCAACATTTGAAGTGATCAAAATGGTCCTAAGACAAAAATAATAGTTTTTGGACAACTTTTGATGAAAGGTTGTGATCCACTTCAAATGTTGACTACTATAGTATTGTTTAATAGACAGTTACTGTATAAATATTTGCTTGCCAACGTTTCTTGTCAACAATTATGTACCATTTTTCGCCAATTTGAAATATAACTTTTTTTAAAGTGCACATAATAATTAAAACTCCTAAATCCTTTACGATTCCCATCCCAGATCAATAACTTGCCTCTTCTTCCATCAGGGCGCTGGTGTATGTTGCCCATGGAGCGGGAGAGCATTGTGGGGGATACGCTGACATTGCTCACAGTCTGACCCAGCATGGCATTCTGGCGTTCGCCCACGACCACGGTAAGTGGCAGAGTCCCAATCAAACGGCTGAAATACCCAGCACTCAGATTTGGTTGGTTAACAGCGATGCTTTACGGGTGATGTAGGAGGGCGTGCTCTTTATGAGGCTGCACGAGTGTGGGGTGAAAAAATTACATTTACGCCCACATCGGATTCCTGGTAATTCATCCACCCAGTTCTCCTGTCATTTATAACAGATGTTGAGGGGTGGGTGAAGAGTGGGGGATGGAGTTGAGAAATGACAGAAATGGGATGAAATGAGTGGAGAGTATAGAAAATAGCAGGTGCTATGTGTACAGCATGTTAAAGAGGTTTTGCGGCAGTGCCATGGTAACTCATGATTCACACAGAGAGACAGCGAGTCGTCTTGTGATGAGCAGTTGGGGTTTTGTGAGTGTGTGATTTGACTGTCTGCTGTCTCAGTGTGAGTAATTGGTCCTATTGAAATACAACAAACAGAAAGCATTACAAGTCACTCTTTCTCTCTCCTCCTCTACACGCTCAGTGTGTCTATACGCCACATGATTTTGGGGGGAATTATTCTAATCTATTCAATCAGTTTGTTTGTTCCATTATTCATTTTATGTTAATTTGGCTGATTAAATGTCGTGTCATTTGTATCCTGGCATTTCCTGAGCTCTTCTTTGTGAGTTGTTGGCATGGTGTTGTGAGTGACAGTCCTTGTTTATTTCCTCTTTTTTAAAAGAAAGCCAATATACAAAGACATGGGTGAGTAGAAAAACATGTATGAGGTGTAATTCACTCTCTTTCTGTTTCAGTTGGTCATGGTCAAAGTGAAGGTGAGAGGATGGAGCTCAAAAACTTCCAGATTTACATCAGAGACTCCCTCCAGCACATTGACATCATGAAGGCTCGGTATCCCAAGCTGGCCATCTTCATCGTTGGACATTCAATGGTAAGATTTCAAGCAAACCAAAAGAATAGCCTATAGCATGCCAAATACTAACACTTGATGGTTCCCTTTGGGGATGCACCAAATTTTTGGCCGCTGAAAATTATATTATTTTCAGCCAAAAGACTAAAACTGCCAGAAAAATGAGCCAAAAAAAGGCTATGATGCTTTTTGTTTGTGTTTTTTTTTTTTATCTAGTATAATTTAAGGCATTGAGTTAAATGTGAAAAAAAAAAAAAACTTTATACTATTTAACTGGCACACAGATTGACTTTTTGCAAAAACACGTATTTATTTATAAAAAAAGTACTTACAACAGGGACTGGAACATCAAACACAGGTAGGACATGAAGATGTGACAAAACAATACCGGACAAAGAACGAACTGAACCCAGGGGTATAAATACACAAGACATAATTGAACTGAATACAAACAGGGGAGAGACACAGGTGGAACTAATGAAACTAATGACTGGTGGGAAAACTGAACAAAGAAATCACATAACAATAACAGAAAGCACATGGAACACAATACAGGACACAACAAACACATGGCACATAACACAACGATGACACCAGACTGTGACATAAAATAATCAATCAATCATTAAAATGCATTTGCATATTTAGTTTTAATTTTTGGCCAAGCGCATCCAGAAGTTTTGGTTTTGACCCAGAATTTTCATTTCGGTCCATCCCTAGTTCCCTTTACAGATTCTGTTGTACTACATTGTAACTACATTGACTTTCACTTATTAGAGTATTAAACAGAATATATTAATAATATACCTTAATATCTTTGCAAGTATGCCAACTTATACTATTAACCCTAACCTACAGTCTCTACCAGAACTCTACTAATACTCTGATCTAATAAGAATTAGTTGACATGTACAGTAGTCACAAAGTAACTTATATATTCAAGAGATTATCTACTGTAAGACCCTGTTTACGCCTGGTATTAAGATGCATTTTGATCAATCAGAGCACAATGGGGGTACATTGTCATTTACATCTGGTGCTCTATGTATTTTGTAAGGTTTGGTATCGAAACCCTATTAAAAAATGTAGACAATTGAACTGAATCTGAACATTTTGGTCTCTCGTTTTGGTGCCATTTAAATGTATGAGCTGAAATCAAAGGTGCTGGAAGTAAAGGATTGGAAATGTGCTTCTTTAAATGAATATCCTGTAAGTAATTTGTATAGTTAAACCTGCTTTCTGTAGATTTGCAGCTTGGTTTTTCCATGCATATGCTGTATGATTAGCTCGCACATGCACAGTTTCAGGATAGTATGGAAAAGCACAGGCAGGTCTGCTGAAACAGGTTGGACATAAACACTGCAGCAGGGTTAAAGACCGTAATGTTTGAGAATGAGGTCAGTAGGCGAAGAGGTGGTCTTATGTGGTCTTACATTTTGTTTTTGACTACCTCTGGACGTGGTTGAAAGTAGACAAGCTCAAAATATTTTCGACCCAATTTACTGCTGTATTTTCGATCAAATTTATAAAAATGCATCTTAATACCAAATTTAACCCAAATTTATACCAAAATTCATTAAATTACAGTTTATTACTGTTGACCATTTGCATTGAAACTGTAGAAAAACTGATAAATTATGTTAAATTACACAGAAAAGCATCCAACTTTTAGATTAATCACCATAAACTTAAGGTTTTAATTATTATTAATAATTAATAATTACATTATTAATAATTAATAATGTTATTTTGTCAAATTGATCTGTGCATTTACAGTAATTTACTTTTAAAGTACAGTTTTTTTTATGTGCAATAACTGAGAATTTACTGAATTGATCCTTATTTTTACAGAAACCCCCGAACAACTACAACCAATCTCTGTAAAATAAAAAGTATTTAGAAATTATTTTTTGTAAATAAGGCCTTTAATGTAAAGTGTAACCTTGCAAATAAACATTTTCAGTATTTATGAGAGAACAAAATCAGGCACAAAGCTAAAAAAATTACCAAAGAACTAACAATGAGAGTGATTACACATATATGTTAAGGTAAGAGAAACCACAGTTGTATTTCCCTAACCAGCTGGAGGGTTTTTGCATAGGTAGGCATTTTATGGCACATTTTCCCTTTTTTATTTTGCATATTGATTTGTATTGCAATGTACCTTTTGTTTCACACAGCCTGATTTTGTCAGACAATTTTTCAGCTCATTTATTTATTTGCATTGTCACAAGTGTGGAAACGTCTAATATTCAGATTTAAATGTTTCCTACATTCGTATTAAAATTCTTTCTGAGAATATGACTCCAAAAGATGTAAATATTATTTCAGGATGGAAATTGTGAACACGTAACCCTCAGTTTACTAACTATTCAAAGCCAACTACAACTGTTGAGAGCGATAAAGTAAACTATTTGAAACTGTGATTCACGGGGTGGAGGCCACAGGAAGGCCTGTTCGCTTTCGCTTTGTTACTTTTTCCATGTTCACTGTGTGTTCAACCAGACTATATATGGCTTTGAATCCGCTTATAATGAAAACAAGAAACCAGCTGGAAGCTCTTTACTTTTCTTTTTTACTCGACTGTTCCTATTAATAAAACAGACCAGCTGCATAATCAAGAAACTTCATTAGCCATATCGACTAGAAATGGGTTTGTATGTAGGTCAAAAACAAGATGTAGCGTTTTGGTGCCTGCGTTAAATGATAAATACAAAAGTTATTTTAGATGTATTGAAAGCACATAAACGCAAGTTTCTGTGTTAATATGGTTTTTCAACATCTTCATTTAGTGTATATTTATGTAAAAGTGTAACAGCATACTTGCAGTTGAAGACAAAATTATTCTAAATTTTTTTCTTCAAATATAGAGAAGATTGACACAGTTTTAAATAATAGTGTTTCTAAAAACTAATATCTAGTGACTCATTTCTTTTGTCTTTGCCATAATGACAGTACTTCATATTTTTCTAGTTATTTTGCAAGATACTAGTATTCAGCTTAAAGTACAATTTAAAGGCTAAACTAGGTTAACTTACTTACTTACTCCCAGGGCCATTTATATTGAAGTTGATATTTAGCCGCACCATATTAGTGTTTCGTAACATCTAGTTTTTATGAGGTGAGTTGTTAGCCCAATGCTCAACCCCCAATCTGGAGGACCAGGACATACACTACGGACAATTTTGCATGTCTTTGGACTGTGGGGGAAACTGGAGCACCCGGAGGAAACCCACGCGAACACAGGGAGAACATGCAAACTCCACACACAGAAATACCCACTGACCCAGCCGGGACTCGAACCAGCGACCTTCTTGCTTTGAGGCGACATCACTACCCACTGCACCACCGTGTCAAAACTAGGTTAACTCCACTCAAAATAAATACTTTTGTTGCTTGTTCATACTACTTATTTAAAATGAGTTGAAACAACACAATTCTTAAGGTTTTTTTTTCTTAATTGCTTTATGTTCAATCTACTTAAATTTGTAAAAACAAATACATTTGCATTGGGACAACATGAAGGAATTGTGTGGAACCCAGCATTTTTTACAGTGTAGGCAAGTTAGATTAATTAGGCAAGTTATTGGACAACGGTGGTTTGTTCTGTAGTCAGTTGAAAAAAAAAATTGTTAGGAGCTAATAATTATAATAATAATAATAATGTTAATAATAATAATAAACTTTAATTTATATAGCGCCTTTAAAAGTAGCACCTCAAAGCAGTTTACAAACATAAAAAGTACATAAGAAAAAGATACATACAACGGTACATGCATAAAATACTAGACAAAACATAACAATTATAGTAAAAAAAAAAAAAAACCCTCACATTTATTTTTAAAAAATCACATAAAAGCTACCCTAAAAAAGTCGGTTTAACGGATTATTTAAAAACACTCAGGGATTCTGCATTCCAAATATCAGAGGGCAGAGAGTTCCACAACCATTCCCTAATTTAATAATATTGTCCTTAAAATATCCTTTTATTCCAACCAAACTACAAAGAAATAAGACTTTCTCTAGAAGAAAAATAAAATAAGAAATACTGTAAAAAATGTCCTCGCTCTGTTCAGGTTCACTTGGAAATTATTTGTAAAAGAATAACCCCCGGAGGGCTAATAATTTAATCTTCAACTGTACTCTGACCTGTAGTTTACTAAATTATTTAAACAATATATATTTTAAACAATTGAAACTTTGTGCTGGCAAATGGTGGCAATAGAGTGGTTTAAAGCATAGCAGCAAATTATAGAGATTTAAAATGACAGTTATTGATTATTTTGGGGCTGAACCATAATTAGAGTCTTTTAAAATGACTCATCAAATTATCTAAATACTCCTGACAACATCTTTAGGTATATAGACTATTATTACACCGAATGACATATTAGAGAGTGTCATTGCAAAAAGGTTATTATTTTTCTTGCACTCAAAACAGAATGCACATTAATGCAAGAAGACATCTACTAATAATACCCATAATGCATCTCTCCCCTGTTCCTTCCCAGCAGATTCTCAATCTAAATAATGAAGTGCATTATTTTTTGCCCTCCGTCTCCCCTGACTTTTATTTATTTATTCCTCTCTTTCTTTCTCTAATCCTGTCCTTTATGTAACACACCAGCCTGTTTGGTCCTTATATAATCACAGCCTCAAGTCTTTGATAAGAAATATAGAAAAATGAAACGACCTTCCATCTTGCTTCCTGTGTAAATGACGTGTGTATTGTTTAATAATCATGGGATTGTCTGTCCTTGTGCTTTTCACTTCCTGAGACCTGAGGAACCCAAGTTACTGGCTGAATAAACATTTGCTTTCCTATCGCATGTTTACAGATGAAAGTGATCAGTGTCATATAATTGTGTGTGTGTGTGTGTGTGTGTGTGTGTGTGTGTGCGTGTGTGTGTGCGTGTGTGTGTGCGTGTGTGTGTGTGTGTGTGCGTGTGTGTGTGTGTGTGTGTGTGTGTGTGTGTGTGTGTGTGTGTGTGTGCTTGTAAAGGAAGTCACGTATACAAGCTGTTATAATTATCCGTCTGTTGGGTGTGTTTAAAACGTTACTCCCAGGGATGCGATTTATTGTAATTAAAAAGCAATTACATTACATAAACGAATCAAAGCAAACCACCTATTTATTTGGTGATGGTGTGCATTTGGTTGCGTGTGTCCAGAATGAGTGTGTGTTTGGGTTTGTGGATGTGGACTGAAAGTGTGTGTAACTTCACGCTGGCCATTATCGGAGAGTCTTTGAAATGTGCTGGGAACTGCTCTTTAATCTCTCCACCTCTTTTGAATGCTAGCCTCTGCTCATGAATATTCATGGTCAGGTTCATAATAGCAACGAGATGAAGCAGAGCATCAGAAAATTACCAATTAGGGGCTTCTCACCTAGAGGAAGGCTTGTGAGGAAGAAAAACATTTTGAACACTCAGATTTAAAAACTTCCCAAATGTAATAACCATCAACTTGTGATTAAAAAAATCACTCAATATATATATATAATTAATTGCAAAAAACAGCAAGTTACACTGTTAATTAAACTGGAATTTCTTTTGAAGTATCGCAGTGCAGCCCCAAAACGCGAATGAATTTTTATTTTAAAATGTTATACTTTGCCGGCGTTCTTCAAACCAATGTTTTGGTACCCATTTGTCAGTAAGAAGTTTTAATCATTCAAAATATCATAACATTTTATATGATCACTTACTCTTTTATGTTTAATACATACAGTGCTCAGTATAAATGAGCACCACTTTTTAAAAAGGAATATTTTTAACCATTTCTCAGTGAATATAGCCATTTATTTGTGGTGCATTTAAACAAAACAGTTTGATTAAACAGTTATTCATTCATTCATTCATTTTCTTTTCGGCTTAGTCCCTTTATTAATCCGGGGTCGCCACAGCGGAATGAACCGCCAACTTATCCAGCATATGTTTTACACAGCGGATGCCCTTCCAGCTGCAACCCATCACTGGGAAACATCCACACACACTCATTCACACACATACACTACGGACAATTTAGCCTACCCAATTCACCTATACCACATGTTTTTGGGCTTGTGAGGGAAACCGGAGCACCCGGAGGAAACCCACGCGAACACGGGGAGAACATGAAAACTCCACACAGAAACGCCAACTGACCCAGCCGAGGCTCGAACCAG
>CAIGQV010017835.1:12767496-12781023 GCA_903798115.1 Danio jaintianensis | reverse complement strand
ATAGCATTTTAACTTTACACTCAGATGAGATAATACATTAAAATTGAGAGTTTTTGCAAAACTACAAAGTTTGGACTGTATTTCCAGTTTTGACTATGGTACTGACTAATCTAATGTATATGCACAAATATATTACTGTAAAGCATCCTATAGAAAATATGAATTTAAAAAAGAAATCTGTGAGGGGTGTGCTCATATATGCTGTGTGCTATATGGATATATAAGTCAATATTTAGTTAATATGTTCTTTCTTTTTCACATGAATAGTTACACTGAAATGAAAATAAAACATTATTTCACCTATAATTTGACTTTTTAATCACTAAATTTATTTGAAACATTAAGGTGGACACATTAATGTGATCTATGACTATATAAAACCACATCTGTAAATTTAAAATGACAGACAGCTAATTTTCTTGCAATTTTTTATACTAAAAACTTGGCTTATCAAGAAAATTATTTATCCCAATAAAATCAATAATACACTATTTGCCTTTAGAATCAGAATTAAACAATTATAACATCTATAACATTTCTTGTATGATCAGTAATTGAGATTACAAATGTTATATTTTATTTTAAATGTTATATTTTATTCAACGAAACTAGTATATTTTTGCTGTTTTCCCTAACATGACCGGGTCTGTTTGTTTTATTTTAGGGTGGAGCCATTTCCATTCTGACCGCATGCGAGAGGCCACAGGATTTTACAGGTGTGGTTCTCATCGGTCCTATGGTTCAGATGAGTGCTGAATCTGCAACACCCTTCAAGGTAAAAAAAAAAAAAAAAAAGTAAAAATCACACGAGAGTGAAAGCAAATTTCTCTTCTTCCCAAGTGTGCATTTGACTTCAATCACAGCCGAAAGATGAGGCTGTAAATTAGATTTGCTGCCCTCTGCAGTCAGACGGTTAAACGCAATCAAATAACAATGGCTTTTAAATGTCAGCTGTCAAATAACAGCAGTAAAGCAATCAATAACTGCCTCTCTAGACTGATATTTATTGCTGATTTTTTATTTATTTATTTTTTGCTTTGGATGTAGTGAAATCATCACGTCAACCATGAACATGTTCCAATTGCATTTGATGACATGAAAGTATTGTTTATCATTTAAATGAATCACTTTTGTAGATTGTTTCTTTTTTTTACAGCAGTAAATGAGTATGAGTACTTTGATATGTATAAAAACAATGAGTGTTTTGATATGTAATATTCAAGATATGAGCACCATACTTATTATTACACTATCGATTTTATTACAGGTTATATTATGGATTATTTAGGTTATATTAGTGTCAAAATAAACGAATCTTTTTGATAAAGATGAATACACATGTGACAATCCATTGTAGCAATAAATTTATCACATGATCTGAAAGTGAAAGTTTATGCAAGTAAAATTTCTTAAATGTTAGTGACCCAGAATGTAAAAGGCATCATTTTAATGCGTTATAATGGCTAGCTGTTCATTTGTAAAATTAGGAATGTAAAATATTAAAATTTTAAACACTAAAAATTGAGTCACTCATTGTTTAATGCAACAGAAATGTTACTAGAGCTTTAAAATGTTCTGTTCCCTGCAGTAAATTTATAATGGATTCTTTTGCAGGTTTTCATGGCCAAAGTTCTAAACCGCTTGGCTCCTAAACTCACTCTCGGGCCAATCGATTCAAAATTTGTCTCGCGGGATCCAAAACAGGTATGTGGAATGTATGTGAAAGGTCTTCTGTAATGTATATGTGCGTATTATAACACTGACAGTTAGTGTTTAAACAGACAGTCCGGCAGGGTTATTTGTAATAATAATGTTATGATGTGTTGAAAAATTATTTACACTGTAAATCTACTCTTTCAGAGTGAACCAGCTTCATTTTCAGCTTGGCCATGAAATACTGTGATGTTCCACAGAAACAGCTTGTGCCGTTTATCTAGCCATAGAAGATAGACAAACCAGACTTCAAAAACTGAAGCTAACTGTTTTCAGAGAATCTGCTTTTTGTTAAGTTATGTCGTAAAACTGTTTCTGGGACCAAGCCTCTGTTCTTTTGTAGTGAGAAACTTCTTTTTCACTAGTTGTTTGTGACCACTGTTTAGCCATCTTACACTACATTACAGACAGTAATATTGTAACAATTTATCCACCTTTTTCCGAATCTGACAACTGTGTTTCAAATGATAGGTTTCACTTATAGTTTAGGGAACTTCCATTCAAAAGAATTGAAACAAATCACTTTGAATAATTAAGCTGCACTACAAATGGGTGATTCTATTGGGTTTCATTTTGCATCTCCTAGATAAACCTTTAAATTACATTTAATGATACAGTTTTGAATAATAACACAAGTCTACCAATTTATATCTAAAAATAACATGTATATGCATTTAGAGATATTTTGTCCTAAAAATATGAAAGACTATACCACATTAACCACTATAACTATCGTCTCTGCCTCCAGAAATGTAAATTCAGCTTCAATTCCCATGAAATAATTAAGTCTAATTTTCATCTTTGCTTTTTTTTTTTTACTCTATTAGGTTAAATAGACTATTTTTCTTTATCAATTGTAATTTCAGTAACAAAAAAATAATAATACATTGTGTCTCTCCCTATATTCTGGTCAACTCTGTTACATTGGTTATAAAAAGGCATAGCAATCTGAAAAGCACTTTTTGACCTGCTCCAAGTGATGTTACTTCCTCTGGCAGGAAACTCTGAAACAGAGAAGTGATAGTAGAAATCTAGAAGGGAAGTCTAGAAGGGATACAGCTGCAGCCGGAAGTTAGCAAGAATTATTTATATTATTTATTAAAATATACAATTAATTGTATTTTATTACATTTAAATGAATGCCATTAGTGTTTTGGTTGTATGTATTTACTACAGTATTGTAATCTTCCAGTATAGTAATCTTCCAGTAATGTCTATAATATTGCTGCAGAAAGTTTAGTTTTATTTACGTTTAATTTTTTATGGGATATTCATGGTCTACTGATGGTAACTTGTTAACTCTAATAAGTTTTTAATTATTTCTAATAAATTATTTTTATGTGGATTAAACATAAGGTGGATTAAACATAAATCAATGTCTGACTATCTGAGATCAGTCATGGATATAAACAAAACGATCTTGATTTTCAATAGTATTGCAGCAAACTATAAGCATATATTATGTTGGTCTCTTTTGAGGGTTTGGAATATTGACGTCAGCAAGCGGGTTGTCTTGAAGATTGAGTTAGTGCTATAGGGATTGTGTTTTTAATTCTTCTTCATCTCCATGTGTCTGTCAGGTGGAGGCATATGAAAAGGATGAGCTAAATTATCATGGAGGGCTTCGCGTCTCGTTCGGGATGCAGATGTTGGACGCGACGGCTCGCATCGAGAGAGAGTTACCTGACATCACGTGGCCCTTTTACATTCTACATGGAGACGTCGACAAACTGTGTGACATCAGAGGCTCTCGATTAATGTATAATGAAGCCAAGAGCACTGATAAAAAACTGAAGGTGAGTCAAACGTTCAGAAATACTGGCCAAAATAATGCAAATATTTTGCTCAACTTCATGTCAATGCAAATCTTATAAAATCTGATATTCCAAATACCAAAAATATATAATAACATATATTTTTATTTGTTGTGAATAAAACATTGCTCAAGGTTATTCCAAAAAATAATTATTTCCTAATTTCTTCTTGATATATGTATTTGTTTTTCCCTTCTTTCATATTTGTTTGTTGTTATGTTTGTTTAGGAATTTATATATGTATTATATTTAAGCATATATATATATATGTGTGTGTGTGTGTGTGTGTGTGTGCGTGCGTGCGTGCGTGCGTGCGTGCGTGCGTGCGTGCGTGCGTGTGTGTGCGCGCGTGTGTGTGTGAAAAGTTCTAAAAGTTCATAAAAATGTATTAGCAAAAACAGATAACACCACTTTTAGAAAATGTAATTTGTAATTGTACACTTCAATACTCATGATTTCTAAAAATTACAAAAATAAAATTTTCATAAACTTCCTAGTTAACCTAATTAACCTAGTTAAGCCTTTAAATGTCACTTTAAGCTGTATAGAAGTGTCTTGAAAAATATGTTTGTATGGATTAATATACAAGTATGATTTGTATTTATGTACTCGTGGTGATGTTGTTAGCACCATAACTTGATCCAGATGCACATTCTGCACTCATGACATACAAACAATAGACCATCTGTGTACAAACACTCATTTATATGCATTCCCTAGTGTGCGTACTAACCTAGATCTGTTTCTCTGTGAAAAACAGGTATATGAAGAAGCTTACCATGCCCTACATCACGACTTACCTGAAACAATTGAGTCTGTTTTAAAGGAGGTGAGCACCTGGATCGTGGAGAGAGTCCCCGCCCCTCAAGCCTCTTAGCTGTCAATCACAGCCTACACACATGCCTAAGCCCCGCCCCCTGTCCAATAACATCTCTGCTTACAGAGAGATATCAGCCTGCACTACATGCAAACAATACTATCCTGTTTAATTAACCTAGAGGTCTTTACTAAGTGACCTTTGACCATAAGGCAAAGCACTGGATTTCCCCAGTTGACTGATTACATTAAGAATTACAGTTTTTTATTACAAGATTTCTAATATGTTATGTTTAAATATGGAACAAGGCTCATTTAAATATATATCTAGCACAAAAATCTGAACATAGTATGAAGTCAGGTTCAAAAGAGATCTTTTTGACACCACAGGGGTTTTTTATCACTCCATAATTCAGAAACTACATTGAACAGCCAGCAAAAATAATTATAATAACAATATTTTTTAAGAATAAAAGGTTGTATGTAATCAGATAAATTGTGTATGGACATATCACTCTGTGAAAACGTTCAAAATATAGATACGACTGACAAATTGGTGTAAAAATGTGATGAATGTCAGATCTAAAAGCTGCTGAAATGAAGATTTAGTGCAGGAGAAAAAAAATCGTTTTGAAAAAAACGGCTTTTAAAAATATAGAAATATACAGAAGTAAATTGTTAAACTGTGACAAAAGAAACACATGACTGTGTTTTTTTGAATGTTTTCCTTACATTAACATAAAAATGAAAAAGCCAAAACCTCAAAACTGACAGGTGCATTAAAACAATCAGCATTTTTTCCTGCAGTGTCTCGCTTTAAGGTCCAATTAAGCTTTAATATGGCCAGTAAGGGTTGTGTGGGAGTTCTTATTCCCTGTCAAACTTCAAAAGGCATCAGCTCTGCAGGACATGGCATACAGGAAAATGAATGCCGCTTGCCCTCAGTGTCGAGCTCTCTTTCGTGTTGCCACAGTAATAAAACACTCTCGTTGATGTCCACTGCTTATTAGAGATGCGGTGCTGCCCCCGCTGGACAACAGCAGTACTGCATTCTGCTGTGAGCGCAGTTACCAAGCAACTCAACCATATATATTGCATATAGCTTGGCAGGAAAACAAACCGAACGTGAATATGAAAATGCCTTGAGACATTCAGAGAGCAAAATGTCCGCTGGGTGAGTCTAACATTGCACTCAAAAGAGATCAATTGGACAATCTCTACACTACAGACACATCCAACTATGCAGGAGATTCCCCCCTATATACATTATATATGCCCACAACAAGGAAAATTGGAGAGAAATTTCTTTTTGTGGTTTGACTGTTTCAGACACCTAAGACTGTTTCATTCCTTTGAGTAAATGCAGCTGCCTTTGCTGAATATAAAACCGATTTACAGCTGATTCTTCCTTACAAGCTCTGGAATTGTAATATCTCATTCCGTTATTTTTTACAACTGTTTTGTTATTTTTTTTTGACTATTAATGAATATGTTACTGTTGAAATGATAGTGTGTTCACAATAGCTTTTGGCCTCATCGCAGACCTTCCGGGTGCTAATGGGGTTTGTAGCTCTAAAACAACATGGAATTGTAAAAGGTCAGTCGCTCACACCAGCTTAACATTTAACACGACTGATGAAGGGTAAATTTTGTTACAAAGGTTTGCATGCAAGACTCAAAAGCATTTTATCAATGAATGTGGAGCATTTTGTTGAATGTGGCACATTTTTAATGGAAGCAAAACGTTTCTTTAGCTTACTTTTATAGCTTGTCGTTGAATGCTCTGATTTAAGATCAGGTAGTTACAATACTGAAATACAGAACCGAAATGTCCAGATTGTAAATAGTGTGCATGTTTGTGTGTGCATTTTGAAGAGAGACTATATATATAGAAAGAGAAAGAACCTATATAGTTTGGGTGTTTGTTTTACATGTAATGCATTTTATTACGTATATTGTCTCTCGGTCATTTGAAAGGATCACACGTACATGAATTTGTAGAATAACCTAATCTGTCTCAGTGATAATCCTCTTCGACTTTGACTGTTTCTGTAACTGTTCTCAAATCTTCCTTTAGAGGAAGTGCTAGGAACAGTGTGATTGGAGGAGCAGCTCATAAACTTAAGGACTTAATTTTTTACATTGGGCAATAATGCATGATTCATTTGGATTTGAACTTGGTTGCCTTTAATATATGACATCTAAAATGCCCTTCTACAGTCACACTGTCCTAGTAAATGGCACATTTAATATAAAAAAGGGTTCTGACTTCTTTGCATAAATGCTGTAATATATTAAACAGAAATGAAAGCTATAATGTGATTAAGTAATACTCTGTATTGAACTGTTAATTACATAAAATAATAAATTTTAAATGCTAAACAATGGAAATAGTTTGTGTGCATTTATTATTGGTTGGTTGGTTGGTTGACTGAAGATGATTCCACCCCAGTGATATGCCTTGGTCATGTGTTATGATGATGCCCTTCAGCCTGAGTCTCCAAAAAAACCCTTGTATATAAAAAGCCCTTTACTTCCCAGAACAACAGAATTTTTAAAGATTGTTCTTTCAGATTGCAATGCCTGAATTAACTATTCTCGGGAAATTCACTGCAGTGACCTTTATTAGAACCAGATAGTGAAAAACTAAATTATGATCCAATTTGTTCTAGAAAACTGTCCTTTGAAGTCACACAGCTATTATTCCAGTGGGCTTGTTTCCCTCGGTGCACTTCTGATCTAGTTTCTGTAGGCAACAGGCTTGTGTATTTAGTCAGAGATCATTAATAGACGTTTTCCCTATTTAAATTTAAACATGGACAAATGTGTTACAGTTGGCATGAAAACCATAAGTTATATTCTTTCCTTACTTATGGTTATCTGAGAAAACAGAGCAGGACCTGATTTTGTCAGTGGAAAAATTGATTAATTTAATCAATTAAGTTGTAATTGGGTTAATATTGGTAATTCTCAGATTATATGTTCTTAGTTCATCTAAGGAAATAAATAATTTTCTAATTTTTTTTATCTGAATTTCTGAAAAGGTTAATTGATTTTGACTGTTTTCAAGGAACCATGAAATTCAAAGAAACTTTATAAGGTTCCGGTAATTTAAATGAGTTTAATTTAGAAAATTAGCAGATTATTTTGTATTTACAAAGGCCAAAAATATACATTCAAATAAGATTTCTCATCAGTATAAAAAAATTGTATTACAATGGGGGTTGATTAAATGGTTATATCCAGTAATTAAATTTCCATCACATTCCCTCATTAAAAAGAGTTTGCTGATAAGAAGCAGTATAGGTTTAGTAAACAAAAAAGTTATGGTTATGACAAAATAATCCAAATATAGTGCCGATTTAAATGCATTGTAAGTGTTAAAATCTATGACACTTTCAATAAGCAAATAATAATAAGTGAATGCTGACTAAAGGATGACACGTCTCATTTTGTGTTCCACAGAAGAAGAAAAAAGACAGGTTTGTAATTACATGATGCTGAGTGAACGACCCCCTTGAGAAAAGAGGAAATCCGGCTTTCACGGTGAGCTGTTATTATCCGGCAGGGGGCGCGCGGGGGACCTCGAGGAAATGACTGGAGGATTTAAAGGTGGTTCTGTGTGTCCATGGCAACGGCTTTACCTGCGACCTGAATGGAGACCCGAGAATAGATCGACTGCTCTATATTTACTGACAGGGAACTCCTGCTCTCCTGGCGGATATTCATTTCATCAGTTCTCCTTAAGATGGAGCCTTCTAGACCACCGAGCCCTTCTAGGAATTCAGTTAGTTGTAGCCTTTGCGTTTTCAAAGTTGGCCTAATAAACGAATCATGTTGTACATCATATTCGATGGTAAAAGTTAATATTTTACGTTTTATGGTTGCATACAACGCGTGCCAGAATAAACTCATTTTCGTCACAGCTCCACCTTTTGTTGTAGGCTACTTTTGTTTTTACTTCACTCACTTGCATTACTGACTGAGAGAGGGATTCCGTGTATTGCTCAACGCTAAGTTCTCGCTGAGGTCAGAATTGGCCCTGAACCCCATTACAGCCTCGCAGAATAACTCATCTTCACTCACTTCCTAAATCTCGCACACGCACGCTTCAAAGGGGCGGAGCTAGTGTCTCATGCTGCTTTACGATTGGTTCATTTTGCCGTCCATCAGGGTTTGACGTTGTGGCTCGCTCTCGAACTCTGTGACCGCGCCCCCGAGGCTCAGCGGCGGTGGAGAAGGAGAGAGTGTGCACCTCAGGAGGAAGCAGCGGTCTGTTCTCACAGGAAAGAAAACGAGAAATTTTCAGCTGATACATGGCGAAATTTGTTTTATTCGACGTCCAGACAGATATGCATTCAAGACCGCGGCTCTGACAACGACAGGCGACGCGAATATCCGCAGCTCTCAGAGGTTGGAGTTTACCGAGGGTTTTCGTAGCAGTTTCGTGCTTGGAGGCGCGCGAGTGCCGCTGTCGTCGTCTCCGTGGGCGCCGTTTCGTGCTTTCCGGTGACAGCTGACACTTGTCCGATTTCCCAAGACTAGAAGGCCTGCGCTGCTCTGTCTCTCTCCAGCCCGGTGTCCCTGTCAGCGTGGGGCCGCCTGCACACTCACCCCGGCGCGGCCTCGCTCCTTGACAAACCCCCGGCGACGACACCGCTTCCTCCCCGGTAGAGCCCGTTACCTACACTCCTCGACAGCACCTGCCGTGTTTACAACGACCAGGAAAACCGGGAATCTTTGGAGGAAAACGAACAAGAGAGACGCTGGTGATAACGACTGGCGGAGCTGTCAGTCAACATATCAACAGCTCTTTGAATTTAAGCATATTTAAGAGTTTATTCTCACGCGACTGGCTCATTCTCTCTCGCATATCCTTAATCAAGCTATCAAACAGCTGAACGTCTGACATAGAAACTAAACACGCTTTGAGCAAAGGCAAGGCCTCGTCTGCTAACTCAGATAGCTGCATCGCTAACACTCAGCCTGGGTTTAATCAGCTTCTAATCTCATTAACTCCACTTTTTGACTCCTATTCATCGCTTATTTTGTGCAATACTACACAATAGAGGGGCGATTTTAATTTAAAGCCATTGGTTCAACGCACAGTACAGTATCCCTGCCAAGAGATCTGCTCAGCAGCAGCAGGAGGAAACAGAGCTGTCAGCCTTTATTTTCTACTACTCGGCCTGATTAATTCTCACCTTGGGAAACAAAAACCCGAAGAATCTTATGTGTTGGGCTGGTTTCAGCTGACCTTTGCTACGTAAATTAACTAAGTCCCTCGTGAGCTTCTTGCGCTGCAACCCGCTGCATGCACTGATACGGGAAGGACTTGATTTATATTTTTGTACCATAGTTCAGGAGCCATTTAGAACAGGGTCAGATCTTTGCACAAACCCCTACTACTGTTCAAACATGAGTATTGAGATTCCAGTCGGTCTGACGGAGCTGCTTCAAGGCTACACCGTGGAGGTACTGCGCCAGAGGCCGCCGGACCTGGTGGAGTTCGCCGTGCAGTATTTCACCCGCCTGCGGGACACCAGGAGCCAGGACGGGTCCGGGGCCGCCGCCAAAACCGGGGGGAAGGGAGTGATGTTTGATGGCGAACCGATGCAGACAGAGTCCAACGGGGACGAAGATGACGAGGACGATGACTCAGATTTTGAGCGTGAGTGCCTCTTTATTAAATGACCTGCCTGTAAATTATAAGATTGCGTTTGTTTTAGTGTATAGTGTGTTTGCACGGCTAACAAGGGTGTCAGATTTCCCCAGTGATGGGTAACTTGAGCAACGGCCCTATCTAGGCTGTTTCCATGGCACTCGCTCTCATCCATGCGCTTGATTGACAGGGTGACAAGTAGCCTGCACTAGGCATCCCCAGAATGCATGCAAAATTAAAATGCTCTAGTAATGGGTCTGCATTAATATTTATGCATTTCCTTTTGAATAGAGACGGCTTGTGGCGTGAGTGCGATGCTAGCCCATTCGTGCAGTATGAATTGCTTGTATGAATGGATGCTGGCTGGCCATTGAGAATGCTAACAGGGATTTTTCATAATGGAGAGAGGTGCGCTCGTGCACATCAAAGCAGCCCCTCTTTCCTTTCATGTAGTGCAGAGCGAACAGCTGCGCTTTCCGAGCAGATTCATTGGCAGACATTTCTAAAGTCAGCATTTGTGAATTAAAGCATGCTTAAAAATAAGTGATTGTGGGAAATCTGGGCCACGTGAGGAAGCGGTGTTGAAATGGATACGGGGATTATTTCACCTGGACAAATCGCTTAATCATATTTCATCAAGCCGCAGGGTGTGCAATACCTGCCTGTCTCTGAGTGGATTATGACTTGTTTGTTTAATATTTAAGGATGTAATTGTTTTCATAACGTATTACTAAACGGAATGGGGAAGTCCATGCCTATCTGTGTGCTAAATCTGATCTCAGATCACTCAAGATTGTGTACTTTCAGTGGTTTGTAGTTGAGCTGGTGCAGTATTCGCATGCATACTTTGCTGCTGTATACCGTGGTATGTTAAATGATCATGTCTGAACATGGAACAGTAAGTACATTTACATGCACAATGTTTATAATCGAGCAACAGTAGGTTTAATCTCCAACTATTAATCAAATATTCAAATGATTCTGTTGAACCAACAATTGCCTGATGTTTAAATTACATCTTTATAATGTGAATGCTGTAGGAAATGGGGTTGTCTGATTTTAAAATGTTTAGACATTTAAAAAAATGGTGGAAAATTGAGCCAAGCGTTTTTTTATAGTGCAAGTGCCTTATGGTTAGTCTAAATCGTGCATATCTGATTAAAATTCAATCTTTTTTTACCAAGTGTAAATGTAAAGTATAAAATCACTGTATACATTTTTATGATGATTAGTTCCAAGCTTCATTCAGTTGTCAAATAACAATTTTGAAATCTGTTTCAGTCTGACAGCTCTGGGGTTGTTTCAGCAAAAAATGACAAACAGCATTGCAAACTTTTGTGGTTGGAACTATAGCTCTCTTAACCTAGTTAGAAGAATAGTTTTATGTGACATGAATTTAAAAATGTCATGCATTTGAGCAAAATAAGGAAGCTAATGTGCAGTACTGTCTATATCTTTTAGTCATTCATTAGGAGAATGTAAGGCAATTTTGAAGAGTGCCCATGTGCTTACAAGCTTAGTGCACTGATGGAAGCCATGGGTGATGTAAGGAAACCCACTTAAAAAAGGCAGAACAATTTTTTGCACCTTATAGAAGCAACGTTTTTGTTGTTTTAAAGTGCAAGTCAACTGGAAAATGACAGTAAACTTTTAGTTAGTCATCTTCACACCTCTTTGAATGTTGAGACTGGCGAAGATGTGCACGTCCACTTCCACATTTTTGCTGCTGAATCATAAGGTTTAATTATCCTGGAGATTTTTAATTTTTTGAAATTCTGAACTAAAAGCATTGAGTTGAAACCTTGTCTTCAAGGCGAGCGTGTCTCATTGTTGCTTAGCACCAAACAGACATTATGAAAGAACAAGCTTCGGTGCCATTTGAAAAAAGAAAAAGTTGTACAGCTTGCATTTACGAGCATTTTTTGATGTGTGAACGCTCAGTGTTTTTAAACTATGTATACTGATATCTACTTGCAACGAAAAGTAACTGAAGGTTGAATAGGAGAACCACTGATTCTAATATGCAGTAGTTATTGTACTTTTAGGTGGCGATGCCACACTCTGTGGCTCCATTGCGTCATCGCGACATGTTTTAGCTTTGTCAAAAAATCAAACAGAATTGGTGGAAAATGTTTTAATTCAACAGTTCAGTACTTTCTTGTAATGTAAACATTTCTATCATTTAGAATGTGTTTAGAAACAATTCTCAGAATTCTCATTACCCAGACTTTAATAAACTAAATATATGAAGGCAAGGTTATTAAAAGGAAATTTCCTCACCTTGACATGTTTGGTGGACCAACCAGTGAGATATGCAAATAATAGGGTCTTGTACTGACAGTGTGAACCTAGCTTTAATTTCCAAGAAAGTTGTTTTTTGAAAACACCTGGGTAGATTATTTTCACAGTTGCTGTTAGTATGTCATCATCGGCCAAAGGACAGTGCCAAGATTCATAAATTCATCTGTATTTTGTAGTTGTCAGCATACCCAACAGCAGCGTTTGACTGAAGCTCATACGGATGAGGGAGGCACATGTTGTTCCACAGTGGAGCTTGAGTGAGCTGAGGAATCCAAAGCATGCTGGGGCATGGTTGAGGCAGAGGAAAGCACCATCCCACCCTGATCTTTCCTGCTTTGCGTCATTCTGTCAAGAAAACATCTGCACATCACTGCACAGCTGCCAGTGTATTCTGCAGGATGTTTTAATAGATTCGACTGCTCCAGATTTGAATACTTGTTGTTTTATTACAGCAGGTTTTAGGTGAAGGAAGTGAAAAGTGCTGTTATACGTTTCAGTTTTCAGTTTTTTTTTTATAACTCGCCAACCAAAACAACATCACTGAATTAGAACGACACCATTGCCTTTAACCACACGGCATTTCTACTAAACCCCAAACCTGCACACACGTTATTGAAAAACAGAGAACATTTCTCATTGGCCTTGGTCTGCAACAGACCTTAAAGCACCCTTGAATAACTGTGTACAAATTTGTTACTAATAGAAAAGCTGTATTGTAAAGTGAAGGGAAATGAATTGAAGTATAAATGTAGAGCTTGCGTGTTTTAGGTCCTCTTATTGGAAGAGAGTGTGCTCTTTGTTTTAATCGTAATAATCAGAGTGGAACAGAGCAGTCTGCTGTTTTAAGGACTCTTCAAGGAGTCTCTATACTCCCACAACACAGCCACCTGCAAATGCACACTGTCAAAGAGACTGTTTTTTTCTCCTGCTCACTGCTGGGTTTCCTGTTGCTAGTGTGATTTGATATGACAGAAGTTTTAATATATATTATTGCAACATCTGAAAGTGTGAATTTTTTCAAATCAGATGATCATGCAGAACTAAACGTAAAAAGGATTTTTTTTTTTTTTCAGACAGCTAGCGTGTCGTCATGATGTGCGGTTCATCTGTTAAGCTCTTCCTGACTTTACTAAACTGAAATCATGTTTTTGCAGTTTGTCATACACACACACACACACACACACACACACACACACACACACACACACACACACACACACA
>CAIGQV010017835.1:12751808-12767486 GCA_903798115.1 Danio jaintianensis | reverse complement strand
ACACACACACACACACACACACACACACACACACACACACACACACAGTATAATTAAAGTATAAATTTTGAAAATCTATTTTCTTCTTTATTCAGAGTTGAGAAAGAAATACACACTATAGGTTCATAGAATATAATCTGCATTATTTTCTATATCTAAACAAAGCTACTTATTATTGCAATTGCTGCCAAGTAGGGCTGCACGATATATTGTTTACCCATCAATATCGCACTTTGCGCATCTGCAATAGTGACATTGGATTCGCAATACAGAGTGAGGATTATTGTAGACCATGCTCCACAGTTCAGAACACATATGTCATTTGTGGATTAATTGCGAAGTTTAACCATATAGAGAGAAATTTTATCATTTGCATGTGTTTTTGGGCCTGTGACAGTGTAAGCATTTCCAGCAATTTTGTAGCTTTTGAATTGTGAATTGTACTTATCTATTTATGAAGACTATACAGTGTTGTTTCACATTTAATTAATGATTTTTTTTACATGAAAACATTTAGAATTCCCTTAAATCCTATTGTATTTATCTGTGCTTGTTATTTGTTTATTATATTTTATGCAGATGCACTTTCCTACAGAATCATCACAATCAATCTAAAATTATAAAATCTTTCCAAATAAATTCAATTATTTTGGTGAAATGATATCACAGAAAGGCAAAATATTGCAATGTCGTTTTTTCCCCAATATAGTGCAGCCCTACTGCTAAGGAAGCAAATCGTGCAAAATTTTCAGCACACAAATTTAGATTTGTGCAAAATTGTATTGTGTTTCCCATACGCTGCTAGTTTGCCTTAAATTGCTTGGGCTTGCTGTTTATAATGCACGGCAATGAAACAGTGTTTGATGATAAAATGTGACTTCCACACAGATAAATTTATATATTTTTTGCACATATCTATAGACTGATCAGACTGAACACATAAATAAGCGTGTGCATGATGGCTTGTTTTTGTATTTTACACGGAGAAGATAACTGCATCATTTTGAAAAACCTTTCAAATTTTTTCAAAAGTTTGTGCTTTCAGACCCAAAAAATGCAGTTGCTGTCTAAATGAATGTTCAAGATAAAAAAAAAAACGTTTGTTTTCAAATCCAAATGTTTTCAAATTTATGAATTTGAAATCATTGTCTTGTAAACATATTAGCAAGCAGTTAGCACTATAGTTAGGGACACTTTAACATGAAAATGAAATTGACTTATGGCACATGTCACCATGTGAACACACGTGGGACCAGAAGCCCACTGTATACCAGTATTTCTGTTTAAATTAAATTCATAAGTTTTTGTTATTTAAACATTAAACCTAAAAGCGTGAAGAGAACTCGTGTAGGAGATCTGATAAGTGCCTCATCTGAACCGTTAAATGAAAGATACAATGCACAAATTAAGTCTTGCTTCTCAATGGTAAAACTACTGTTAAAAATCTGGAAAACACAGTTTATTTTAATAGTATCTCTGCTATATTGTATTTATTTTGTATTGTTTCACTCGTACAGTTTTTCATTATTTTAACTGTTTTTTACTGAACATGTTATATACTGAACCGAAATCGTGACCGAACAGAACCGTGAGAATTCTGTAGTGTTAAACACCTAAAACATTTGCTTGTAGTAACACAACTTATTTTCCAGAGTAAATTGCGATGCACCTTTTTGTCTTTACTGCAGATCCTTTCATTTATTAGGAATGCACACATACCAGCTTCTAGCTATTTGTCACTGAAGAACACTTAAGTAGTTGTTTTTTTTTGTCTGTCTATTGTTTGTATGTTTTGTATGTCTGGGTGTGTCTGTATCTCTTATTCATCATGTTTGAGGTTTCTGATAACAGTCTGGACTTTAGCACTTCCTCCTTGTATATCTATCTTTCAGCAAGAGGGTGACTAACTACCCTGACCCTGTTTGTTCTTCCCACCTTGGACATTGATTTCAGAAGCAGCGTATTACAGAACAATCATAAGAACTTATAATAAGTTAAAGAATTCAGGTTATCATGTTATTTCTGCATTTTTGTGTAAAACGTTTAGGGGAAGTTCACACTTGGCAGGTTTGGCACAATAAAAATTAACTTGTGTACTTTCTCTGTTAGAGTGGTTTAATTGTATAAGTATGAACATGCTCAAAACATGGGTGTTTGTACTAGGGCTGCACGATTAATCGAAGTCGAGTGTCATGGGCATTAATTTACAGGTAAAGCAAGTTTTGTGATCAGTAGTAAATCTCCAGCACGTGCTTTCACATGGAGCAGCGTTTACTACACAGGGCCATAGTTCACTGACAAGCTACACAATATCGCGTTCGATTTAATTGCACAATAATGAGATCTAAAATAATCATTCTTCTGTAATGACAGTTGTTTTGCGTAGCATCCCATGACTGTGTTGCTGCTAATTCTGAAAGTATGTTTTTTCTTCATGGCATATTTGGAGTTATCATATAACGATGTTTCCCGTACAAGATCTGCATCACAATCACAGCCCTAAGACCCTAACAAGACCTAAGACCCCCTAAGCCCTAACACAGACCTAAGGCGTTGATACTCCATGTGCTTACTCTTGAACTTTTTTTTTTTTTTAAATAACGGGGGCAGCTCAGGATAATTGTAATGTGAGAAGTAGTTGTTGTGTGTGTAGTTGCTGAATGAATGCAAAATATCGGACTTGCGTCCTTTGTAGTTGGGACGTGGCAAGTTTAACTAGGGAGTACAAACTCCTGAGGACAAAAGGACTTCTAAAGTTAAAAATTTCTTCAAATGGAGCAGCTGTGCCCTTTCCCATCACTCACCTCTGGCTACTCGGTTATCCTCACTATATATTGAGAATAAAACCAAAATAATATATCAAACACTGCCTCTTTTCATTTCATTTAAACTATGTTTGACATAATATCAATAAAAGATATTGTTCAGGCAACATAACTTGAGTAGGGCTGCAACAAACCATTATTTTGATAATTGATTAATCTAACGCTTCTTAGAACAATTAAACGATTAATTCTCAATGACAAATCAGTAGGTTTCAACTGGTAAATCAGCTTTTGCAACTAGATAAACACAGTTAACTAGTTAAGGCAAACTGCATGGTTGATGAAAATATGGTTAATCACAGACTTTTGCAGCTGCTGGTGTAGAGATGCACTGATAAATGCTGAACCGTAAATCAAAGCAATCTAAATTGGTTATAAAAATACTTAACATTATATGCAATAAAAATAAACACACTTAAACATTTCGTAAAACCTAAAGATGGCATCGCAAACACAGAGTTGCCTGATCGGCCAAAGGTCGTGCATTTGTAAAAGTGGAGTCATGTACAAAAATAAAAAAATGCTATCCATACAACCAGCCAGGTGTAATGAGGTGCAGGACCATCCAATGCAGTTTTTGCCATGCAAACCTTCTTACTTACCAAGTATAAATGAGACACAAATCCATTCGTTTTTAGAGCAATGCACTAGAACTCTTCATTCTCAAGGAATCGTGGGTAAGGCCAGAGGTTAGGCAGGATGTGGAAATCGTGCACATTATCTACATTGTTGCTTACACTATTTTAGTCTCCAATTAAATCTAATCTTTAATTTCCTCTCTCTCTTTTTCTACTCCGCTGAATGGGATACATTGGTCTGATTCTGAGCTTCTGAACAAGAAGTACGTTACCTCAAATCGTAGCTGGCTTTAAGTTCTCAGAATGAAAAAATGTAGTTTGTGGGAAACAGTTCAGATTCCCCAGTTTCTGCATGCTGGTAGACAACAATACACACAAGTTTACTCCTTAGCAGGTCAGTCTGATTAGTGGTGGCGGCTCAAGGAGAGCAGGTCACTGGAACAAGAGTTCAGCCAATGAGAGCTCTCCGGTCACAAGGTGTACATTTTGATTGGCCGTGCCTTGACCTTCAGCTTGCCCCACATAATACCGTATCAGCCAATCAGAGAGGAATTGAAAGAACAGGCAGTGACTTTGTCCAGTCAGGGAGCAGATTAAGCAGACGAATGGCCTCATCTAATTAGAGGCACGACTGACCTTGCCTCTAACTTTTATATCATGCACACAAACACATTTTGCAGATATGTTGAGCAGCGCTGAATCTACACATGCTTCTGGGGAGTTTCTAAAAAGTGAATGAAATGGGTGTTTTTGAGCAAATATCCTACTCTGAATCCAGGTGTTGTAGATTTCATTCATGCTCATTCATCATTTCAAGTAATCCTTTTGGCTGCCAGTAAGGGGTTAAATCCACAGGCACAGAGCGAGACAGATCCACACTGCCTTATAAGGGCTAAAGAGAGAGAGAGAGAGAGGGAGCGCTGCAGAAAGATAGACAAAGTTTTTAGAGAGTAAAGGAAAAAGGGGACGTGGAGACATTAAGATTGATTGCTTACAGCAGGACACAGAGAAAATACAGCCGGTTGTGAAGCATAGTGGGATTTTGATTTTGTTATCCAAACCTCCGCAAACCCCTCACGAGCAAGAAGTGTTCATGAAAACGGCTACAACTGAGATGTCTTGTTGATTTATAAAAGCCAGTAACATCAGCATTATATGTGCCTGATTTCTTTTTGTTTATGAGTTTCAACATGTCTTTCAGTGTATTCAACATTGGCAATATTACTATTTTTGTTGTCCTTAAAAAAAAAAAAATTTTACACTGTTACACTGAAGACTGGAGTAACTCAGCCTGCTGAAAATTTATGCAGGATTGTTACTTTAAAAAAAATTATTATCCCAAAATAATATAATATAAGTTGGCGTTTCTGTGTGAAGTTTGCATGTTCTCCCCGTGTTGGCATGGGTTTCCTCCGGGTGCTCCGGTTTCCCCCACAAGTCCAAAGACATTTGGTATAGGTGAATTGGGTAGGCTAAATTGTCCATAGTGTATGAGTGTGTATGGATGTTTCCCAGTGATGGGTTGCAGCTGGAAGGGCATCCGCTGCATAAAACATGCTGGATAAGTTGGCGGTTCATTCCGCTGTGGCGACCCCAGATTAATAAAGGGACTAAGCTGAAAAGAAAATGAATGAATGAATAATATAAGTAAATTAAATTATAGTATTGTTTAACAAAATTCTTTATAATTTTTTTTTTTTTTTTTTATCAACTAATCTTTGTGAGCATTTTACATTTACATTTAGTCATTTAGCAAACGCTTTTGTCCAAAGCGACTTATAATTGAGGAGGCATTCAGCAATTCAACAAAAAGAATCAATACACACAAGAAGTGCTAGTTGTACAAAGTAACTTGTTTGTGCCCAGAGAATTTAGTGCTAGAGTAAGTGTTGTTGTTTTTTTTGTTTGTTTGCTTTTTTTAGGGAGAGGGAGAGAGAGAAAGTGCTTCTACAGGTGGTCTTTTATTCACTGGGGTTAAGGTGCTCTCGGAAGAGATGGGTTTTTATTTGTCATTTGAAGGATACCAGTGAATCCGCAGTCTGTTTGAGAATAGGAAGATCATTCCACCAGCATGGAACATTGAATGAAAAGGTTTTGGAAAGTGACTTATAGCCTCTCTGCGATGGTAAAATGATATTATTAAAACCATGACAATTTCACAGTTTAAGCAATTTTAGCAAAACTAATGCATATTAGTATTATTAGACTATTAGTGTGTTTTGGTTTGATTATGCATGCATTTTGTATTTCGAGACCGCAAGCAAATGTGTGCAGTTCAGTTGCTGACTCTCACATGATTATAAGCAATTTTAGCTGAACCATCACAGAGATCACACACACATTCTGTTTACTTTAAAAATTACAAGTCTCTCGCACTCTCTCCCACTGGCTAATATTTGCCAGCAGTGATAAGACCGTGTGTGCACGAGGACATCTAGAATGGCATGGAGGGAGATAAAAAGACCGACAGGACAAACTTAAGTTGTGTAATTCTCAGTAATTTTGAAAATAATTTTAAAGTTGTAAGTAATATTTGCTTATACTATTAGATTTGGTGATTTAAACAAACTCTTACAAGTAACGCATTAAAATATTGGATATAAATGATACCTTGCTGACTTTTCTAAGCAGTCAGACTGAAAATTGACAAAAAAAAATCCCATAGACTTGCATTGAAGGAGGGATAGTTACCTCAAAATGAAAATTGTTTACTCGCTTGTTTACCCCACTTGTTTCCGATTAGTTTGATATTATTTTCTTCTGCTGAGCACAAAAGAAGATATTTGGAAGAATCTTACAAACCGTTAAACCATTTTTATTTTAATGTGTTTTATAATGCAACTTTTCTCAGTAATAGCAAAGCTGAATTGCCAGTCTTGAGTGTCACATGATCATTCACATTAGAACATTGGTGGAGAAGATTTTCAGTAAATAGCCAACTTTTGTGATACTATCGTTCTGCTCTTTTTAAAAAAAAATTTATGTGTGTGTGTGTGTATTAAAACAAAATGATATGGGCGCAAACTGACATGAGTGCATGGAGACCAAATGATGACAAACTCATTCATGTGAACTGTCCTCTTAAATGGGACGTCTAGGGATTTCTACTTTTTTTTTCTGGTAATTCCCCTTTTATAAGATGTAAATCCCAGATTGTGTCTGTGAAGCTTCAGCTTACAATAGCCCACAGATAATTTATCAAATTTGCTACTATTTGGGTGTGAGCAAAGAGACTCTTGTTTGTGTCTCCTTAAAGCCATAAATGTTCAAAGTAATATTAACTAATGCAACTTCTAGACTCTATGCGGATGTTTCTGTTAGTAGATAAATTGATGGAGTTGTTGTAGAGTCAAGTTGATATAACTCATCAACTAGCATGTTGCTGATTACTTCTGGTTTGCTGGCGTTTGTGAATAAACATTACACTATTAATACAATTGTCTTATCTTTTGAGAAAACACAAATTTACCACTGAACTTTAAAGTATTTAATAAATGTGTGTTTATGAATTACGCCAATCGTGAGCATTTTTGAGAGAAAATAAATGCAAAGCTCTGCTCTCTGTGAACGCAGTCAGTGAGACCATGGTAACTTTAGCCACATTAGCTCAGCATGTTAACAAGCACATGCAGAACAAACATTTGGAAATATTCTCAAAGTTTGTAGTGGCATACTTATTTTGGATATGAGCATGAAGCGCTGGTATTGCACTGACTCTGCACCATCCTACCTCTAGATCTACAAATCTACACCCAGACGGTAAATGAGTGTCATACTATAACAGAGAGGCTCTAAATCACTTACCAGAACCTTTTCATTCACTGTTCCTCTCTGGTGGAATTATCTCCCATCTCCAAACTGCTAAATCCCTGCCAACAATCAGAAGCCACCTAAAAACTCATGTCTGTGAGCGCATAACTTCAAAGTCAAAAGAAAAACTCTTTTCTTAATCCCTCCCTAATTACACTTGTATTTTTCTAATAATTTTTTTTTCTTTTTATTTGTAGCATTTGATGCGAATAAAAGCATCTGCTGAATGACTTGATATAATGTAAATGTATTGACCCATCCTTCACAAACAGCATTGAACTGTTAAAATCCTTGGTAAAAAGAAAATATTTTCCCAAATATACAACACTTTAGCCATAGTCCTTGGTACATTTCCTTTAAAAATGAAATTTAACACAATGTCCTTAATGGCTGTGTATGTAGGAGTCAATAGAAACTCTTATGTTCTTTGGTACATCCAACAACAGAAGGTGAAAGTGTTTTCTAAAGCTGTACCTGTTACATCAAGTAAATAAAAAAAGCAAACTGTTGCAGCACCATGGGTAAAAACATGCAGGTTAAGGGGCAGTAATATTATTATTATTATTATTATTATTATTATTATTATTATTATAAGATCTCATTCCACGTCACTAGGGGAGGGAAATCTGAAGGACACGTTTTTCCTAAATGTTTACCAAAACAAGAGTTACTGAGTTGTCGTTTTTCTTGCTTTCTGGGTTGGTAGATGTGTGGAGACCCGATTATAGTGGAAAAAAACCCCTCATATGTCAGATTTTGATAATTTATCCACCTTAAATGAATAGATTTAGTTTTAATATTATAATGTTGCCCACAGTCCTAATTTTCCTTCTCTTTGCTTCCTTCCTGTGTCTTTCTTTCTGTGTTTATATCTCTCTCTCTCTCAATTCAATTCAATAATTGCTTTATTGGCATGACAAATGTTACAAATGTTTTTCCAAAGCATTTATGAAGTTTACATTAAAAAGAACATATATATATTTATTTATAATCAGAATAAACTATACATCTAACAATCTCTCTCTCTCAGTGGCTGGCAGAAGAGACAGTGAATGTGTGGGTGTGTATTTGGGGGTTATAGTTGTTATAGAGATGAGGAGGTCTTCCTTGTATTTTGTTGTCATGGCAGCTCGGGCCACTTGATATCCCCTCCACGTGAGGCTGAAGCGGTCCGTCTCACGCTCATGCACGCACTCATCTCTCTGAGTGCTCTCACTACACGCCTGGCTATTGAACTGCTTTATCTGGGCATAGTACGCACATACACTCACTCACATGTGGTGTTAAGTCATTTACAAAGAAGTGCAAATCTAAATGCTTACGTGTGAATAGAACTGTTTCAGCGGCATGTAACGTGAGCAAGCATATTGTGTCTTATTGTGTCTTGCAGGTTAATTACTTTAAGAATGAGTTCAGACATGTTGGACCATATGAAATCTGTTGTTTTTTTTATTCCATTTTCTTATAGATTCTTTTTTTATTCTGTTGTTTGCTTTAATGGTTAAATGAAATTTTAGAAATAAAAAAGCTTACTAATTAATTTAAATAATTCAACTTACACATAATTTATGAAGTTTTACAATGATGGAGCCCTAAAAAAAAGTTTGTTTTACTTTTTGCTGTAACAGAATAAGGCTTAAAAACCTTAATTAAATTAAATGTATTAAATCAAATTAAGACTACACAAACACTTTAATAATTGGAAAATGGTTAGCTACATGAGGGGTTTTTAAGATTTAATATTTTTATTATAAATATTATTACATGAAGACATTTTGCAGCACAGTAGTAACATTTTATACAGCTACTTCAAGTCAAAATAAACGTTTTGAGTGTTTAGCAATGAGACATTTTTGTGTGGACATGATATAACAATCCGTTTACATGTATGCAAGTACTTCTTTAATGAAAGTGTGAAACACATGTGAGGTGACTCAGAGCAGCTCTAGAGATGAAGTTCATCTTTTCAAATAGTGAGACCCCAAATGCTTAAAGGGGTGGTCAATTAGCTATTTTTGAAAGATAGTAAGTAGTGCAAATTGTATGGGCTCTGGGTTTATGTAAATTTTTGATTTGTTGACATCACAAACCCAGAAAGAAGCTTGTTGTTGTTGTTCCTCACTAGCTGTTTGCGAAAGAAAAATTCTCCCTTTGCATTGAACTTTGAACTACAAGTGTTTTGCAATATGTAAATGTGTTTGCTACAGAGGTACTGATCCTGAGCAGATCATCTTATTAAGACTGTATTTCACTAATAAGCTAGAGTGCTTGTGAGAGGAAGATTACGGCTAGTTTTACACCAAAGAGTTAATGGAGTGCAGGATTGTAACGGCACTGTGAGAAAGGGGGCAGGAGGGGGGGTGTCAGACCTGCAGGGTTCCTGAGACTCAGCTTTGATCCTACACACATAATTGCAATCTTCAGGAACTGGTACAGCCTGTAGGACAGGCCTTTGACTGACCTTAGCGAATATTTAACACACCCACACAGATACTCAAGGGCACATGTGAGATCTGGAGACTGAGTTTGATGGTTAACACAGTTGAATTAACTCGATCTCTCTCTCTCTGTCTTTCTCTCCACAGCTCCTCCCCCCAGCAGATTTAACCGGAGAGTGTCGGGTGAGTTTGTTTGACGTCATTGCACTAATCATGTGGTTTAAAGTGTGTGTGTGAGTGTCAGATAAGTGCTCTGCCTTTCCGTCATTTCCCCTCGTGTTTGTTTTATAGTAATTACGTCGCCAGTCCTTCTGCCCCTTTCAACTGTGTTCCAGTAAAAATCCCCCTTTTATTGAATGCGCTCCCTTGATGCTTTTTGATTATGTGGAGGTCCAACATTGTCGTGAGGCCATCGAGATTTGCTATACCTGTAAAGGCATGTTTTACACAATGAGAACAATAGTCTTTTTTTGTGAAGTTGTCCATTGTCCGATCATGGAGCTTGCCTTGTTTGATTATGTTTTTCTGGAACATGAGTGACGTACAAAGGCTGTAGCCTACAAATTAAATGATTTGTTTGCCGAATAAGATATATAGCTGACATTTCTGTAAAAAAAAATTACATTTTAAAAAGTGTCAGATACCACACTTACATTTGCATATAGTGTGGATTTTGAAGATCAGAGTCATATCCCCTAAAAATCATATCCAGGGTGTCCGCGAGGTCTTAAAAAGTCTTAAAATCACAGAAATATTGTTTTGTAGGTCTTAAATTATTATAAACAGGTCTTCATTTTCCTCTGTCCAAGTAAAGTTACCCAGTCGGGCCGACATCCATCTCAATAAAAGTTTATTTTTTTTATTTTTTTTTTTTAATTATTATTATTTTGTTTTTTGTTTAATTCATTTCCCTAATCAGGGAAAGAACAACAACTACACAGTTCCTCATGATAATAAATGAGCAATATATCGCTTTGCATTATCTTCCATTTATACAAAAACTATTTACAGAAGTAAGGTGAAGTGGACATAATATTTATAAATAGGCATGAAACTTAAGGTTTTATAACAGAAACGCATTAGGATGAATAGGAGTTATACGCAATAAATTTGGACCAAAAGCCAATAAATATATATTCTTGATTTTTCATGTAATTGTCTCCATTATAAATATACTTTTACCAATGCTAAATTTTTCAAAAGCGTATACAATTAAGTGTAATACATAAAAATATGTGGCTAAGAAATAACTACTTTTTCTTTTTTTTGTGACAAGCAAATAAAAAAAATCCATTGAAAAAAATCCATTTCCATTTGAAAAAAATCCTTAGTATTTAGGCCTGTATAAGTCTAAAATTTTGTTCATAATGGTCTTAAAAGTGTCTTAAGTCTTAAATTTCCCTGATATCAAATCATAGAACTTTTTCACAAATCAGATAGCTACTATCCGATCAGAGAAAACACATGAAGTGACCAGGTGTAAAACGCTCTATAAAAACAAATAAACTCCTTTTCCAGTGTTTTGTAATATCATGCATGTGACTTTGGTGATGACTGAACTTCTGTAAATAACCAGTAACTTCTTTTGATAGTGTGCGCGGAGGCCTTTAACCCTGATGATGATGAGGAAGATTCTGAGCCTAGAGTTGTCCATCCAAAAACAGACGAGCAGCGTTGTAGATTACAGGAGGCTTGCAAGGACATTCTGCTGTTCAAGGCTCTCGATCAGGTTCGCACACACTCACACACGCAGATATGAATGCAGTAAAACTGTAAACAGATGTCACTCAGGTTTAGCACTCCTGGGCTGTTTGCAAGCAGGTCAGTCATGTTTGGTTTCTGATCACACATGCTCGGCTAAACCAGCCACTGTCAGTTCATCACGATGGAGAAAATTTCGCATAATGATTTGCACTTTTTTTTTTTCTGCTGATGTCATATAGTTCATGTACACACACTTTCCATTTTTGAAGGATAACACGAATATGTGATTGAACTTCCAAAATGGGCCTATTTGCATTAATTTTAGTGTATAATATTTTTTTTATGTTACGTATATTAATAATGTTATTACAAGAAGATACAACTTTGCAAATTTGTATTATTCATTTCAAAATAGTAATTTACTTTGAGCTGTTTTTAAAGACTAACTTAAAACTGTTTATTCTGGACTGTTTGTTTGTATTAGTGCATGTGGGTGTCTAGCATTGAGTGCCACTGGTTGGTTGGTTGTTTTTGTTTTCCCTACTTTTTCTTCATTTAGAGTCTTGCACCACCAGTCTTGTGTTTTAAAGATAGCATATCATGATAAACAAAAAAATTTTGCAACTTGTTTGGAGATACCTCTTGCGCTCTTACTAGTTGAGGTGAACCCTGGGAAACATACTTAATAAAATGCATAATTGTATGATCTATGACACACAAGCATGTTTACTTCATCAGACTGTGTCTCTTTGGTACAGGAGCAGTTTTCAGAGGTGCTGGACGCCATGTTTGAGGTTCTTGTACAGCCACAAGACCACGTCATTGATCAGGGAGATGATGGGGATAATTTTTATGTAATCGAGAGGTATGTAGCAAACCATGTCACTGTTGATGTCATCTTTCCCAGTCTTTTTTTTCTAATAAATCTACAAAAACTATAAAAGTTATTTGCAAAAAAGACCAGCTATTTGTATTACTCATACAAGCCCAGTAGTAGACCGTATCACTGTGTGCGCATATGCCGACTGAACACATAATGTGCATGACATCATAATTTTCTCAGCATCGTGTTTCTGTAGTTTACACACAAATGACAACAGTGTTGACAACAAATGACAAAATGGTGTTGTCATGTAAATGAATGGCCAAATCTGTTTTAGTTGCAAACAGTGTCATGTAAATGTCTCTTCACACACACACAGACTCTCTCTCTCTCTGACGTGAGCAGGAGCAACAGAAGCATTTCAAAATGGCAACATTTGCATTGTTTTGAATTATAACAACTGCAGATATGAATTTAACAGTGGTATTATGTTCATGTTATTACAATAATATAATATCCTGTGTTCTGATGAAAAGCCCCTCTCATTCACAAGAGCTGCACTTGACATGACAACGTACAAGTTGCCATGCAACATTTTATATGAGTATAATCTTTTTTTAACACTGCAGGTCATTGTGCACAAACACAATTATTTGTTAAAGATGTTGTAACAGTTATATTAACAAAGTAAATGGAACTGTCTTGATGAAAGCAAACCTTTAATCCATTATTCAAAATAAACAAAGCAAATGTAAACTGCAGTCATTTATCAACATCTGCTGCATAAACAACAAAACATCAGCGTAAATGTCCCAGACCTGCTCCTCTCTCCTCCTTTTATCCCTCTGGAACCCGTGTGGTGTGTGGCACAGGTGTTGCTCATTAACATTCGCTCTCTTGACTATCGGTCCCGTTCCTCTTGCCACTGACAATAATTAATTATCTTCATCGATGATTTCATTCATTTTATTGAGTAACCAAAACAGAGTAACATTTGTATTGAATGTCAGTGGTCAGAAAATCAAATTGAAGTGTAGTGACTGTATTATCTCCACCACAGTCCTGTCAGAATGTGTGTTTTTGTGTTTTTGCAGGGGCGTTTATGACATAGTGGTACAGAAGGATGGCGTGGGCTGTTGTGTGGGTCAGTATAATAACAAGGGCAGTTTTGGAGAACTGGCCCTCATGTACAACACTCCACGTGCTGCAACGATCATTGCTAAAGACGAGGGATCCCTCTGGGGACTGGTGAGTGTGTGAAAGGGCAAGACTGCCAGCAAACCCTGCTGAGGAAATGCTCTGTAACAGCACCACCTTGTGGACATTAAACACTAGATAACTGCAGCTTCAGGTCACTTGACTTTTACCAAAATATTGGTGTATTGCAGATATTAAATCAATGGTATGTCTGTTTCAGGATCGGGCAACCTTCCGTAGACTCATAGTGAAGAATAATGCGAAAAAAAGAAGGATGTATGAATGCTTTATAGAGTCTATCCCACTGCTCAAATCGCTAGAGGTGAGACAAAGATTGTGTTTTGTTGCTGAACAAGTTTAGTGTTTCTGTTAAGGAATATCAGTGCTAATGTTAAAACTTAAGGTGGAAGAGAAAAACGTTGTGTTCTTATATATATATATTGATGTTGTCTTTCTGTCTCATAGCTGTCTGAGAGGATGAAGATTGTTGACGTGCTGGGAGTAAAAACTTTTCAGGATGGAGAAAGGATCATCATGCAGGTAAGCTCAAAAAAAAAAAAAAGTGGGATTTCAGACCAGTTTGTTAAATGAGAAGTTTTTAAGACACTTTTGGGTTGCCAGGTGTTAGCGAAATATTTTTGTAGTTATTTTGATAACCTCGCTGTTGTTACTTGCTCTCTCTTGCACATTCATTGATTCATTTTCTTTTCGGCTTAGTCCCTTTATTAATCTGGGGTCGCCACAGCGGGATGAACCACCAACTTATCCAGCATATGTTTTACGCAGCGGATGCCCTTCCAGCTGCAACCCATCACTGGGAAACATTCATACACACTCATTCACACACATACACTACGGACAATTTTAGCTTACCCAATTCACCTATACCGCATGTCTTTGGACTTGTGGGGGAAACCGGAGCACCCGGAGGAAACCCACGCGAACACGGGGAGAACATGCAAACTCCACACAGAAATGCCAACTGACCCAGCCGAGGCTCGAACCAGCGACCTTCTTGCTGTGAGGCGAACGTGCTACCCACTGCGCCACTGCGTCGCCTCTCTTGCACATCTGTTTCTTAAATAATAACTCCAATTTAACTCTATACAAAACAGTCAACAGAAGGTGATATATGTAAAAGGTTATATATGTATACTTCATAGCAATTAGCAAAACATCAGAATGATGAATAAATGAAGCAAAAAAATATTTACAGCATCATTACCTTGTCCTGTGAATGTACAAAACAGTCCAGAGCACAAACTTCCTGTCGCACAATAACACATACGCAGGTTCAAACGTGCACGTGAGCTGACACTGTTTGTGGCCAGCGGAGATTTAAGACGTCTTAATGTTATTCATCAAAATGGTTGTTTCTTGAGCTTATTTTGGAGGTTGTATATAAATAAGATTGTTGAAAGAAGTGATCTCAATCTGCAAGCATTCACTTTTCACAGACTCCCCAGCATTTGATATGTTAGTATGCAACAGGAAGTTCATACTTTATGCAAAGCACAGTCTTGATGCATTTAAAGTCTTTTGCACACAGAGTCTGAAATTTTTGTGTGCATGTTATTTGTGTTTGTTATCCTAGAAATTTTTAGCACTCGGAAACCTTGCATACTGAGTCCAATAACATGTTAATTAATCAAAGTCTTCACATCTTCAGTGATTTTTTTGTTCTCCTCTTTTCTTCAAAAATGAATAGAGGAAATAGTGTGTCCATTGAATTGAATTGAACACACAATGGCATGGGAAAAGTGTTCACCAGGCATTGAAACCAGTATACAGTAGGCTACAACAGTGTTTCTTAACCATCTGCCCTTTATATTCTGCATTTTGATTTTTCATAAAGTGCTTTGTGTTGCCAGATGATGTGGATTAACTTATCAGACACCGTTCTAGATTTTAGCTTTTAATTGTATGGTGGTTCTGACTTGTCAAAACACTTATACAGATGCAAAAAAACAGAAAAAATCAAACCCGATGCAGTAGTTTTGTATATTTGTTTGCTTTTTTGTTATGGATGAAGGTTTGGGAGGCAGTGTGTAAATGGGATTGACACAACGTAACTAATGTCATATTTTGGATGAAAAATTTGGACCCGGTGTGCAATGAACTTGATTCTATACCTACAGATCAGATTGATTTTGTGTGAGATGGTGGTTGGTTCTAATGAGATCTTGATATCCACTGTTCAGCTCTCACACACTTGAGCAACCACAGTATGTCTGAAAGAACCAACACACGCACACGCACACACACACACACACACACACACACACACACACACACACACACAC
>CAIGQV010017835.1:12707728-12751798 GCA_903798115.1 Danio jaintianensis | reverse complement strand
ACACACACACACACACACACACACACACACACACACACACACACACAGACAGAGAGAGAGAGAGAGAGCAGGTGTAATTATAGCTCTATAATATTAGAGCTGAGCTGAAGATCAGCGCTCTGACTGATGCTATTGTATCATTAATCATTATCATTATGGGCTGCTCTATTACCAGGGTGATAAGGCTGAATGCTTCTACATTGTGGAGTCTGGAGAAGTGAAGATTATGATGAAGAGTAAAGTGAGTACTTGTATTCGTTTTTTTTCATCCCCTCTTTCATTCTAGTGTATATTTTAAGCTTCTTTAATGTGCTTTTTTGTGTGTTTTTCCAATGTTACAATTCTTTGCCTCATCATAAAATACAGACATGGTCATTGAAAGATATGATGCTCATATTTTGGATGCTCAACTTTTTTTCCCAGTTATTTAACTGAAGTGCTCCATTGAGCAGTGTAATATAGCTGTTGGTGTAACAAAAAAAGAATAGTTTCAAAGATCCAACTGCACAACAAATAGTTGTCTCTTCTAAAGAGAACTGCATGAAACAAGCTGTCAGTAATTACATTTTTGTGCACAAACTTAAAAACTTTACTTATGTAGATGCAAACCGCTTTCTAAGAGAAAAGAGGTGACTATGCAAGATAGATAGATAGATAGATATTTTTTATTTTACCTTGGATGGGTATCAAACTATTGTAGGAGATAAAATAAAATTAGAATTAAGGGAATTTTAAAGACACTATGTAAAAAATAATAATAATTAATTCATTAAAATATCCAAAAACCACTGGAACAGTTTTATTTATTTTACTGACTTGCGAACTTGCATTATCCAAAATGTAAGTCCAGAGAAATGGCCATTTTAACTAGTTATATAGATCATGTGACGTCATATACCCTTGATTTTTAGTTTGATTTTTATTTTTTTTTTAAACAGGAAAACACCAAAGAATCTTTAATATGTTGTGCATTTTATTAAACCTCACAGAGCAGCATTATAACAGAACCCTAAAATGTATTTAGTAAGATAAAACAGTGCTGTCTATTCCCCATGTATGCAAGACTGGAAGAAGCAGAAGCGGTCGACTGTAACATAATAAAAGCTCTGCTGCTTTAGTGCCACATCACAATCATCTCTCATCAGCAATTTCTTCAGCAGTCTCATTTCACTTCAATGCCTTTCAGCCTTACTCTGCTTCATACTCCCACCATAATAAGTGTTGAATACTTTAGCTCATTCATGAACATGATTTATGTAGAGTCCCATACAGACCACAACTCCCATGATTCCACGCTCAGTAACGGCATCATCAAAATACGCCTTTCTTTGTTGTGATTATGCGAAAATTACACACTGTGCCTTTAAGCAATGGCTTAGTCTATCTATTTGACCAACCAATTATTTATCAGTTCTGCTTGGAGAGGGTAGTTAAATGCTTATTTTAATAGTCCTGCATAATCATGTCCAAAAGTCATTTGTACTGTGTTTTCCTGTGCCTTTCAGACGAAAGCAGACCGACAGGATAATGCCGAGGTTGAGATTGCTCGCTGCAGTCGAGGGCAGTATTTTGGAGAACTTGCTCTCGTCACTAATAAACCACGTGCTGCCTCAGCCTATGCTATAGGGGATGTCAAATGCTTGGGTGAGGATCTGACTTCATTTATGCGCCGAAATGAAATAAAAGCTGTCCCAGTTACTCACTAATGCTGTTGTGTTTCAGTGATTGACATACAAGCCTTCGAGCGCTTGCTGGGGCCCTGCAAGGAGATCATGAAGAGGAACATCGCCCACTACGAGGAGCAGCTGGTGGCTCTGTTTGGATCCAGCGTGGACCTGAGGGACTGAGACAGATTGGTCGTGCCTTACACACACATACACACACAAACACACACACACACTATACCACACGACACATAGGCTATACACTTCGAAAAACATTTTGTAGGTACACATTCCGTTTTATGTGCACTCATACTCCAGCCAACATGCTCACACTTTCAAATCATGCAACACACACTCTCACACACACGCCTGTTGTCATTGCGTCAGCTGCTCAGTACGAAATAGAAGCATTGCCAGCTCAACCGCTGTGACCCTGAACCAACCACAGCCTGGAGAGGACAAACGCACACCCACACACACTCACTTACACCAAAAATTCCCAGCCAAGGACCCATCCTTTCTCATGGTCACTTGCAGTCACAACAAAGAAACGAGAAAAAGAGATAAAAGAATCTATGTTTAAACAAGAAAAAAAGTTGATATCTTTCAATAAAAAAAAGCAAAAAAGTGCAAAAATTTAACGTTTTAGAGCATTTTATGACAATGCAAGAGCTTTGATAAACTTGTTTAAATATGACCTGTTTCCTTCCCTGCTTATGGTGCATAAAAGTTTTTTGCTGGTGGTATGCACAGTGACCGATTTTTCTCACTTAAACTCCACGTTGTATTGATTAATGTATTACTACTATTATTATTATGATTATATTATTATTTTGTGGAAGGTTGACTCGCTGTTACACCGCCCCCTAATTGGAGGATGCGAGGCCGAATCTAGTGCGGATATTTTTTTTCCCCTTAGTCTTTCTGAATGAGTCGTCCTGAAAAATAAATAAAGCAGACATTTTGGTAACCTGCTAGGACTCTTATGTTTCGAATGTGTGTGTGCGTGTGCGTGTGTGCGCGTGTGCGTGTGTGTGTGTGTGTGTTGGAAGGTGCGGTCTGTAATTACAGGAACAGTGCCATTTAAATGTCAGGAATCAGTTTTGTGTTTGTTCTCTTTTCATTGGAGAAACCATACAAGTGTTTTTAAAATGGAGTGTTATTTTTCCTATAGGGCGGTAGTTGGCTGTTGTTAGTTGGATAACACCATTGAGGGTTGGCTAGTTTCAGCATTTACAGATTGTACTTTTAATAAACTTTGGATAAATCTGGGTGTCTGCTTTTATTTGGGATTTTGTTTTTACTTTTGGTTTGTTAAAGGGTGTAGCAGGGTATTGTGTTAAACATACTGCATTGATATCAAAGTGTTAGCCCAATGACCCTGATGTCATTCCAAACCCCTGAGACCTTCATTTGTTTTCGGGATTTTTGTTATCACACCCAATTTACTGACACTGAGGAGAAAAAAACTGTTGAATAAAGTTATTTTCATTTTAAGTGCGCACAAAAGTACTCTTGTAGCTTGATAATATTCTGATTGAACCAGTGAAGGCATATGGTCCATTATGAGGATGTTTTTTGATGCCTTTCTGGACTTTGAATGATTGTGAACCTTGCTGTATATGGAGGATGAGGAGTTCTCAGATTTCACCTAAAATAATCTTCATTTGTGTTCGGAAGTAATTCGTAATTAGTGAGTAATTAATAACTTTTGGGTGAACTAAAACTTTGATTGCATTTGAATTCTATCTGTATTTTCTATTCATGAATTTAAGTCTATTGAAAACTAAATTGGTCCTGTGCCAAGTGTTTGGGCTATTTGAGTGCATTAATGGCTATCCACTTTTCAAGTAAAATAAGTGTTTTTCTGTGGGGATTTTAAAAACACCTTTGTTAAGCGTTTATAAGATGCAAAACAAATCAGCCAGCTATGGGGTGAATCAAAGGATTACAAACTTCAATTTGAAGCAAAGAAATATCTGAAAATCAGACAAAGGTACAAGACTGCCTTGTTGCTTCAGTTAGGGGATACTAAGGCGATAAACAAAAACACAACAGGTCTGTCTGTAAAGGTTTATCAGTTTTTGTCTAAAATATTCCTTAGGAAAAAATGAATGGAGCTTTTACTTTCGGAACCTGACTCTTGGGCTTTGTTAGAAGCAAAACAGGCTCAAATATTTTTCTGAGATTCTTGTAAACATCTGTGAAGAGCCACCCCTTACGGCAACATTGACCCACACAGAAGTTTTGATTAAAGGAAACAAATGAAATGCCTTAACATAATTAATCATTTATTACAATGTACTTATTGTGTAAATACATGTTTTTACATTGTACTTTTGATTGATTAAATACCTGCATGTAATTACATCTGTAATTAATTTCTGAAATTACACTGTTCACCATCCCTTACACCTTAACCCACACTCAAAACAAATGACCTTTTCTTCTTGCTCAAAATACTTATTTAAAATGAGTTGAAACAATGCAATTCCTAAGTGTTTTTGGGACAACTTAATTGTTTTATGTTCAATCAACTTAAATTTGTAAAAACGATTAACTTAATTTGTGTTGGAACAACATAAAGGAATTGTGTGGAACACTGCATCTTTTACAGTGCACCCTTAAACTTTTACCCATACCACCAAACCTGTTGCTAACTCTACCCGTATCCCACCTTAAGAGCACCAGAGCATGCATTATGAACACAGTAAGTACGTTGCATTTTATTTTTTTAATGCAAGTACAAAGTAGTTAAGGCCACCTTATATAAAGTGGGACCAAGAAAATGTACCTTTACTGATCGTTTGCTCTGCCCTACCATTATCTCAAGACTAAAACTTTAAATTGTGTTGCAGTTTTTGGTTGTTGTTTTTTAAGGGTTTTATTGAGCCAAAGAGCCATTACTGAGTTGTCTTCTCACAGGGAGTAAAAACAAATAGTTTGCATTTTGCTGTGTCACTGTGTTAAATCTAATGACAGCTTATATAAGAAACGAACTCTTAAAGTCGAGGCCTGACTGTTGTGAAATAACAAAAATATCAATTTCAAATATCAAAACACACATATAGATTATTGTAACTACATTAAATGTTATAAAGAATATATTTATACTTTGTGTACATACTTTGTGTACAATGTTCTTAGATCCTGTGAAACTTTCGCGATATCCAGTAGGTGGCAGTAAGTCGACTGTCGCTGTCTGATGTACTCCACCAGAAGAAGAGGGAGATTCAAAACACAGCTGCTACTGTGCCAGCGATAAAGTTTCCAGCATGTAGGTATCACACAGATTTAAACTAAACCCAAAACACACCGCATGTGTCAACAGCCGAACGAGAGCTATAAGCGTTTGTTGATTTATATTTTCTCTTCGGACTTGTTATCTAGTCGAATGTCGAGTTTGTGTTCTTGTGTGCTGAGGCATGCACTTCATAATGTTTTAAAGAGACTGTCTTTTAGAAGTTTATTTTATAAACATAATACGACAGTTCATAAGGTCTTGTCATATTTAGAAATGTAGAATCAAACTCTCTTTAGCTCCTGTTTAATCCTAAGTAAATTAACCGCGGTGTTATTATAGTAAACTGTAGTAACTGTTATGTCGACACATCGATTACCAGTAGTGTAACCAAAAATTTACTTAGACATACAATAGATAAATTATAGTTAAAGTAGTAAAACCATGGTTTATTTGTTGATCACTTTGGTGTAACTGCAAAAACCATGGTTTCTGATGGTGTTTTTGGAAGGGGAATGTCACTTAGCCATTGGCGAATTATGTTTTGTGATTTGTGATTAAATGTATTTTTTGTCCTGCAGTCCGAATGAAACAAATGCCTTCCCAAATGCAAAATAAAGTCCAAATAAAACCCCTAGCTTTAAAACGTTTGACTATTATTATTATTATTATTATTTTCCATATTAGGGCCTGCAAACAGTTATAGCACAACTTTTTCAAGAGCCCATGCACTTCCCATCAGCATTTCACACTTATCTCAGTAAAGTCAAAAAGCTGTTAAAAGTCATTTCCTTCCCCTACTGGTCTAGAATCAGTCTTCTCCAGACCAAAAAATAATTAATTAACACAAGATAACTGGCTAAACTGGTCTCAGACCAGTGCTAGCCGGTACAGAGAAAGAGAGCGTTTGCATGTCTTGCGTTTCCTCATTTTAACCCTCAGTTGCATGAGAAACATTAACTGGCCGTTTTGTCTCTAAGCTGCAGGTGAGAGTGATTATTTTGTTTATTAAGATTTTGTCACATTTGCATTTTTTTTAATTTAATGGTAAAATAGAAATTGCTATATGTCGGCATGTTGTCTCTGTTTACATTTTTATTCTAATGCTGGTTCTTTTTTACTTTTCCAACGAAAATAATAATAATTCCCTCAAAAAAGAAACTTCTGTCATCTAGTCAACTTTGTGTCATACCAAACCTGTCACTTTATCCTGTGGAACATGAAAGAAGATATTTTGAAGAATGGTCCCAAGTTGTTTTTAGTGTTTCTTTGTCAGTCCATACAGTGAAAACCAGGGGCTCTAACGTTATTCAAATTATCTTCTACATTTCATGAAAGAAAGAAAGAAAATCACAGGTTGAGTTCAAATAATTATTGACAGAATCTTATTTTTTAGGTGAACTTTAATGTACATGTTTAATGTTTAATGAATTGTTTCATTAATGTTATTCAAATGTCAAGAAGGTTCGTACCAAATTTAGTTTTGTGTATTCTGACCCATGGCCCAGAGACAAACGGTAAGCATGTCTAAACTAAACATGAATGTGTAAGCTATATGTTTTTGTATATATAAGTTTTTATATCCGTCTCTAGTCAAGTGGTTCACATTAGCATGACGTCCATGTGGTGTAACACAGGAATTACACATACAGCCCACAGCTTCCTGACTTTCTTTGATGTTTTTTTTTTTTACTTGTGTAGATATATTCTTTATATGTGCTATATATGAGAAAAGAAACTCCTCTTGATTGTGTTAGTTGCTTGAATGCTGTGAATTAAAATGTGCATCTGGCTTCTTATTAATTAAGCTATTGGCTGTAAAAGTGACTTTGGACATGATGGTGAGGAAAACTGAGTGTTGAAAACAACGGACAGCTGTTGCAGCAAGTTAGAGAAATAACTGATTTTTTTTTTTGAGAAGTCAAGAAGATAGTCCAACTCTGTTGAGCACACTGCATGTCTCTTAACAGAAAAGCGTTTACCTTCTGTGTAAAATAACATGAAAAGAAAACGTCTGACATTTACTCACATGACTGTGCTTTCAAAAACAGTATTTTGTTCTGTGTATTTAGTTTTAAATATCATAAGTCATCGGGGTCCAAAACAGCGTGATTTGATGTTTGCATTCCTGTCTAAAGAATTAGTTCAGCCCAAAATGAACATTTTGTCATCATTTATACATCAAGCCAAACCCAAAAACTTTGTGACATAAATTAAACTTATGAAAGTTTACCAAACTTAATAACGTTTTAATACTTAGTATATGTATATAATATTATAATAATATTATATACAGAAAGAAATGGGTGTAAATAATGAACAATCCCTAACAATTAACTGTGATTACACTGCATGTGGCAATCTAACAGCAACCTTGCCTTTGAGAAAATAAACATTCCAATAGGGTGTTTTCACAGAACCATATTTGGTTTTCCAAAGAACCTTTTTTCAAAATGTGAAGAACATTAAAAAAAACCGTTTTTTCTACTGTACAAAACCATATATCCAGTGGAAAGGTTCAATGGATGGTAAAACAATAGTTCACACAAAACTGAAAATTCTATCATCATTTACTCACTCTTTACTTTACTTTCCTTAACCTTACTTTCTTTAATCTGTTTAACAACAAAAAAGAAGATATCTTAAAGAAAGCTGGAAACCTGTAACCACTGACTTCCATAATATTTGTTTTTGCCACTGTGGAAGGTTTTTTTTCTTCAAAATGTCTTTAGTGTTCAGCAGAATAAAGCCACTCATAAACATTTGTAACCACTTGAGGGCGAGTAAACAGTGAGTCATTTTTGGTTGAGCTTTTTCTTTAAATGTTCCTTATGGAACCATCAATGCGAATAAGAACCTTTATTTTTAAAGAGCTGTTCAGTCAGGCACTGTTCAGAACAGAAGTAGCACTCACTGACCCCGTGTTGACCCCGTGCCCTTGGCGTGTGTGCAGGTGTGATGGTGACGTCAGCTGCACAGTTGTTCGAATCGAGCCTCTTCATGAGCGTTGGGATTTAGAGGAGGTGTGCGCCCAATTGCTCAATACCCAATGGCAGCGCAGCATCGGGGCGCGCATTCACTCACTCCGTCAGTCCAGCCACAACTATCCCGTGTGTCTCCTGCTGTTGCAGGGGCAGAGGCAGACTCAGCATGAGAAGCTCATCGGTCATGCCCGACTGTCCCTTGTTCTGGGCAGCCGAAGTCTGTTTGTGGAGTCGGTCGTGGTTTGCAGCTCATTACGAGGGAAGGGTTATGGCCGAATCCTTATGGAAGGTGTTGAACGCTATGCCAAAGGACGGGGCTGTACCCGATTGTGCCTAACTACTCATGACAAGCAACACTTCTACGCTCATCTGGGGTTTGTGTTTTCCAAACCTGTCCAAAGTGTGGGGACTCTGGCCTCCTTCATGCCCATGGAGATTCTGCACAAGTTCTGTAGGACTGCCGAGAATGAGGAGGAAGAGAGGAAGATTGAGGTTCCCAATCATGCTAAATCAACACCTTCTGTTATACCTCCTGCTCCTCCACCAGCACCTCCAATTTCTTCTCCTCCACCACCACCTCCCATTTCTTCTCCTCCTCCTCCTCCTCCCCCACCACCACCTCCACCATCGTCCTGTGCTCCAGTAAGTCAGACTTTGGAGCAAACGCCATACACAGACAACAGTGGACTGCCTGTCTTCTGGATGCACAAGGACCTCTGAGACTCGGAATATACTCCTTCAGTCTGTAACAGGGATGTACTGTATTGACTTGAAATGCTGTAACAATCTGAATGTGCCTTAATCAGAGTTTACTTAAATATTTTATAGCACCTCTAAAAGAAATGTCACTGCTTTTAAAGGATGTTATTAAAATAAAAACTTACTGTAACTTTTCAAGTGTTGCGCTTGTCATTTAATGGGATCAAATTTGATTGTGGGCAGTTTAAAGTTGGGTAGTTAATGTGTTATGAAATACATTTAATTTATTTTGACACAAGTCAAGTACACTTGGAACAGCATTTCTTTGAAATAAAATTTTTTGTAATATGATAAAATCCAGGGTTTTTGCTGTTACTTTTGTGCATATATTATGACTTGTAACTGCTCATCATTTCTAATTTGTTTTAATATATCCCTTAATTAGTAGCCCTACAATGCGATAAATAATTTAATAATGGTCCACTACAGGATTTGGGGGGGGTAACCATGAATAGAACATCATTATTACTGAATATAAAGTATAAATATTAATAAATTATCATACATGCAGTGTGAACCACAACTGGAGTTTTTTGTTTACTTATTGCAATGTTATTAACTCGGACGGTGATAGAAAGGCCAAAAAAGCTACAACATCCCCTGTCTGTTGATTTTTAGACACTTTCTCCAATATGTTACTAAATATGAATGAGCCTAATTTGTGTGTGTATTTCATAGGCATGCTTTTGGGATCCTCTGTTCCCCATCCCTTCCTCATCTTAGTCCTGTCGATCACGTTCAACCCTGTTCTGAATATGGTTGAGGGGGTGGAGTCTGTCATTGGGAGGCGTGGCTTTCAAGTGATCTGGAATGTACCAACAGCTCGGTGTCAGCATCGATATGGAGTCTCCCTGCCACTTCAACAGTACAACATCATACATAATTCACACCAGAGATTTCAGGGTCAAAATATGAGCATATTTTATCAGCGCCGCCTGGGCCTTTACCCCTACATCAGCCGTGAAGGGGTAAAAGTCAATGGTGGTTTACCTCAAGAAGGATACCTAAAGGCTCATCTGTCATTAGCAGAAGCGGAGATCAGGGAAAAGCTTAGGTCAAGGTTCAGTGGATTAGCAGTGCTAGATTGGGAGGCATGGGAACCTGTGTGGAAATGGAACTTTGGGACCAGAATTGTATATCGGAAACTTTCTAAAAAGCTGGTTAGGTGGGAACATCCAGACATGTCTGAGGAAGAAGTGAAATCCAAAGCAAAAGCAGACTTTGAGTTAGCAGCAAGACAGTTTATGGAAGAGACTCTGCGCCTTGGGCTTCGCCTCTGCCCAGAGGGATTATGGGGGTTTTATGGTTTTCCAAGTTGCTATAACAACAATGGCCAAGGACAGAGCGGGTACACGGGGAAGTGCCACAATGGCACAGAGACTTTGAATGATAGACTGGGGTTTCTATGGCAACAATCCACCGCACTGTATCCAAGCATTTATTTGTGGCGTAAACTGGCCGGACACACACACGCTCAGCTAATGGTGAGACACCGTATACTTGAGGCCCTCCGAGTGGCTTCCCAGCATTCACCTGGCAGTGAACCACTTCCTGTATTTCCCTACGCCCGAGTGGCATTCATACACTCATTGAAGTTTCTCAATCAGGTACCTAGACAAGAACCCCTTTATCAGTTTCAGCTGTTTCCCTTTAGGGCTTCTCACTGGACTAATGTTTCTATAGTTCCTAGAACTATTGGTGGAAATACCTGCCTTTTTGCCATGTTCACACCACATGAACTAAGAAATATTTAATTATGGAAACAGCTTAGACAGTTACTTCTACTTCAGATTAGGGCGTAACCCAGTACAACAGGAACTACTAGTTATGTACCGTAAGCATACACTATTTTTGAACACCACACTTGGTGTTCCTGATGGCTGGCATAAATCACTTTAGAGTCATTATGAGGGTGTGAATGCAACCAGGAAAATCACTCAAGATAAAAATTTGATTCATAGGAACCACATTTTGATATTTTCTTAAACTATTGTCAGAAGTACCTGGTTTTTTGTGTTTGTGTAGAAACTAGGAACAATTTTAGTTATAGAAATGCTTTTTGAGAGAACTAAATTAGCTCCTACTTCATAGAAGAGTCTAAGTAAGAACAATAGAAACTACCAGTGATGTAAATGTGCAGTGACTGGAAGAATGGATGCCCTATAAAACACTGGCACAGTATTTTAAAGTGTTTCAAGACATACACATTCAGACAGCTAACGTTAGCTCCATTTACTTGTTGCCTTTGTCAGTGATGTTGTGTTCTTTTTTTAGAACTAGTCAACAGGGTGGGCACCCAAAAACTAAATATTTCCTAAGGGGTTGCATTTGCAGGTCCAGTAAGAACCCTTAATTGATGTAAGCCAATCAACGGTGATATCATTCCAGCTTTTCATTCAACAAGAACAATAACATGAGAATAGAGCACAGGGAAGTTCATCATTTATTGGTTGGTTTCCATGTTTATGTAAACTGTCTTTTCATGGAACAATGTATTGCATGACATGCGTTAATTAGTGTACTTACTTCACTGATACAAAAGTTCCTAGTGTGCTGGGTTCCTCGCAGTTCCTGTGCTGTGAACATGCCAAAATGTATGTACTTTCACAAGTAGTTATAGGAACTATGAAAGATTTCCTCTGATATTAACGACCTTTTGTAAAGGTCAGAATTTTATGTTCTCTGTTTGCTGAGCTCCAGTCTTATCATGCATTAGTGGTGCTTCACCTTGGCCCAGAATAGACTTTGAAAGAGGAAGGGGTTTAGTTCTGAGTTCACGTTCTGTAAAGTCATAGGTAAATCACCTCATCTTCCAGTATTTCAATCTTCTTTAGTCCTCACTCAAACACTTGAATTGGGTAAGGACTAAAGAAGACTGAAATACTGGAAGATGAGGTGATTTACCTAAGGTGATTTAAGTAAGGTGATTAGAGTCAATTAAAATGAATCTTTTAAAAACATTTTATTAACACTGTTAAAGTGCTATTTTAAAATCTAATCACATTTCTTACTCTAAAGTCTTGTCTGTGTTTTAATAGTACTTTCAGTTAATTAAATATTTGGCCAGTTTTAGATAACATTAGCAATACTTCTGACTTTAAAAACAACATTATTGTGTATCTTTTCAGACAGATTTGGAGCACATGCTTGGTGAGAGCGCAGCTTTAGGTGCCGCAGGAGTTGTGTTATGGGGTGAACTAAGTTTTGCAAAATCCAAGGTCAGTCTGAATGCTGTGAATTCCCCTTTTGTACTAATGGTTTCATTACTGTTGTATGGGTCCAAACAATGACAGTATACAAACTGAAGACCTAGACCTAGCATTTAAACTTAGACCTTGCACACTTGCCTCATTAACTCATTGCTGTTATGATATAATTCCTCTGTGTTTTCCTCCAGTATCAGTGCACTCTCTTGCGTGATTACCTGAGCTCAGTATTAGGAGAGTATATCACTGCCCTGCGGGACGGAGTGAGGAACTGCAGTGAGAGACTGTGTAACGCCCAGGGACGCTGCGCTAGATGGGACCCTCACTCACATCACATGATCCCGCTTCATGGTGCCCATGATGCCCTTTCTCTCAGTGACATGAGGTCAAAGTTCAAGTGTGTCTGTTATGAAGGATGGAGTGGAGAAAAGTGTGAGCATAGAATTTCTTAAGAACACGCTTGATGCCTGGATTTCATCTCTGATTATAAACAAACATGTGTTTAAAAAATCAGAGAAAAGGCAAAAGTACAAGACTGTACTAAGAGGAACGTGCCATTTTTTTGGAAATAGGCTCATTTTACAAGTCCTCTAGAGTGAAACACTTGAGTTTTACAATTTTTTAAGTCATTCAGTCAATCTCTGGATCTGGCAGGGGCACTTTTAGCTTAGTTTAGCATAAATCATTAAATTTGATTAGACCATAGCATCTCGATCAAAAAAGAGTTTTACTATCATTTTACTATTGAAAGCTTGACACGTGTAGGTATCACGTGCAAAGACCGACAGAAAAGTAAAAGTTGCTGTTTTCTAAGTCAATACGGTTAGGAAGTAAACTAAAATAAACCTATTTCCAAAAAAAAAAAAAGTGGAGCATTTCTCTAAACGGTTTTAATAGGGAATAGAATTTCAATACCATGAAACATTGTGAATGACATAATTTAAAATGACAGAGAAATCTATTTAAAGTTGTTGGTTGTACATATAGAAACAATATATTTGAAATTTTAGGAGTATAGGAAAGCGGAGCTAAAGACCTACACTGGCTCACTGCAGTTCTCTGATTGGAGGAATTTTTGCACGCCATCGTGTTTAATGGAGTTTTTCTACACTAGTTCCACTACTGTTTTAGAAGTTGGATTCATGCAAACAAATTGGTTTAGCAAGAAACACACAATCAAATAACATCCTGGAGTTTACAATGGCTCTGTCTGTTAAAGTTATCAGTTATTGTTAAAAATTAGTTTCCCTGTGAAGAAAATGCTTATAGTTCCAGAACTCAGCTGTTGCACGCTATCAATTTAAATTTCATATTGATTTAATTAAAACATATCAAACCCCAAACAAAATGCTCATTTTAAATTTTATTTATTGTTTATTTTTATATTTTTGTTTATCAAACAGAACATTGTGGTCTATATAATTATTTACAGTCATTCTGCAATCACTCACAATAGTGGATGTGGTTGCTCATTCAAAACATCCTTTATCAAGCATGTTTATATCACAGTGCATCATTTGATATAGTGATAAATATAATAAGTATGATTATTCATATTCCTTCAGTATTTCCTAGTTGTTTTATATTATCATCTGCTGTGGTGAAACTCTTGTAGAAAGTTGCCAAAAAGTGTACAAAGTAATCTTGGTGAAAAATCCATTACTACTGTCCAGTTAGTCTGCACACAAATAAACCGATGAATTGAATGTTCTTGAGCAAGCGGTTTAAGATCCAGTGAAATAAACCTTAATGACAGACAGTTCTTGATCAGTAGTGTACTCATAATCAGTGCTCATCTCTCAGTGCAGTACAGCGTCCTCGCTGCGGGTTTGTGTTTGTATGTTATGGTCGCTGCTCTGTGAGGTTAATGTGCAGCTTGTGCAGTTTTAAGAGCTGAGCGATGTCTTCAACTGTTTCCTGTTCCTGTTTCACCATCTCTGTAAGTATGTGGAGAGCCCTGCTCTGCTGGACTGGAGGAACAGTGACAGAAAACACACATTATTTGAAGAAATAACTATTTAACAGACCCTCTAATTCAGTGTTTCTCAACCACGTTCCTGGAGGACCACCAACACTGCATGTTTTGGATGTTTCCTTTGTCTTTCATGCCCATTATAGGTATTTTAGTATCTGCTAATGAGGTGATGATATTAATTAGGTGCATTTGGTTAAGGAGACATAGATAATGGTCCTCTATGAACGTGGCTGAGAAACCCTGTTTTAATTAACATACTGTTTCCAGTTAAATATATTCAAAAAGCGCTGTCGATGGCATCAGTTGAATAATGATTATTAACACAGTTTTGACAATCCACTTAAACCGTGACATATAAAATACTGGTTCTGGGTCCAAGCTGTACCTAAACAAATCACACTGTACCATGCAGTGGAAATAAACCTAAAATGAATTTCTACTTCAGAAAGGGTGCATTCACACTTGGCATGTTTGGCGCAATTAGATCAAACTAACAAGCTGTTAATCTAATTCATCTGAATAAGTGTGAATGCTTGCCATCTGATTACACCAAGCTGACGGTCAGCCATTTGGCAGGATTGGTCCGGATACTTTTTTTTATGTGTTCCACACGTCTCCTCTTGTTGGGTTAAAGTCGGCTCGAGTTAGCCTGATTCAACATGTAGAATCATTGAAGGTCATCGGCTAAGGAGATCGCTCTGACTGGTTATTTAGCAATGAATCAGTGCAACAGAACCAAAACTTAGGTGACATAACCAAGTAAACAATTCAAGTAAAGAGGGAACACAAAGAAGCTGACTGCTATTTCACTACATTTCTTAAATATTTGCAAGCGATATGGAATACTGGATTATCAGACATTTGCAGATAGTGAATCCTTCTGTGGTGACTGACAAGTACTGTGATAAAGGTACAAAATGCTGCTTTGTTTACACTTTGTGCATTTTTTTATTTCATCCTACAGTTTACCTTTGTGGAATGTGAAAACAGTCTTAAGACATGTCCTCTCATTTTGGTGCAAAGCATGCTTTTTTGCCGTCCTTTTGGTGTGTTCACATGCAGCTTTTTGGTCTAGACTTGAGCCGAATCACAGTTGGTTTTTGTCTGTGCTAGTTGTTTGGCATCAACTTGGTATGTCCTGATTGAAATATAAATGCAACATGGACCAAAGGCATCTAAAGAAATGACATGATGTTACACAATCTTTTGCTTTTAAAATTGACCATTTGTGTGTTCTCATGATGTGTAAGATAACATTTTGCCACATTAGCTGTTAATGGAGCATACCTTGAACTGAAACAAAAACAGTTTATCTCGAAAACTTTAAGATTTAACTGATTTCTTACCTAGAAAACTAAAGATAAGAATAAGAGTCAGGAGGAACACAGTGATGGCTCCACATGCCAAGAAATAGTGCCGCCGAGTGGAAGTGCAGATGTGGTTCAGTCTGCTCACACCGGGCCTTCTATCTGCCTGACTGGTCTGATAAACAACTGGCCGATCTTGCATCTGAAGGTTCCCGTTGGTGGAAGGTGGAGGTGGACGAGGAGGCTGAACACCTTGACAGTGAGAGGTGGGTCTGAGTTGTCATTTTGAAGTAATTTGAATTGATTTATATTCTTTGACATGATGGGAATACCTTTGCTGTGCTGTTCAGAGTGTGTGCGGTGCAAGTCATTGATGGAGTCGACTGAATAGAGCTCAATCTCTGTCAAGTCTCGCTCGCTGACACGAACAAATGCTGGAGGAGGAGAAGTGGAATTCATGATCACTCCCGCCACTGAGATAAGGACAGAGAATGCAGAGCTGATTTAAGATTCAGAAAAATTTTCAAAAAATGAATATTATATAATCATCTATCCTTATGTCATTCCAAACTGTTTGATTTCTTCCAAAAATGACTCTGCAGTTACTGTGAATGGGGACTGGAGCTTTCAAGCATCAATATAGGACACAGACGCACCACAAAAGTGGGCCATAAGGCTTATGAACTATATTTCAAATCTTATAGTAAAATAATAATATGTATATTTGTTTATTTTGTAGACACTATTATTCAAAATGGCATAGAAATTAGAAATTAAACGAGCGATAGAAATAAATTAGCACAAAGTAATACAAAATTTCAGACAATGTTTAGAACGTACATGTTCCTGTGAGTTTGGAATAAGATGAGTGAATAATTTGGGTGAACTATTTCACAGAAAACAAATGTGATTGATTACATATTACTATCATCATCATTTCTTAATGATCAGAAACTAAATTAACTAAAACACACAATGCAACTTATGGGTGTTCAATATGATAAACATTACATGTGTTATAGTGATGTAGCATCTGCACAGCTATATTTATCTAAAACGTACGTTTAGCCCAGTTTAGTGCATGACTGAACACTGGTACAGAGACTGAAAACAGCAATATTAACACAGGGATGTTAATTTAGCTTGATATTGTTCAATAACCCAAAAAATATTTTCAGTTAATTAAATCTCAGGAAACTGCGTAGAATGTGCAACATTTAGTCTATTAGCTGTAAACCGACTCGTTAATGGACTGTGATCTCATCATTTGAAGTGTTTTAAGTCGCTGTCTACAAAATGTTGACTTACCTCAGACTGTCTCGTCATCAAACGCTAGCATACGTCCGTGTGCGCTCTTGTTGTTGACAAACACCGACGAAAGGGAGTCAAACCCGCCGTGATTTGGTCGGTCTTCCCATTTGGTCTGAAAGGATCTGTGTCCGTCTGGTCCGCCTGGCACCTCTACCCCTACCACAGCCCAAAATCCCCAGACCCAAAATAGCTGCAGCCTCATGGAGGAGAAGAACGGTTATTTATAGATTTGAGGCCAAACAATCATACAGCTACTGTGTATTTTGTGATACAGGCTGTAAAACTTGGCGAGAGTAAATGCTTAATTAAATTATTAAATTATTATGTGTAAACCTATATATAAGGTCAATGTAAAAAATACAATAACTATGTGCAAACTAGGCCAAACAGTTTTGTACAATTATGAGATACCTTGGACAGGCTTATATTTTATATCGACCCGGATAAATGACTTTTGTGCAGATTCCATTGACCTATGTTGTCCGATTCTCGAACAAACGACTCTTGTGATTCTTTTTCGTGGATGAATTAATGAGCAAAGAATTATGTTTCTGAAATTTCTTACAGAAGTTTAACATTCCTGCTACTCCTAGTGAATATGCCATTGTTGTCAATTCCAACCCTTCTGGCGTGTTTGTTCTAATGCAAGGTGTCACACTCGCATGGCCATATACACTCACTCTCTGAATTTAATCGACACCGTGGTTGGAAGTATATGTTTTTCAGCAGACCAACAGAGAAAATAACTGTAAAATTAGAGGCCTCTGCCAGAGAGAGATAATAACAATCCCTTATGTAATACCTTATTGGAACAACGCTGTTGAAAATATTCCATGGGAGAAAGTATGGACTTTGCCTCACAAGTATCTGATTACTAATAAAGTAAAAGAAGTAACATATAAATTAATTCACAAATGTTATCCTACTAAGACCTGTCTTCAGAAATATAAGTCTGACATTGATGTGAACTGCTCCTTTTGTCACTCTTCGAAGGAAGACTCTGTTCATTTGTTCTGGCAGTGCTCCTACACAGAGAGATTCTGGTCAGATCTGTTGGTGTTTATTCAATCTTATATTATGAGTGACTTTTCCTTTTCTATTAAAGATATTTTCTTTGGGTTGTTTGACGATTCTAAAGAAAACTTGGGAAAAGTGTATATAATTAATTTATGTATCCTATTAGCCAAGTTTCATATTCACAAACAAAAGTTTAGTGGCTCTAAACCTTTTTTTGATTTATTTAAAATTGACCTAGACCAATATTTGGAAACTATCCAGCACTCTTTTAATCCAAAAGCAACGAAAACTGTATCTTTATATTCTTCCTTTGTATCTCTTTAAGGTGTAACTTTATTTCATTATTTTTATTTCCCTGGCGTTTGTTTGTCTTTGTGTATTTTTCTGTGCACTTTTTCATTTATTTGTATTATTTGTCTCTATGTATCCAATTGTATTTCATCTACCTCTTTAATTAAAAAAAAATATAAATAAAAAATTATGTTTCTGAAAGTTAGTGTTTACAAAACTTTTCATGCACCTGGCAGTTTTGACTTATTTATGGGATTATTTTAGTCTAAAGAAAACAGATATACACTTTTATGCTTTCCTTGGTCTCACTGGAATTTAACTGATATATATATATATATATGCGTATATAAGCATTTTCAAAATATTGTATTTATTTTATGTTACAATTTTTTTATTATTTGTATTTCACAAAGTAAAAAAACACAAAAATTGAGACAATTTTGACTTTATTTCTCAGAATTCTGCCATTATAACTCGGAATTTACTCAATTCTGAGAAAAAAGTCAGAATTGCGAGTTAGTCTCACGCAATTCTGAGATAAATTAATCGCAATAACCTTTTTTTTATTCATTCAGTGGCGGGAACGGGCTCCATATCGGACTAACGTTAAGTCTTCATAAAAGCATCTGTCGAAAACATGAGTGCAACTTAAGTGCCATTTTCCTAAATATTTCGTCCTCAAAAGTATTAAAGGGATCCAATCCCTAATTTTGTTCCGGGTATTCACAAAGAAGGAACATTCATCGGAAAACAAAATTTCAACTGCACGTGTACGTCAGGAATTCCAACTACATTTCCCATGATTCCGCTGAATTTGCGCTGCTTGTTTTGCAGTGAAAGCAGAATTACTAGTGTGAAGAGTCGAGATCAAACGAGCTGACAGTTTGCTGTCTGTCTGCGTTGAACAACCTCTGTCAAACTCAACCAAACACATCATGCTTGCTCGGGCTTTTGCGAACGGACTCTGTAAGCGACTTTCAAGAGAAAGCACGCGGACTGTCGGACTCGCAGCAACGGGGCGGCAGGACAGACAAGCTTCCACAGAGGTATGCGCGAAACCGCATCATTAAAAACGTAAGATATGCAGACGAACCAAAGTGAACCAAAAGTCTTTATAAAGCCGCAGTTAAAGACTAAATATCGTTTCCTGATAAATTCAGGAATATTAAGTTTGCAATTGGTGAATTTAATCCCCTATATTAATGAAATTGTTTTGATCTTGAGGTTTAGGGGTCTGTTATGGTTCGGAGTGTCGTTCATGCACAGGGAACATCTGCTGTTCTGTCCGCTCGAGCTGCTGTCTAATTGAGAGCACGAGAGCGTTCATTCGTTCAGAGTCCCTGAAATACTGACTGAAAAACACACAGACTGCGTTCCCATTCATACGGGGTCCCTACTTAGGGTTCACTTCACCTCACATACTTCACAGGGAATATTTGTAGTTCACTTCACTTGGCACATACAGTTTTTGGATGAACCAACTGCTCTTGCAGTTAATGTTATCAGTTACACACACACAAAAAAACTCTAATATATATACTTTGTTTAATTCAAGAATATTACAAATATGTTTGAAATTGCCTCATTTAGAAGTTTTAGAAATATTATAGTCTTATGTTAACAGTAGTTTTACCCATTTGATATTTTAGTTGGCAAAAAGCATGCAGTGTCAACAAACATGGACAGCACTTAAGTCATGTGATATTTGTCCAGCATTTTAGAGTTAAATTCTTTTCTAAGCAAAAAAATGATATTTATGTTCTGTTCTGCTGAGACTTTTTGCTATTGATAGTTTACATTGTGCACATTTACAGTGATCATATAGTGTGGATAAAATAAAACTTCACATAATCCTTATAATCACTCGAATAAACACATGTAATTATAGCATTAATATTTCTAAAATAATTTGTCTGGCGCAAACTTTTAGGCAATTTTCTTAAACTTTTGAACACACTGGTTTGACTGTGAGTAATAAAGATAAAATCACACACACTCTCTCTCTCAGATCAGATAATGTTCTGGTCTCTCATTCAGACTGCTTAGTTGACTTTGGACTGGTTTCGTAAACCATAAATGGCTAATGTGGCCTAATATGAGGCAGCCACAGGTGGACTCACTGCCTAAAACCAGTTCTTGAGGTCAAAGGCCACACAGTTCCATAAGCAGATTTAGCTTCATGCACATGATCTTATTTATTGTAGAATCTTCTAATTAATCCCTCAAACTTACTGCATGTGTATTATTTTATTTTATACTACTGGGCTGTTGAATGCTAGTTTCTAGTTGGCTGATGAACACTCTTAAGTTTTGTAAATTACTTCACAGCCTTCAACAGACAAAAATCTAATCAAAACTAAATTGTTTGAATTAGAAACTAGAAGGAAACTAGTCCAACAAACAGCAACAGTTTCAGGAAAAAAACATGACAAATGTAACATCTGAACAGTGTCTTTAGGTGTGGTAATCGTAGTATAAGCGGAATAACTGTCTCCATTCTGTTGAATATTTACAAAATAATGCAGACTTTTACCATGGATGTTATTCTATTATACCATGGGTATTATTCCATTATTATATGTATATGTCACGATATCAATTTTTTGTTGTACGATATATATTGCACCAAAATATATTGCGATAAATGATATTATTGTAATTTTATGCCACTCATTATATAATGCCAGAATGACAATATAATATCATCACAATGCAAGTGCACTCTTCCAAAGAACGCAAAGTATTTTATTCTTAAGAATATTTCATTTAATTATAGTCATTTTAAATGTTTATTTATGAATCAGAATGTGAAAATGCATATCCTAAACATTCATTCATTCATTTTATTTTCGGCTTAGTCCCTTTATTAATCAGGGGTCGCCACAGCAGAATGAACCGCCTGCATATCATAAACAAATAATAATAAATGTTAACAAAAAAAAGTGCAAGGTAAAAAGTGAGGCTGAGGCTGCGATATCTCCTACTAGATCTATTTTCAGTTGTCAGACACCCACATGAAAATATACTATAGTCATTTATAGTAAATACTATAGTAGTGTTTTTTTAACCATACCGACACTGATACCTCCAATAGAGATATAGATGTGGCACAATCAGCTAAAATGTTGCTAGAATTGATTTTTATGTATGGGCGATGTATATTGCATCACCAAAAATGACTGAGGTCATGTCCATGTGTTGTGCGATAAGTCAATATATTGATTATTGTGACAGGCCTAATTATATGTATTATTCTCTAACATTTCAATGACCTGTTGTTGTTTTTTCTAACTAATGTACTTTATAACACTTCATAGTATCATGATGCACTGTTTTCTATACGTAGGTGACACTCAGGAAGACCCCGCTGTATGACTTCCACAGGGCTCAGGGTGGGAAGATGGTGGAGTTTGCGGGTTGGAGTATGCCTGTGCAGTACAAAGACAGTCACATTACCTCACACATGCACACGCGCCAGCACTGCTCCATCTTCGATGTCAGTCACATGCTGCAGGTCAGTCTAGACTGTAGAAATCTACTGTTGTTGTAGGTGTTTGTTGTTGGTGCTACACAATATATTGTTTCAGCATGGATATTGTGATATTTGTTTCCTTGCGCTGTTGTGTTTATCTATGCTTGTAAGTTGTTTATTGTATTTCATGTTGATTCACTCCGCTACAAAACTGCAGCAAATACTCTAAAATAACAAATTCTTTAAAAATAGGGTTGTTTAAATCATCTGGTGAGATGGTTTTCAATTTTGCAGTTTAATATCATAGAAAAAAATTCGCTATGTCAGTTTTTGTGTATTGTTGTGCCCTAACAATGTGTGTGATATTTATTTTGCTCAGCTTTTGTGCTGGTACTCAGAGATTTATAAATCTGACACTAAACCATCAATAACTGTGGCGAGTCATTGTCTTAACGAGGGACTTTATTCAAACAATTTGATAAAAATGACAAATTTATTAAAAAAAGAAGTAAAAGAAATGTAAAAAATCACATACTCTCTTGAGTAGGATCTTATTATCACTTGGATTCTTTATGGCTTCTAATTTATGAGTACTGACAGTTATCTATTTCACGTAACATTTTTTGCCTGCTATATATTGAGGCAATATGCGATTTGAGATGCTGCCGCTGTCTTTATCATTGGATCATTGATTCATTGACTCAAATGTTTAGTTACAATACAAATGACTTCAGGAATGAAACAACAGCAGTGCTGTGAGATGCACACACCTTCCGCTGACAAAACAGGAAGACATTGTGTCTGAAATGTAACTTGCTTTATATATATATATATTTATTATTATTATTATTATTATTATTATTATTATTATTATATATTTTTATATATTTTTTTTAATTTGTTAGGCTGTTGTTTAATTAATAACTATATTGCTAATTATCAATTAAATTAAAGGCTCTACATGACTGTATTCTAATAGGCTCAATCACAGAGCAAATGCTTTTAAATATGTATTTTGTTTGTTTTTTGCAAAGTGACACGTGTGTTAGTCAGCTTGCACAATGTTAAAATGATATTATCGCAAACAAATAATAACTCATACCGCTATGTGGCCCAATTGATTGAGAAAAAAGTCACGTAGAACATTACAAGTTTCAGTTGACAATTCTGGCGATTCACTATCATGAGGTAGTCGTATGAATGGTATCTAACGAACATTGCTTGTTTTCTCCTCATAGACTAAAGTCTATGGTAAAGACAGAGTGAAGTTCATTGAGTCTCTGATTGTTGGAGACATTGCGGAGCTAAAAAACAACCAGGTAAAACATACTCTCTTTCTAATAAAAGATGTAAACAGTCATGCAAAATAATAATAATAATATTTTCTCTCTAGGGCACTCTGTCCCTCTTCACAAACTCTAAAGGAGGAATCATGGATGATCTGATTGTGACTAAGACAGATCAGGACTACCTGTATGTCGTCTCCAATGCTGGCTGTGCGGACAAAGACTCTGCTCACATGCAGGCCAGTAACAGTTAATGACAAATTCATTCATTCCTTTTCTTTTCGGCTTAGTCCCTTTATTAATAAGGGGCCGCCACAGTGGAATGAACCGCCAACTTATCCAGCACATGTTTTACACAGCGGATGCCCTTCCAGCTGCAACCCATCACTGGAAAACACCCATACACTCTCATTCACACACTACGGACAATTTAGCTTACCCAATTCACCTATAGTGCATGTCTTTGGACTTGTGGGGGAAACCGGAGCACCCGGAGGAAACCCATGCGAACACAGGGAGAACATGCAAACTACACACAGAAATGCCAACTGACCCAGCTGAGGCACGAACCTTAATGACAAATAAACATGCTTATTTACTTTCTGACAGGTTGATCTTGGTGTTTTGATATTGTTATTTATTGACTGGGCAATATAGGAATTTTGAAGATTATAATAAACTTACAAAGACATTGCCTATAGGTGAATTGGATAAGTTAAATAGTGTATGTGTGGGTGTGAATGCGGGAGTGTATGGCTGTTTCCCAGTGCTGGGTTGCGGCTGGAAGGGCATCTGCTGCGTAAAACATATGCTGGATAAGTTGGCGGTTCATTCCGCTGTGACGACCCCTGATTAACAAAGGGACTAAGCCAATAAAAAATGAATGAATGAATGAATGAATATTAACCTTAAATACCACAAGGGGGCGTCCAATTACTGTACTGTAAGTAAAGGGATAGTTCACCCAAAACTGAAAATTCTCTGTTATTTACTCACAGATGTGAGTAAATAACAACATGTTTGACTTTCTTTCATCTGTTGAACACAAAATAATATATTTTGAAGAAAGCTGCAAACCTGTAACCATTGGCTTCCATAGTATTTCCACAGTGCTCATAGTATTCCACAGAGCACTGTGCACCAGAACAGCCCGACACAGAAACAGTTTCTTCCCTCAGGCAATCCATCTCATGAACACTTGAATGATAGTAATTATGGAACAAACTTCACTACCTGCTATACACTTTTTATACACAAACACTTATTTAACAACATATTTTACATGCTAATTTGCACTTAACAGCTGCCATTTAACTTTGTATATAGTAATATTCCTGTACATACACTTGTCAATTTGTATATTTGCATTCACTATTTACTTTTATTTTTAAAATATATTTATTATCTGTTTTTTGTCCTGTCTCTGTAATTCTGTTGCAATGTAGAAGCTCTGTCACGAAAACAAATTCCTCGTATGTGTGAACATACCTGGCAATAAAGCTCTTTCTGATTCTGATTGTGATTATTTGTTTTTCCTACAATGGATGTCAGTGGTTACCAGTTTTCAGCTTTCTTCAAAATATCTTTTTTTTTATATCCATTTAAGACTTATCCACTCATATTTATTGAAAGGGCAAGATAAACCACTTGTGACTAGTGTAAAATAATATGTTGCTTATAAACATATTTTAATAGAAAGTATATTTTTAAACAACGATATCAGAGAACGTTTTTATTCAGAATTTTAAGGGAAAAGTTTAAAAAGGTGTCTCCTGGAAGAATTTTAGAAGATTTATCATTCACTAAATTGAAAGATCTTATATGACTATTTATCAGTATTGTTATCTGTATGTTTTTTTTATTATTAAGAAACTGTTATGATCGTAAATTATGTATTGAATATTTATCATCAGTGTTGAAATGAATATATCCAATGCTGCTGATATGGCATTAAAACATAAACAATAAAGAGATAGTTCATCCAAAATTTTATATTTAGTAAAAAAAAATCTGTAGAAAGCAAAAGAAGATATTTTGAAAAATGTCAAAAAACGGTAACCATTGACTTCCATAGTATTTGTTTTTCCTACTATGGATGCCAATAGTTTTCTAACATTCTTCAAAATATCTTATTTTGTGTTCAACAGAAATGTTTTTTATAGAAGTTTGGAACCATTTAAGGGTGCGTAAATAGTGGCTGAATTTTTGGGTGAACTATCCCTTTAAATGTTGTCAGTTTGTAGTTATGTTTGCATTTGTTTATGTGTCGTTGCTCTAAAGTTTGCCTGTGTTTGTTTGTAGGCCAGACTGCAGGAGTTTAAATCAGCAGGTCATGACGTCGATTTAGATTTCATGGAAGAAGGTCTTATCGCTCTGCAGGGTCAGTCATCATGTGTCTGTGATTTACTCTTGTGGTAACACTGCCCATATTTTACATTTAAGAAAACATTGATTTTGTTATTTATATAATATGTAAATTTTTTTGAACATTTGGTAGATTATATGTTTATTTTTGTGTATGTAGGACCATCAATGGCTCAGGTTCTCCAGAAGGGTGTGGGTGATGACCTCAGGAAGTTGACCTTTATGACCAGTGTTTTGACCCCAGTGTTTGGCATCCAGGGCTGCAGGGTCACACGCTGCGGATATACAGGAGAGGATGGAGTTGAGGTGTGTTTGTGATTTCCCTTTGATTGAATGACAAGTGTACTTAAAATAATTTATTACTGTTGAGATGTTTTATTGTCAGTACATTTATAATTTTTTTATGAACACCTTTATTCAGTAAAAACACATTCGATCACAATCACAAGTAAAGCATTTATAATGTTATAAAATATTTTTATATAAACATAACATAAACATAAAAAAATCACACAAGATCTAGTTTTTTTTATATATGTCCATTCTGAGTCACTTCCGAATAAGGTGTTAAATTGGATACATATGCAATATCTGGACATCTGGTCTCAGTCTAAACGCATATATCTGATTCCCTGATTTCCCAAGCCTTCAAAATGCAGTGGTGACATGTTTGCCAAGAGTCAACCATGTTTATAGTGAAATGATCACTAACAGAATGATTTTAGGTGGAGATAAATGCAAGCGCAGATATCAGATACCAGTCAAAAGCAGTAACAAAATATCGGATATGATCAATTAAATCGGATCTGTACTCTAAAACCTACCTTTTAAATGCAGCCATAGGTAGCTGTTTTTAAACTTTTTGTTGTTGTATTTATGTGGGGCTTGCATGTCAACTGTTATGTTCTCTTCTATAAATGTGATTATTCAGATTTCCGTACCATGTAAGGATGTTGTCTCGCTAACTGAAAAGCTGTTAGCTGATAGTGAGGTGAAACTTGCTGGTCTTGGTGCCAGAGACAGTCTCAGACTGGAGGCGGGACTTTGTCTCTATGGCAATGACATTGATGAGACCACCACACCTGTGGAAGCAACTCTTGTCTGGACTATAGGTGTGTAAAGGCCTGTATTATCACTTCTCGTTGATTTATATTGAGTTTCAAGCCCAAAGTATTAATTATTTATTACTACTTTTGTCAATTCAATGTTAATTTAATTATTTAGTTTTATATTTTTTAAATCCTTTAACTCTTTCAGAATGTTTCCTTTCTAAATGAATCTGTGTTTTGAATGAATCGGATGAACAAATGATTCTGTCTACTGCATTGCTGAATGAATCAGTCGTTTGAATGAATCAAGTGAAAAATTACTCACTCATTAAACTTTTACTACTACCTGCTGGCAGTATAATTGCTTATTCAGAAGATTATTTTATTACACTATAATTTCATATTTTCATATCTATACAATTTGTTGTCATCATTACGCTCTATTTTACAAGATTTTCCACAAGTTGGCAACAACAATTCAACATGTTGTTTCACATTCAGAAAGTAAGCAGAAGAGAAAGAGAAATGACATCAAACCACTGAAGATGGCAGAAACTGTAAACCATAAAATTAACAGGCATTTGGGTGCGAGGATTAAAAGATGTTCACAGACCTATTTTTAATCTGTACAAATTTATCGCTCATAATATTTGGAGAGAAAAACCACAGACGCTTGACAAGGACAAATCTTTCTAGTTTTCATGTGTTGAGCTGCCTTAAGCAAACTGTAAGATGTAGTAAACCTCAAACAGCTGTCCACATACAGAAACATACTTTGGTCTTTAATCTCTTTGTGTGTGTCATTTAAGGTAAGCGTCGTCGACAGGCACGAGATTTCCCTGGCGCTGACATCATTGTACCACAAATAAAGGCAAAGACTCCTAGAAAAAGAGTGGGACTGATCTCCACCGGACCCCCTGTCAGACAACACACACCCATCCTGTCCTCTGACGGCAGAATTATAGGTAACAAACGCATCTGTGCAAAGCATCTGTGTTTTAAGGGGACCTATTATGCCCCTTTTTAAAATATGTAAAATTATGTCCCTAGAGTGTGTATGTGAAGTTTCAGCCCAAAATACGCCACAAATATTTTTTATAACTCTTTGAAACTGCCCCTTTTAGGCTTTGAGCTAAATTGTGAAATTTTGGTAACTGTTGCTTTAAATTTAAATGAGATTGTGCTCTTTTTCAAAAGAGGGCGGAGCTACAAATGCCTGAGCGTCAGCATAGTGGCAGATGTAAAAACAGCACTAACGTTACCGCTCTGAAAAACTGAAAATGCCAGAAGAAGTGACTCAGAAGAAACCAGTATATGGAGACTACTGTGTTCATTTGTGCAGCCTAAAACTCTGCATTTATAATGCCTCTTAGTCACTGACATTATCTTCAGCAGGTGAAGACTAATGGCGGATGGCTGCTTCTCACTCAGGGCTGTCTATGCTAATGAGGGAGAAATTGTCACTAATGGGCGGGGCTTTCCCCCGCTGATGACATGCACAAAGGGAGAATGTCAATCAAAGTGTTTCTACAGACAGTTTTTATCAAGTGTGATTTATAAAATATAGAAATAATTAATTTAATGAATTTATCATTAGAGGCTGGCTATATTCACAGACTGTTGCCACACAACTGTGCTTAAACCCCTTATAAAGGTGATTTTTGCATAATATCTCCCAATTAAAGGAAGAGTTGAACATCATTTACTTGCCTTCACGTCATTCCAAACTTGTCTGAAATTGTTTTTATTTTAGGTGAGGTCACCAGTGGATGCCCGTCCCCCTGCCTCAAGCAGAATGTTGCCATGGGCTATGTGGAAACCGGCTTCAGTAAAGCGGGCACATCGATCCAGGTGGAAGTGAGGAAGAAAGCAGTGCCGGCAGTGGTCAGCAAGATGCCATTCGTTCCCACCAAGTACTACATGGGATAGTAGAGCAACTGTTCACAAAGCTGTCTGTGTTTATGAGAGGGTCTGTTATAGACAAGGTCATTGCCACTGGAATGAAGACCAATAGTAGAGATTGAGACACACGTCAACAATGAGCATTCCATAATGCCAACTTACACAATATTTCTTTGTGTAATTGTATGTAAAATACATTCCAGCACATTATTGTGTAATAATTACACAAAAATGATGGCCACTTCAGTAGAGGTTTGAATCAAGTTTAGGACATGGGGAAGCAACACTGCTGTTTATTGTGCATATATATATATATATATATATATATATATGTGTGTGTGTGTGTGTCTAACATATAGCACTTAAAATGTTAGTTTGGGTGTGGGAAGCTGACATCTGTTTTAAAGACTCCTGAATAACATTGCTTTGAAAAAAGTCTAGTTGGTTTATGCCAGTGTACTGCTTTACTGTCTGTAATGTTTGTGTAATACACAATAATAAGATAATTAACAACACTAATGGGATTGAGATAAACTATGTTAGGAAAGTGCCTAATTTCTCGAGAGTAGTTAATCATCATGCTGTAGTAATTATTAATTTTAGACCACATCACTGTGAAGTCTTTCTGTCTGAAAGAACATTCCTATTTTTGTGCCATTTTTTGGGAAGTGATTAAATTTATACAACTTTATTATTATACACACTTTTTTTGTTAACATGTTATACACCTTTACGTAATTGATGTGGTGGTGGTTCACTAAAATGTCACTCAGTGTAACAATAGTTTATATACCAAAACTCTGATTCTGTGGATGTACTTTATTTGCTAGGTAAAGCATGTTTAAATAAAATGTTAATATGTGTTATGATGTATGATGACATCATGTCATATTATGAGGTTTGATTATGTCATCAAAATTTCAAATAATAATTTTGTAACTTTAGAGCACTTTTTTAGGGTTATTCCATGAGTTATTGTTTTTTTCTAACCCTTACTGCAGATGTGTTTGTACTGTGCGTTGTGGACTGTATAAACCATACGTGCATAATATACAGTAAGATGAGCCGGCAGTGATTATTGTTATCACAAGTAACCCTATTTTAAATGCATAACATTTTATGTTGAGTTAACATAAAACACGGGTATTGATAGACCATTAAACCCGCTCTTTAACAAGTTTGTGTTATTAAACCTGGCGGCCACGTGTAACAAAAGTTACTGTCAGTCAGTGAGAAATACATGCAGCAGTAAAACCATAAATATAACAATTATGGTAAGCGTCCGTATTGTTTTTAAACAGAAAAAGTTCTTAAAGCTGTAACTTTTCTGCAGACTATGCAATCCAAACATTTCGGAATGGCTATGGGAATTGTAGTTGTCATTTTTATCTCTGTCGCACAGATCCCAAGTAGAATTCCTAATAGGGAACTACATTACCCACAATGGCATGGTGCTGTGTGAGCCGTAGAGGAGGAGCGTGCCGGGTCTGCAAGCCGTTACCGATGGGAAGATGGTGGAATCTGGAGCAGCAACGTGCACGATACTCCGTCCCAAACATTTCCAAAAACATTTACCATCTCAACCTGGCATTAGATATCGGTTACCCGGGGACAACCATAGATAATACATACTAAAACTGAGACAAAACTATAAGTATTTTAATTTCGGTGCGAGGCGCACCTTACATATGGTGCCTCAAACGTGGGGGCCAAACTGAACAGATCTTAGTATTATTTTGATATTCTGCGAGGGATTTCTCGGCAGGGACTGTTGATAAATCGGTCATAGTCTACAGCGTGTCTCCTTCAGACTTTGGTGTTTTGGAGCATCTGTCAAAATGCCACGAAACAAAAAAGGGAAACGCGGAGGGAACAGTTCGAGTAAGGGTGAGTTTACACCTCCCACTGTCACCAATGTTATAAAAACTGACCACACGGAAAATATCTTACTGTAGCATTGTTTTCCCCTGGGAAATGACTTTATAACAATAACATAATTGTAAACATGTATTTGTGGAGTCTGTTTAATTTTCTCTTGTAATCACACTTTTTACCAAATTGTGCCATATTTATTCTAAACACTTTAAAATGCATTTAAAAATAGGCTAAGAAGTACATGCCATATTTGTTTTGGATGACAAATTGACCAGCAGGAAACTGAGTATCTTAATTTCTCCTCCTTTTTATTTCACTTATAAAATATTAAAGTTATGTAGCATTTATCTAACTCATTGTGGATTATTGTTATGAATTACGTTTCAAGCGGATGTGGCTGCAACCATTTAGCACTATTTACATTTTAGCTTCAATCCAAGTGACAGTGTTCTCACTTGCATCATACACTAAATATTTAACAATAATTATCTGAGAAACTGTGTTTGCCCTTTATCTCAGCAGTAAAGATAGAAGCAAAATGATTGACTGTCAGGGTTATTCAGTCTGCTGCATGACAGGTGAAGCTCATGCTTGCTCGTGTATATTTAGCTCAAGTGTCACGAAGCAGGGCCTTCCCGGTCCTCTCACGCGACCTGTAAGGTTTCAGAAGTTTCCGATTAAAAATTAAACAATTTGCCTGAACGATATGATTGGTTTACAGCGAGTTTTTGTTAAGTTCTCGTGCAGAACCGCATCACGTGCTGTATCGGCGCGCATTCCTCGTGCACGTGCAGCTCCAGTAAAACCAGATCCAGCAGGGTACGGCGTTACCAGCGTGGCGCCGCCGGTAATGCAAGCATGGCAAAAATGGGTTTCTTTTGACAATTTACCCCTGGCGACTGCTGCAAAGTTATGTTGTCCGTTAAACTACTCTGGTTGATTTTAAAGTAATAACGACGAATTACATCGTTTTTAAAGAAATGCAAATAAAAGCTAATAAAGAAAAACACTTGCTTAAATTAACACAGTTTTGTAGATTAAATTAAGATTTCTTCACTTTTTACATGCTATTAGATTCCATCAACTTTGACTTAATTCATTAAAAGCAATTTCCCCTCACTATAAACAAAAAAGTTTCAGCAGATGTTCCACCTCATCACATTTTAGATGTGCAGAGCTTACAAACTGCAGTTTTGTCATCATGGTTCCCAATTCAAAGTAGGGCCCCACAAGACTTTTTTAAAATGCACTGTACACATTTTGTGTTCCTCAGCCCTTTCTTGTTGGCAGCATGTTATCTGCAGCTGTGTTGTCAAACCCCAGAAAATTGTGGTGAGGTGTCTGAACCAAGAAAAAAAAAGAAAATTATATATTTTGTCCTGATTCACTTAGCATTGACACTGTCATTTTTGAGTCTGAATCTGAAAATGTGGAACAATGCAAAACCCGGTTTGTTTAGATGTCTCTGTTCCATTTTGCGTTAATATTTCAGTTGAACCACACAAGAGTTTATTTGTAAGTGGACACAGGACGACACCATTATTGATGCACTTGTTTAGTGCTCTCCAAAGTTGTCAGTGTTTACATGCAAAAACCTAATTTGCCACTGCTTACCTTATTGCTTTTCTGTGTTTTTATATCAGCTTTTCAGATTTTGCATAAAATGCTTTTCAATAGTTTTTATTCCTACAATGTCAGTTACACCAAGTCATTTTGAAAATACAAATTTTCTATTTAATTGAATTCTAAAGCATTTTTTTTTTTTAGTAAGTAATGACATAAAGACACTTGAATAATGTCTACTACAGATATTGTTTCATTAAAAATTGGGGGGAAATTAGAACTCAAGAAATTTTGTGGGAACTAATGTCTTAGACATGTGCCAATATTCAGTAATACAATTATGACAATGAACATGGATGAAATTATTGTGTGGACTTCAAAAGGCCAGTGAAAACTACTTGTAAAACATTTCTTAATTTTGGCTGATGTTAATTTCTTAGTTCATACCAAATGACTCAAAAGTCATAACTTTAATGCGCTAATGTCTAATTCAGTTGCAATTCTTTTCAACCTAACGTTAAGATAACAAATGTAATAATGTAATAGTTAACAAATGTGTAATAGTTAATGCATTAACTAATATTTACTTAAGAGATTCCTTATTGTAATCCCTTTACAGTCCATTTTCAGTAAAATCTTTTTGAAACATTTGTTTACTCTAGACATTTATATACAATAAAGCAATACAAAAAAATGCAGAGTTTTTGTTATTATACCTGTTAAAATTACCCTTTATTTGCAGCTTATGTCAATATCGTGATAATCCCATTTATAATGATTAAAGCAGTGATTGTTGCAACAGGAAAGTTTGATGCCACCATATGCCACGTGTTTTTGATGTCACGACTCATGACTGTAGCACTCTATTCTTGTTGGCTGGCCTCGTTCTCCAGTTAAAGATGAAATGTTTTACTGATCTGTGAGTTGTTTAATCAGTCTCTTCCTCTTGTTCACTGTGAGCAGGCTCACTTCGACAGGAAGTGCTTCAGCTGCAGTTGTCAAAGACTGCATTGTCACGTACAGGTAGCGTGACGTGATCTTGATTCTGACCTCATGCCCCTCACTCACCTCATTAATTTTCAATGAGCTGCATGTGAATATCCATTCATGTGTACTTTTTTCTTTTGCATCATCTCTCATTTGTCTAATGCCTTTCAATAATTGGAGAACCTAAATTCCCCAGAAGCGCCTCACTAGTCACTTCTACTTTCTTGTGAAATCAGCAGACCAGTGTTCCTTATGCTTTTTTGGTCTGATGTTCAGCCATCACACCATCAGTTAAACCCAACGACCTTTTTATTGGTAATGGTACCAAACCAGAAATGTGTTCCTTTTTAGCTCTTAAGAAGTCATTTATCATCGTTAGAGGCTGTTGTTGTCTCTTAAAGTCTAACAATGACTTCTTCTCTACTATGCTTCAGTTTCTGCTATTTGAAGAATCATAGAGAGATTAGAACTCTGATAACAAAGGAGGTCATTTGCACTTTTTCAATAGTGGGATTTAAATACTGAAACCCCCTGGGCTCAACAGACGCCAGGTTGGGAATCACATCTAAGTTTACTCTGTTTGGTGGTTCAGCATCACTAAGTGATGACGCTTCTGGAAAGTTCTGGAAAGGTTTGGAGCTCAAATCAAAATATTTGATTTGGCTGTGTAACTGTTCTTATTCACATCAAAATGCCTCTGCAAAGTCGGAGGCCATTGTGGATTGTCTTAGATATTTTTTTCCATCAACTCCCAACCATTCCAAACTCCTCCTCCACACAGTGTCCATTCTTTTGCTAATGCATGTCTTAATAGTACAGGTATTTGTTTACTGTGGCCAGATTTCTAGTTCTATGCTTTTAATGGTTTTATTGTAAATGTGTTTTTCTTATACCCGAATATCAGTTGTTTACTCTTATTATTTATACTGTCGTTTAGAAGTTTGGGATATGTCATAAGGCAAATATATCTTAAATTAACCTATATCTGAACAGATTACAATTACAAATATATGCTGTTCTTCTGAACTTAACTTTATTAAGGAATTGTAGTTTTTTTGAGCACCAAATCAAATTATCCGAATTTCTACTTTGGGTAGTACATTCCACTATACAATAGTAATATTATTGTCGCATAATTTATGTGTATGTACAGTCGTGGCCAAAAGTTTTGAGAATGATACAAATATTAGTTTTCACAAAGTTAGCTGCTAAACTGCTTTTATATCTTTGTTTCAGTTGTTTCTGTGATTTACTGAAATATAATTACAAGCACTTCATACGTTTCAAAGGCTTTTATCGACAATTACATGACATTTATGCAAAGAGTCAGTATTTGCAGTGTTGGCCCTTCTTTTTCAGGACCTCTGCAATTCGACTGGGCATGCTCTCAATCAACTTCTGGGCCAAATGCTGACTGATAGCAACCCATTCTTTCATAATCACTTCTTGGAATTTGTCAGAATTAGTGGGTTTTTGTTTGTCCACCCTCCTCTTGAGGATTGACTACAAGTTCTCAATGTGATTAAGATCTGGGGAGTTTCCAGGTCATGGACCCAAAATTTCAACGTTTTGGTCCCTGAGCCACTTAGATATCACTTTTGCCTTATGGCACGATGCTCCATCGTGCTGGAAAATGCATTGTTCTTTACCAAACTGTTGTTGGATTGTTGGAAGAAGTTGCTGTTGGAGGGTGTTTTGGTACCATTCTTTATTCATGGCTGTGTTTTTGGGCAAAATTGTGAGTGAGCCCACTCCCTTGGATGAGAAGCAACCGCACACATGAATGGTCTCAGGATGCTTTACTGTTGGCATGACACAGGACTGATGGTAGCGCTCACCTTTTCTTCTCCGGACAAGCCTTTTTCCAAATGCCCCAAAGAATCGGAAAGGGGCTTCATCGGAGAATATGACTTTGCCCCAGTCCTCAGCAATCCATTCGCCATACTTTTTGCAGAAGATCAATCTGTCCCTGATGTTTTTTTTTGAAGAGAAGTGGCTTCTTTGCTGCCCTTCTTGACACCAGGCCATCTTCTAAAAGTCTTCGCCTCACTGTGCGTGCAGATGCGCTCACACCTGCCCGCTGCCATTCCTGAGCAAGCACTGGTGGCACTCCGATCCCGCAGCTGAATCCTCTTTAGGAGACGATCCTGCCGCTTGCTGGAATTTCTTGGACGCCCTGAAGCCTTCTTAACAAGAATTGAACCTCTTTTCTTGAAGTTCTTGATGATCTTATAAATTGTTGATTTAGGTACAATCTTAGTAGCTACAATATCCTTGCCTGTGAAGCCATTTTTATGCAACGCAATGATGGCTGCACGCGTTTCTTTGCAGGTCACCATGGTTAACAATGGAAGAACAATGATTTCAAGCATCACCCTCCTTTTAACATGTCAAGTCTGCCATTCTAACCCAATCAGCCTGACGTAATGATCTCCAGCCTTGTGCTCGTCAACATTCTCACCTGAGTTAACAAGAGGATTACTGAAATGATCTCAGCAGGTCCTTTAATGACAACAATGAAAGGCAGTGAAAAGTTTTTTTCAGGATTAAGTTAATTTTCATGGCAAAGAAGGACTATGCAATTCATCTGATCACTCTTCATAACATTCTGGAGTAAATGCAAATTGCTATTATAAAAACTTAAGCAGCAACTTTTCCAATTTCCAATATTTATGTAATTCTCAAAACTTTTGGCCACGACTGTATAGTCCAGTTGAATGAACACATCACCTTTACCTTAAAAGCTGCTCAAAAGCATTTAACATATATATTCTCAAATGTTCATGATATTTCAAAGTATATTAACGTCTAAGTCAAAATATCAAGAAAAGTTAGATATTCCAGATAATGATCCTTCAGAATTTCTTCACAATTAAAAAACTTTATATTCTTATGCCATTTCACATCATTGTTTGTGTTGTATTTGTGATCATCAAAGAGCTACAATCTTGGTTACAAATCAACAATTCTTACAGACCCTACAATTTTGGACAGTCATCCATTATATTCATTAAGCAGACAAAAAACTACAAATGAATAATCTCCTTGCTAAAATCCTCCTAACGAAATGAGTCTTTTCAAGCTAGATCATAATGAATTCCAAATAACATATAGAAGTGGTTTGCCTGAATCTTTTCAAGAGATTGAACTGCATGACCTACCTTTCAGAGATTAGCCTGATCATTAAAGAGATCGGATTCATGGTCCAGAGAGGATCGGTGATTGATTTTAAGAGGGTTTAAAGAGTCTCAGTGGATATTTCTCCAGTTGCCTGCATGGATTTAATGATAAAAGTAATTCACTCCATTTTAGTAAATCATTAAACATCATCATCTTCCTTTAACCCTTTCACGTTATGAACTATAGTTCTACTGGTGCCCCAGGGCAAACAGGTGGGTCATTATGTGTGTTTGCAGTAGGCCACATTGCACTTTAACCTAAATCATAGGTTGTTTCTGTGATGTGAGTTTGTATATATTTGTATAGTGTTTGCTTTGTGTGTTTGTGAATTATATTATGTATATATGAGAGTTAAAGTAATTGGGCTGTTCACTTATTAAAGTTCAATTTAAAGTCAATTGGAGACATTGTAGATTACTAAACTGAAGGGCACAGACTGGTTTAGCAGTCCTTCAGGGATGTTTGTTTTCTTTGCGCTGAGGTGAATCAGATGGCAGATAAAAACACAGGGATTAGATACATGAGTTTAGTGTGCAGATAAAACACACTTTATTACTTTTAGTATTATTACTACTATTCTTTATTACTTTGCTAACTATGACTAACAGTCATTTCCCTCTCATTTATTTACAATATTAGACAAATGTTGAATGTGTTGTATATCTTTTCATCTGGTCTCTCTGTCTGTTTCAGGGAGAAACGGGGTGAGAGGTGAGACTGGTGTGAGTGATGATGATTTGGCGTCTGATGTTCTCAGTCACTATAGCAGTGCCAGTGAAAGTGCGTCAGTTATAGAAGAGGGCACAGGTACACAAAGAACTTCAATTGCAAAAATCTAAAAACAAATTGAATCATTGGTGTAAAAGTATAAAAAGAAAAATCCACAAACTGTGCTGTGCAGGTGAGGTGGTTGATGAACAAACTGCTCAGGAAGAAACAGAAGACAAACTGAAGCAATGCATCGACAATCTTACGGACAAAAGGTATTATTATGCTAACGTGCAACAGTTGGCAGAGCTGAAGAAAACCAGATAATATTTGCAACTGTTTCATTCTTTGTGTGTGTGTTTCAGTGCTAAGACCCGCCTGGCTGCATTAGAAAGTCTGCGCTTGGCGTTTTCCTCTAGGGTTCTGTATGAGTTCCTGTTAGAGAGACGTTACACCATCAGTGACTGTCTAGAGAGAAGCTTGAAGAAAGGTGGGATTATGGACTTTTCTTTTTTATTATTCTTATGCAAATTAGCTATATATGATTATGCATAAGAACTGAGGTACAAACACTTTTGAATATTGAAAATATTTTAAACGTGCTATTTTTAATCTTTACAAATGTTTTTACTTTGTGTTTGCTTTCATACATTAAATTTATTCACAAAATATAAGTATTTATAAAGTTAACATCATTCAAAATAAACACAGTAGAAAGGCAAAGACAATGCATATATAAATCATTTTAATTACTTAAAAAGATTCTTGAAAAATAAGAATATTTCTGTCTAAAACAATGTAACATTTTTGTCCTGGTTCAAACTTTTCTGCTTATTACACTGTAAATAGTCAGAAAGTATTACCTCTCTTCATCCAAAACAAAAGAGACAATTGTCTCTACATGTTTATATTTGTATGTATTTTTTTATGTATTATATAAAGTCTATTTATGTATCTTACGTTTCTGTGCAAAAAAAAAAAATCGAGGCCATAATGTGAACTCACTGCTGTAATGCATCAATAAATTAGGCTTAAACATACAGTTTAAGTCATTGCAGTCATATTAATGGAAACATAGTCACATAGTCATATAACTCCTGTCATATTTGAAGTTCCTTTGACTGTACCCATCCTGTATTCATGAGATGAAAGTATAATTTAATTTTCTTGGGTCATGAAAAAGAGAGGTCCTCTTTAAAGGGTCAGTTAGAAAGTAATTGTTATTTTTTAAATCATAATTATGTCCAGTGTAAAATCCTCTGTAGTACTGATGTGTTGTTATTGTACATGTATCTGTGGGTTCATTCGTACAAATGAACTGTTGAATTGTTCAGTAAAATGTCCTTCTCTGTAGGTGGAGGAGATGAGCAGGCCGCCGCTGCTACAGTTTTCGCTCTGTTGTGTGTGCAGCTTGGGGGCGGAGTCGAAGGCGAGGAGGGCTTCAAGATGCTCCGCCCTGTCCTCAGCACTATCCTGATTGACAGCTGTGCCAGCCTGGCAGCACGGCAGAGTGTGAGTGATGCATCCTGTGATGTTGTTTACACTGGCTTCTAAAATGTTATTGTTTTCTTAATTCTCAAACTTTTTTTCCTCAGTGTGCTCGGGCTCTAGGTATGTGCTGCTATGTGTCTGCCTCAGATGATGCAGAGGTAAGAACTGGTCTTAAAAAATGCTTACGAATAGAGCTGAGTGATATGATATAGTACCATTTATGTAAATTCAATCAATTGATATATTTAAATATATATTGACCACATGTAAAGGATTTTTTTTATTTTAAAATATATACTTGGTACTTTACTCAATCATATGTGATGATATTTCATGTTATTTAGAACTTCTGGGCAATTGATTAATTAAAAATGTAGAAATTAAAAAAAATTATATTACTAAAATATAAAACACTTTCAAAAACTAATGATTACAGGTCCAACATAAAAAAATTACTAAAATAATCGCAAAATGTAAACTATGTACTTTCAAGATTGCAACTTTCTCACAATGATGTTATTTATGTTTTTTTCTGTGTCCCTGTAAGGGTGTGTAATATTGTGCTCATGTAAGTTATGAAAAAGTATTACTGTAAACAATGTATTTTGTGACATCACAAAATAAAGTATAATATGAAACGACAGACTTTATTTTTGTTCATACAATATATATTGTCATATTGCACAGAGCTATTTATGAATATTTATGGATTTGCATATTTGAATTACTATCATCTGTCTTTGTCAGGATCTGCTGAAATCTCTTGGACACTTGGAGAGTGTGTTTGTGGGTGCATATCCTCTGGGCGATGGCTCTCTGCCCTCTGTCAAAGCCGGGACCCCTGCTCTCCACAGCGCTGCCCTACAGGCATGGGCTCTGCTCTGCACCCTCTGTCCTGCGTCGCGCATCAACACCATTCTCAACCAGTGAGTATGCATCTGTGCATAGATTTATTCAGTGAGCTTAAATGCCATGACACAACAAGCTGAAATCAAAGCACTAACTGTTATGAAAAATGCCAGTGTTGTCAAGTCGCCTGCATCAGGGCCAAAAAGTTGCTTAAACACACCACAATTTGCACCATCATGAGAAGAAATGACTGTCATATGAGAAGGTGGCAATAGTCTGTTTTCATCATTGGAAGTATACTGAAACTATGGTTGCTAAAAAGGAGCTGTATACAAACCATTTCTTTTTTAACTTATGTTGACCACTTTCTTCCTTCCAAGCGGCTATGTTGTCATATGCTCATTCAACACTTTAATTCTTTGATTCAAACATTTTTTCTTCTTGTGTTTACTAAGCTATCCAGTCTGAGTTATGTCGCACCAAGTGCCAGACAGCGAGTGTGTTTACATCCATACGTCCTATTTACTCAGACATGTCCTCTTTTTGGGACAAAAAAATTCATCCGGCTGGGATACCCTAAAATGTCTGGAAGTTGGCTTTTGCCTTCTGCAGTCATCATTAAATGTATGCATTTTGCATTACTTTTTAACTTTCTATTTAGTCCACACCTTGTTGCACACTACCATTGGTCGGTCATGTATTTGCAAATATTGGCCAGTGTGTCTCAATCCCTCAGCACTAGTGCAACAGCCAAGAGAGACAGCAGCTTTTACATGTCAGTGTATCAACTGATTTTTACAATTTTTTTTTATTGTATTTTAGCCTATTGAAAAGAAAGTGTTATCATGTTAAAGGTGATAAATGCTAAAAGATTTTTAAATACATTTGTTACTACTCTGTTGTTGAGGGCTAAAAGTTTAATGGAAAGGATGTTATTACTTTGTGTACATTTATACATTCTCAAATGGTCAAAAAACCACTAATCAGAGTTGAAAAGTGGACTTGGATGGTTGCTGGCTTTTCTGTGTGTCAGGTTTTTTTTTTAGTAATAATCGTATTTCATGTGAAATGTTGTGTTGCTGGATCACAATCCAAAGCTTATCTATAATCCAAGCCAACATGAATATTGAAGATAAAACGATAATGCTTCAGTGTGTTTTATGTAACTCTTTTAACAAAAAGTGATATGACAACACCCAGATAGAATTATACATAGACAAACAAGACCGTAATATGATCTTTGTCTTTGTCTGTTGTCCAGCCACTTGCCCCGTCTGCATGCATGTTTAGAAAGCAGTGAGGTAAACTTCAGGATTGCTGTGGGAGAGACCATCGCTCTGCTGTATGAACTGGGCCGGGACATCGATCAGGTTTGTATAAAGAATGGAAGTTTGTGTTTCATTCTGTGTAGCGGTCACCATATAAAAGAACACCATCAGGAGCACACACACAATAAGTAGACATCACCACATTAAAAAGCTGATTAATACTGTCTCTGTTGTTCCTATTGTTAGTAACAGATAGGGCTGTGCGATATGGGCAAAAGAAACCTACCACGATTTTCTTGAACAATATTTCGATTTTAATCACCTAGTAAAGATGTAACAAATTGTCTTTTGTGTTTGTGTAATAAAATGTCTCTAGAACAGACCTATGGCAAAACAAATAAATAGGCTACTGTGTGTGTGTGCGGTGTCAAACTCGAGTCTCCAATGTTCTGCTTGTGTCTTTTGTGCGCACAAGTTCATCATTTTCAATGGAGGCATATTGGGAGCGACGCGCTCACATATTTCAGGCACACCCAGTTGAAAACATCAAGCAAAGCGCGTTTAAAATGCTAAAGTAAGCGACGCGCCTCATGCTTTTTGCACATGCTTTTAGGCATGATATGTGACTGACAGGTCTTATAAATTACCTGGTTCTGCGATACGTCAGCCTTCCTGTATGCAAAGTAATCCCACACCACAGATGTTGAGTTTTTTAGGCACCAAGTCCTCCTGTGCTGAACTCATCATCCCTGTTTATGCAGGCTATTTGTCATTAAGCTCAGTGTCCTGTTCTCGCACTCTGTTTAAGTACGCTGCGTTATGATTGGTTCAAACAGCATACTGTAGGAGAAGTATCAGTCGGGACAGGAGCGTGCAAAAAATCTTGCTGTTATACGATTTAGAAATTGCATATGTTCAAATTGCGATTAAAAAAAAAAAAAAATTTATATATTTTTTTTATTTTTTTTATTTTTTATTTTTATACGATTTCAATTAATCGCACAGCCCTAGTAATAGGTACTTATTCTCTTTGTTGTTAAAAAGGTTTGAGTGTCAGGAGTCTTTTAGCATGTTGACTGTGTATATGATGTGTTGTGTTTCAGGAGTTCGAGTATGAGGACTGCGACGCACTGTGCGATAGTCTGAAGAGTCTGGCGACTGACGGAAACAAACATCGTGCTAAAAACGACCGTAGGAAACAGCGCTCCATCTTCAGAGAGGTGCTGCACTACATTGAGGTAAAAGGAGAGCTGCTTTAGTGCTTTTTATTTATTATTTTAATTGTATCATTCAATTCCAAAGAAAAAAAAAAAACATTATAAAGCAAGATTGTATACTTTGCCAAAACTTTAGACTGATCCTGAACCATACTAGATGGCTATCAAATTTGCAGATAATATATATTTATCTTTCAGAATGAAGATTTCACAGATGAGAAGATCCAGTTTGGGATTGAGGTCATCTACATTGACGGCTGGATGCGCCGTAGGATTTATGACTCCTTCAAGGAGGTGCTCGAGTCTGGAGTCAGACACCACCTACAGGTGAGGAGGACCAGTTGCAGGTTACTGTTGACAGCACGGTTCCAAACAAAGATGTTCTTTCTGCCACCTAATGAATGACAGCTTAAGTAAAATAAAGAATCTGGCTTAGGAGAGCCCATACTGACTGGTTAAATATGTCTAATTAGCCCCTGATACCAATCTTTAAAGTTGTTGACATGGTTTACCTAGTAGTGTTTGTTATAAAGAGTGTTTTGTTTCTGATTCTGTAGTTTAATCCTCTGCTGAGGGATATTTTTGGCCTTGGACCTCCCCTCATCCTGGATGCGTCTGTCAAGGCCAGCAAGATCTCTCGCACCGAGAGGGTAATCTTATATAAAATTCTTTTCATTTGTAAATGCAATAAGTCATGCAGTGATTCTGACAACACAAAAAGTCAAATTTACAGAATAAATTCATCTTCCGTGTGTGCGTGTGCCTGCTAAGACTGTTCATGTAAATGAAAGCAGCACTTTTTGTGAATTTAACTTCTTTCTGTTCATCTTATTGTAACTGTGGTTTGTCTCTTAACAGCACCTGTTTAACTCTGCTGCATTCAAAGCTCGGACTAAATTAAGGAACAAAGTGAGGGACAAACGTGCTGATGTGATGTGAGGATGAAGATGACACACTGAGAGAAACACTACATCCTTAAAATCCCCTCAGCTCACTTGAAAATATAGGTTGATTAACTGCCAAGCCAGAGACTTGACCATGGACGTATGTGTCTGCCTGAGTGTGTGTGAAAGGCTGAGTATGTGTGTGTGTGTATGCGGTGTTGTGTTTTTATTTAACATCACAGTGTGTGAAAGCTAGGAATCCTACAATTAAACAGACATAAAATATTCTATCTTTATAAAAACCTCTTGTAAGGCTGTATTCAGCTTTTCTGTTTTACCTCCTCACACATTTTTGGGGAAAAAAGGAGAATTTTTATCACAGAAACATCAACTTTTTACAGCTCTGCAACAAAGAACAAGGCCAAGAAAAATGAAGTCTTTGTAGTTTTTCTATATGCATTTTATAAATGGACTATACTGATGCACATGTGATTAGTATGATGCAAGCAAATCAAAAAGCATCCTGGACTGCAGGTTGGTATAAGCAGTTTTGTTAAACCTCTTTCACTGCCACTAAAGCAACCATGTTTTACATCATAACTCTACTCATCTGCTGAAAGTGTGCTTTTTTTTATTGGTCCCCAGTAGCCTAAGGTTCCTTCTTCCTGTACCCACAATCCTGTGCTTATTTCTGCCTATTAAGATCATGCTTTAACATTTGGTATTTGTTTTGAATTTCTTTATGAAAAATCATAAACCACCTTGTCATGACTTTTCTTTAAGGTGAAAGTACTGTATTTAAAAAGCAAGGTTTTGAAAGAGAAAACATGAAATAAATTATGTAATAATCCTTCACGGTGTTGGAAGTTTTTTCATTCATTCATTTTCTTTTCGGCTAAGTCCCTTTATTAATCTGGGGTCGCCACCGCGGAATGAACCGCCGACTTATCCAGCATATGTTTTACGCAGCGGATGCCCTTCCAGCTGCAACCCATCACTGGGAAACACCTATACACTCTGATTCACACACATTCACTACGGACAATTTTAGCTCACTCAATTCACCTATAGTGCATGTCTTTGGACTTGTGGGGGAAACCGGAGCACCCGGACGAAACCCACACGAACCAGCGACCTTCTTGCTACGAGGCGACAGCGCTACCCACCGTGACGCCTAATTTCATTATAAATTTGAATAAATAAAATGTTTTGTTTTGGTCCAGTCAGTTCGTCTAATTTGTTCGTTTATTTGTCCCCCTTAAATTTGCAATTACTGTTAATATTGTCATGTTGAGATTGTCTTGTGACTTTTATTTTGAAAAGATATCCTCGACACCGCTGCTCTCATGGCTTCTCGCGGTGTCTAAACAAATCGGGCTCATAACAAGTTTAGCCAAAATGTTCAGCCATACAAGTCAACATACAGAGGTAAATTATGCAGTTTCCACTGGCTTAATAGCAATGTTAGATCTCTAACTTCTCGTGTCATAAGGGACATAACATTTTAACAGTACGTGTTAAAAGCGCTGCAGGTGAATGAGCGTTTGATGCGGCGAGACGCGATCAGCTGCAGACCTGACAATCGGCCCTTGGCTGGAGGAGTCCGTCAGAGGATCAGAGATTTAAGAATACATATCAAGAGTTTTTTTCAAACGGATCCTTTGTCCATCAGATACTGACATTAAACCACCTTTGAACATATTATTTGTTGGACCTGCCCACATGTTATTGTTTTAAATGCAGAGTTAGGTGCAGACAAATCTAGTTTTACGTTGAAGCAAAATCATATTAAAGAGATGAGAAATTATAGATGTTGAGTTTCCCCAAAGGATTCATCACCAGGAGCCACGTTAAAGTGATGTTTGTTCCTTTATATTTCATAGCTTCACAAAACTATTTTGCGCGGAGATGAGCAGCCAACTCTCCAGAGATGTGAAGATTGTTGTTCCTTGTACCACTGTCCTTTCTGTGGGCCTGAGATGTTCAAACCCACCATCAAGAGCAAATGTGTTAAACATTTACAGGGTCACAGAAGAAGAGCAATCCGCCACAAAGGCAAGTGCATGTGAGAAAAAAAAACAGACATTAAAATGCATATATATATAATTTATGGCAAAAATTGAAAATGATCTTTCTCTGTATTTGTTAACTATGGGTTTGGATTAAATGGTAATATATATAATATCTAAAATGTTAATAAAGGTCTGCTAATGTTTTTTC
>CAIGQV010017835.1:12669642-12706252 GCA_903798115.1 Danio jaintianensis | reverse complement strand
CAACAAAATCAGTCAGTGTCTTTGTCATGACAACTTGACATTATCATAAACATGATTGTGACGAGGCCATTATAAATATGACCATTATTATTATATATTATATTATGACCATTATAAATGTCATGAATATTTTTCTGATCACCTTTTTCAGTGGATAAATAATTTTATAATGACGTCATTATTATTTAATGACATTTTAATAACAACAAATTAAATTGATATCGCTGTAGTTGAGGTTAAGAAAATAATAACGAAGCTGTTATAAAATGTATATAAAATTATAATGGCCTCATGACAATCATATTTATGACAGATTTATGACAATTTCCGCTCTAATGTCCAGTTGTCATGACAAAGACACCTCAAACAATGACACCTTTGCAATTAAATTTGCATAACTGAGCAAATGACACTAAATGATAGTTGTCATAAGCATGCATAAAATCTCATTCATATTCATGATGTGTAATGTCATGATTATAAAGGTTTCACCCCCTTTAATTAAAGTGTTACTAGTCTGATTTCTTCTTTAATCTGACCATGTCACACCATATTAAAAACACCCGCAGATAAGTCGCATTGGTTGTACAAGTTACATTTCAGAATTCTATTCAGAAATAATGCAAATAGACTGCAGCAACCACTCCCTATTTCCAAACCTGTTTGAGTTTCTTTCTTCTCTTGAACACAAAGGAGGATATACTGAAGAATGTTAGGAAAAAACAGCCATTGAACATTTGTTTTGGTTCTACTATGGATGTCGATGACATTTTTCAAAATATCTTCTTTTGTGTTCAACAGAAGAAGAAATTCATACAGGTTTTGGAACCACATGAGTGTGAGTAAATGGTGGGGAAATATTCAATTTTGGATGAACTGTTCCTTTAAACATATTGACGTGCTGTGTTCAGAGAGCATCTTTGAACCTGAAGCGGCATGCATTTTCAAAAATGTGTATTTATTACATAAACTATTTACACTGAATTCGGAGCAAACACAGCCTTAAAAAGATGATGGTTTTACTTTCCTTAATCTCAGGTGAAGGAGGGGTTATGGTGGAGCAGGTGAGAACAGAAGACCCATCTCAATCCCCAGTGGATGAAGAAGATCCTCCAGAGGTCAATCCGTCTGTCACAGAGCCCACCGTTTCAAATTCTGCTGCCAGTCCTCATCCTACAGAGGCTGATGTCGCCATACAGACGTTGGTCAATGAGATGTTCTCTGGACACTCACCTGTTGAAAGCACCGTCCCACAGCGCTCCAGAGCAGATGCACAAGATCTGTGTCCTTTCTGTGGTTTAATGATGCACAGGAAGAATCTGCAGGTGCATTTAAGAAGGAAGCACCCAGATCAAGTTTCAAACCAGGAGAAATCTGCGCCTGTTCACATGAAAATGCTAAAACAGCAGAGACTACCAGTGCGGCAACAACAGAAGGTGAGAGAAGGAGAAATTCAGATCAGAAAATTGCAGATTTTCACTCTTTAAGCTGATCTGTGGTCAGACTATACGCATGTGAAAATTCAAAAAAAAAATTGAATGGATCCAAAAAATATGCAGTGTACTACATTTTAATGGAACAATGTAAGCCTGCATATTTAATAGTTTGATAGAGGAAAAAAACTATGGAAGTCAATGGGTCGCAGCAACCAGCATTTTTCAAAACATCTTTTTTTCTGTGCTCAGCAGAAGAAGAACATTTTGGTGTGAAGGGTGATTAAATGATGATAGAATTTTCATTATGGGTGAACTATCTCTTTAAGCCTTAAATGGATAATCAAATATTAATATTCTGTTATCCTATTTCACCTCCATAATAACCTGTTTGTTTGTTTGTTTTTTTCAGAGGAACAAACATTTAAATTCTGGAAATGTAGTACATTTTGTGTTTCCCTAAACCTTTTTTATGAGACAGGTTTTCAATAAAAGACACAGATTTTAATTTGTGCGTGACTATCCCTTTAACCAGGACTTATCTCTGAATTCCTCCTAATTTACACATATTCTTTTGGACTCACAGTAGGACCATAATATGAATAATTTTATAACAATAAATAATAAGCCTAAATTTCAATTTAGATTAAATATAAATAGCAACAGTAATTTTGCATTACGTTTTTTTGCTGGTAGTCTCGAAAGTGTGATGAGCTAACTGAACCCCCTTCAAACTCTGCAGAATGGATGCGTCCGTTCATGACCGCGGGTGAAACATCGGCTCTCACCGACATTCTAGCGATTTTCTCCGATCTCTCTCGACTGTCACGACAGACTGCTTCAGTCGACACCTGGATTACTGTAGTTAACATGCGTTGCGGTGGCGTTTCTGTTGTTGTTATTTTAGCCAGCCCGTCTTCATTTAATCAACATCTGTTTTAAGGTGCAAACGAAACCGCTTCTACTTTTTTTACTGTCACGACTCTCACCTTTAATAACGTGTTGCTTTCTTATTGTCAGTATAAATTCTCTTTAATCAACCTAATATCGTTATAAAGTCCTAATAAAAGCCACCGAGAGATATGTGTTGTTTTATGTCGCCAAAATTTGACTAAACGTGAAACTAGTAGCTGATTAAGATTATTTGCGTTACATGAAGCAGTATTTTAACGTTGTGTGTAATGCTGTGCACTATCCAGTAAGGGGTATAGTAGGTGTATGTATAGAAATATAGAAAAAGAGTCAGATCAAAAAAAGTTTAAAAATGTGAGTCAACACCTAAGGATGGTTCTGGTTTGTTTACTAATATTGTTTATCTTCTATGTCGGCTGTTTGTGGTTTCAGATTGCAATGGAGAGTGAAATCAGAGATGTGTTCAGGCACTGTGTCCGGTTTCCTGTGCCCATTTCTGCCTCTGTGATTGCTGACGAACTGCTGGACACTGCCAATGAAAAGCGATGCGTCACAATATTGACCAGTGAGTTGAGTTTACGGTTCTGTCGTGTAGATTTATGGTCTTTACTGATATGAGCACGTTATTTTGCTTGCCTATCTACTGTCTTGCCCTGTAGGATGGAGTCAGTGTGATTTGGAGAGAGGTGTTAAACTGCGGTTTTCTAAGACATGGAATTTACTGTGTAAACACGACACGGTAGAGCATGTGCTGCCATCTGGAACCAGCTCACAAATAGAGAAAGAGTAAGTAATATGTGAAAAATATGGAGATATTCATGTATTCATCTTGAGGAAAAAACAGCTCTGAATACACATAAATGATACAGCCATCATCAAGAAGCATGATCTCTCACTCTCAGGTTGCTCAGCTGTCAGTCTCCGTCTGGGACTCATCAAGCTGTCATCCGGGAAGAAGCAGGACTCCAGTATTTGGAGGTAATGACTGATATATTTGATTTTTGTTACATTTTGAAGTGACCAAAATGCTTAATCCTCGTTGTTTTTTCTTTTGGGAGGTTTGGGGCCAAAATGGTCTGGAGAAAAGCTTGGATCTTACGGCTCTGAATAAGCATGGAAGAGTGTACGAAGATGGTAAGAAACATTTATTTCTGTATGTGTTGCACAGCAGGGGTCTTGCATCACAAACAGGTTAACCAAAAATGGGTATTAGTAAAAGTATGACTCTTAGGGCTGGTTCTTTGTAGTCCTAATCTAAAAAAAACTAGACGTCCACTTCTTTTTAGATATATAACCAAGACAAAATGTGAAATCTGATTTGATTGATTTGCACTGACAAAGCTTTGTGTGAGTAAACATACATACTCTGAAGTTTGGAGTAATGGATGCTGAAAAATCAGCTTTGCCATCACACAAATTAATCACATTTTAAATTAAAACATATTGAAATAGATATTTATTGTTTTAAAAAAAATGTGGCTAAAGATTACATTTTTGTTTTTGGTTGAAGTCAATATCTCTCTGATTGTGTTCTGTGTTTCTTTGTGCATCATTAGCTCAGTTTGGATGTTTGTCCTGGTCACCATGTGAAAAAAAGTTGCTCTATGTGGCTGAAAAAAAGAGGGTGGAGCCATTGGTGCATTCATCTTTTGCATCAGCCAATGAGGATGGGGGGCTAGTGTTGCTTGAGGAACAGGTCTGTCAGTCAAAACAGCTGCATAGAAAGGCCATACCAAGTGTTGTCAAATGAGATGGTCTAGCCTACAAAATATTGCCCCCTTGCCTAGCCTAGCAACTCTGATAGCTGCCATTGACAAATTTCAGCTATGTTTATTTCTGGAAGATATATAAATCTACTTGAAAATAAGACAGTGTTTACAACTTGTCTAATTATGTTCAACTTCGTTCATTTGTGTATTTAATAACACATAAATGATCATAAAATTGTATATTTCTGTATGTCAACATCTGAACCACTTTAGAGTGTTATTATTTTATAAAAAGAAAAGTTTCAAGATATGCATTTTAGCTTTTTAAAGAAGTGTGTTGTGTGCATTTCCTAGGATAAGAATGTGTATGTGGAAGACTGGGGCGAAGGGCTGGTGGGTAAAAGCAGTCCAGTTTTGTGTGTAGCTGATCTCAATAAAGCGGCAGTCATCGTATATGCTGGCATCCCTCCTCATATATCACCAGCACAGGTGAGTTACATATATCCCACTATTCTCATTTGTCATATGATACATATTATATCACACTAGCTTTAAACCAGAGTTGTTATATGAGGATAAATGTTGACTGGATTATTAAGCACCCCTTCATTTTTTTTCAAGGCTCTGTGGGCACCTAATGGAAGAGGCGTGGTGTTTGTGGGCCAATGGAATGAGCCATTCAGACTAGGCCTGAAGTTCTGCTCGAATCGTAGGTGAGAGGCGGAGTTAATCTATTTTCTTTCTTTAATATTTTCAACAGCTAGTAATTTACCTCATATATTTATAATTAAATATCATAATAAATATAAATGAAATATCTCAGTTTACTGATTTACTTGGTGTAAAAAATAAATAATTTGTTCCCTCAGATCAGCTCTCTACTATCTGGATATGAAAGGGAACTGTGGTGAGATTTATTTTTTTCATATACAATACCTGACAAAAGTCTTGTCGGTGATCCCAGTTGTAAGAGCAACAAATAATAACTTGGCTTCTAGTTGATCATTTGGAAAAGTGGCAGAAGGTAGATTTTTCCGATAAATCATCTGTTGAACTGCATCCCAATCATCACAAATACTGCAAAATACCTATTGGAACCCACATGGACCAAAGATTCTCACAGAAATCAGTCAAGTTTGGTGAAGGAAAAATCATGGTTTGGGGTTACATTCAGTATGGGGGCATGCGAGAGATCTGCAGAGTGGATGGCAACATCAACAGCCTGATGTATCAAGACATTTGTGCTGCCCATTGCATTACAAACAATAGGAGAGGGCAAATTCTTCAGCAGGATAGCGCTCCTTTTCATTCTTCAGCCTCCACATCAAATTCCTGAAAGCAAAGAAGGTCAAGGTGCTCCAGGATTGGCCAGCCAAGTCACCAGACATGAACATTATTGAGCATGTCTGGGGTAAGATGAAGGAGGAGGCATTGAAGGTGAATCCAAAGAATCTTGATGAACTCTGGGAGTCCTGCAAGAACGCTTTCTTTGCCATTCCAGATGACTTTATTAATAAGTTATTTGAGTCATTGCAAAGATGTATGGATGCAGTCGTCCAAGCTCTTTGGAGTCATACACAATATTAATTCTTCTTCCTCTGCACCATGACTTTATATTCTATACTGTACTTTATTTCTGTTAAGTGGCAAGATTTTTGTCTAAGCAAAGTCAGACCTTACTGTCCTAATTAAATAATAAAAAAAAGGCATGATCATATTTTATTTTGGTAAAATAAGCGTAATCTAGAGGCCTTTGCCTTTCATATAAGCCACTTCTGATACCAAATTATCAACTAGAAGTTATTATTGGTTGTTTCTAAAACTTGGATAGGCGACAAGACTTTTGTCAGGTAGTGTGTATGTATGTATATATATATATATATATATATGTATATATATATAGGGTTTGCTTGTGTGCATACATTCATTTATAAGTGCATTTGAGCTTTGGTTTATATACAGTTATCTGAAAATAAAACTATATATATTTTTTTATCTCTTTTTAAAATATGATATGGTCAGAGAGCTTGTCATCTGAAGGCATGTCTGTGTCAAGCCCTCGAATGAGTCCAGACTCATGTTGGATCGTCTACTTACAGGGAGAAGTGTTTGGACCACATCATCAGTGCCTCAGCATGATGTTGGTAAGTGAACATTAATGTATAATATACTGCTTATGCTTTGGGATGGTTGAAACTAAAAGGCAAAATATGTATTTTTGTATAATATTTATTATATAAATATCAAGTAATGTTTGCTAATCAGCATAATAGCTTGATTTCTGAAGGATCATGTGACATTGAATACTGATGTAGTGGCAGCTGGACATTCAGCTTTGCCATCACAGGAATAAATGACATATTAAGATATAATAAAATAAAAAACAATTAAATTTAAATTGTAATGATTTTTGACTATATTACCAAATCAAATACTATATGAATATTATTTAAAATCTTATGTATGTGCTCAAATTCATTCAAATGTTATTAAACTCATTTCTTTGTCTCTTTATAGTATGACATGAAGAACAGAAGCACTTCGGTTTTGGTAGATGTAGTCAGAAGAGCAGAAAAGGGTGCTTAGATGAAAACATGCACGCACACACACACACACACACATTGTAGAGTGTGGAAAATTTGCTCTATTTACCATAAGCATTTATATGAGTGACTTCACTTCCTCTCTCAGGCCAGTTTGCCGGTATATATGAGTCTCTACCATCTCACTGCTGGTCTGCAGACAGTGAGAGAGTCTTCTTCAGCAGTGCCTGTGAAAACAAGAAGGTAAACCAATGCATACACATGACAAAACATGCATGCTTGAGCAAAATAATGAAGAAGTGCAGAATCTATGCCTGCCCTTTATCTGCTGTGTGTGCATTCTGAAATTCCTGGGGTAGTGATTTTGTGATTTGGAACATCTGTTCTTCTAGGCAGTGTTTTCAGTCGACAGAACCACAGGAAGAATCATTCAAGTATGCGGACTGGATGTGCTAAGACTAGGTAGTGTGAATATGGATGCCCTGAGTGCTCTGTCTCAGTATGGACTATAGGACTTTACTGTCAATGTCATTACTGTGTTTTGTGCCGATTTTATGCTACATTTCGTTCCAAATTTTATATTCGGTAGATGATTTCGGGAGTGTGCAGCTGTTGACGATACAGAAAGACCTGATGGTGTTGAGCTGCTCTTCCCCAAATCAACCACCCTGTCTGGTACAACCTCACACTTTTTATTCATTTTTCACTGAAGAAACTGAATTAAATGTAACTTTGTGTGTTTTCTGTAGAGAGCTGGCTTCTTGTCAACAGTTGATCATGCTGAGGACATGCAGCTCAGTAATTTGGGCGGAGCAGATGTGTATGAAGGATTTGATTGGCAGCCCATGTTGATCACACCTCCTTCTCAAGAGGAAAACCATCAGTTCTGTAAGTAACTTGAATATATCATTAGATACATACACAGTCGTTACCAGCAATGCTTTTTTGAGATTTATCTCTTTACCTCTTTATAGCTGGACTGAATTTTGGAGCTATTTTGTTGAAGCCGTACAGTCCTCCAGAGAGGAGAAAAACTCCACTGGTGGTGAATATACATGGTAAGCGAACATGGTTTTTGGCAATGTAGTTTTCATTTAATATATCAGTATTTATTAGTTATAAATACAGTATATGGATCCAAACAATCTGTTTGTAGACAGATTACAGTCAGGTTGAAAAACATTTACACGTACACTTCTGTTGATCCAAATGACATTTAATTTGCGTGTATAAAATTAAATTGATATATACTGTAATATTCCAAGATATTTTGTATGTTTTTTAGAGCCCTTTCATGATAACAGGTTTATAGGTCTTAATTTCCTTACATAATTCTTAAAAAGTTCTTAAATCTGAGTAGAAAGTCAAATAGTCATACCATGAAATGTCCCACACCCTGCAAAAAATGAATTTCTTCCTCAGTATTTGGGTTTTAAAAATATCAATTGGTCAGTACAAAGCTGTAATTACAAATTTTGAAGTGTTTCCAATAAACCTTTGTATGTTTTTGTCTGTTGCAGTTAAGGCAGGTGCATATAGTGTTATTTTTGCTGTAATTAGAGCTTGTATGTATTTTTTCCCGTCAGAAGTCACATGTACATTTTTGATAGTCATAAGGTCCTGTTTTGTACTGTGTGAGAGGAATTGACGAGTCGAGCCAAGGGGTTCACAAGCTCCTGATCATTTTTAAACATGTCAAAACATTTTTTGGAGCTGTTAGCTTGGATTCGTTTGAAGTTGACCAGTCAGGAGGATAAAGTCACTAAACAGTGGGCGCTGTATGATGCATGATGGTCATCACAGATTATAGTTTACAGCAGACTTGGCTTTATAATTTACACACACGGGGTGAGGAGGCGTCTTGGTTTCCCAGTGATGACAAAGAAACTTTGTCTAACAAACATTCACAGCTCGTATCATTATTAAGTTGAAATGACAGAGAGAGGCCACTGAAAGCAATGAAAGCAATTTCTTCCTCTGTCCAAGTTTTTGCCATGGAATTTCATATGATTGCTTCTGAGTTTAAAAGTCATAAATCGTGTTGTATATCACTACCTCTGAATGATTTTCACATAATCTCATTCGTGATGTGTGTATGGACATATGATCGTCCAACCATCAGTATTTGCACCCTGTATGCTCGCCTTTAGAGAACTTTTGTTTTGCCTTCAAATAAAAAAATATTAAGGCCAACAAATAATCCCGCGCGCTATCAATACTTGCTCAAAGATTTATTACATGTAAATGTGCAAAGATTTATTACATGCTAAGTTATTATAAAAATGTAATAAATCTTTGAGCAAGTACTGATGGTGTGCAGGATTATTTGTTTGCCTTTCACACATTTTTACATGGTGATTTTCACCTAAGCACCCATAATTTCTTCAGAGTTTAAACTGATTGATTTTCTTGGGCTTTAAAATGACTTTAAAGTCTTAATTTTCATAAAACTTGTAGCAACTCTGAATCTCCAAATCTTTTTTTACACACTTCTTACAAACATGCACACGTTTATGTAAACTTTGCAATCATATAAGTTGGCAATTAATACAATTTTATCCCTACAAAAGAGCTTTTCTGACGTTTATCAGTTTTCCTTTTAGTTAAACCATCAGACCAAAGCCTTATTTATACTCACAGCTGATGAACGGATTGATGAACATTAATGCATATGAACATAGCTATAGTGAAGTGTTTGTCTGTGCAGGTGGTCCTCATGCTCATTTCGCTGCAGACTGGAATGCCACAGCTGCTGCTTTAACCAAACTGGGCTTTGCCGTTCTTATGGGTGAGTCTTCAAATGTCATTCTAGTTCCTGTGACAACATAAAAACAGAAAATAAGAACTTATTTACAGTATGTTTTTGTATATTGTAGTGAACTACAGGGGCTCTACTGGTTTCGGTCAAGATAGCATAGAGTCTCTACTTGGAAACGTTGGCAGTCAGGATGTCAAAGATGTTCAGGTGTGTATATGCACAAATAACATTGCCATTTTGAATATAAATGTTGCATTAGCTCATTTGTGATTCTCTGTGTCCAGAGGGCAGTGTTGTGCGCTTTACAGAACGAGACCACTCTTGATCCTGATAGGGTGGCAGTAATGGGCGGCTCTCATGGTGGTTTTCTGGCCTGCCACCTGGTTGGCCAATATCCAGATTTCTACAGAGCATGTGCGGCACGAAACCCGGTCATCAACGCAGCCACACTGCTCGGGGCGAGTGATATCGTGGACTGGTAAACACACCTGCTATTATAGTGATGGTTCAACCAAAAAAAATAGTTCTTTTAATTTACTCACCTTCAGGTCACCCGAGACGTAGATGGCTTATTTTCAGATTCGTTCTGAAATCGTGGTCGTAAATGCAAGTCAGTGGCTGTCTAGACTTTGAAAGTCGAGGAAACATACAGTATACAGGCAAAACAAAATGAATACATCTGACTCCTGATGATACATTGAGGCCTTACTAAATAACTCAATCAGTCTGTGTACGATACTGTGCATTACTTAAAATGTTATTGTTTTTAATTCACACATATTGAATTCATTCATTCATTCATTTTCTTTTCGGCTTAGTCCCTTTATTAATCTGGGGTCGCCACAGCGGGATGAACCGCCAACTTATCCAGCATATATTTTACGCAGCGGATGCCCTTCCAGCTGCAACCCATCACTGGGAAACATTCATACACACTCATTCACACACATACACTACGGACAATTTTAGCTTACCCAATTCACCTATACCACATGTCTTTGGACTTGTGGGGGAAACCGGAGCACCCGGAGGAAACCCACACGAACAAGGGGAGAACATGCAAACTCCACACAGAAATGCCAACTGACCCAGCCGAGGCTCGAACCAGCGACCTTCTTGCTGTGAGGCGAACGTGCTACCCACTGCGCCACCGCGTCGCCACATATTGAATTAAAGCCCTTTATTACGTTAAAAGCATAGCAGTTCTATGAGTTAAATGTAGATATGAGAAGGAGTGATGCACTGTAAGTATTGATATTATTGCTGTAGTATCCTGTGGTGTACCCTTTTACCTTTTACACAGGTACCCTTTTACTGTGGTGTTACATTTGTTGGATATTTGTCGATATTTGGAGTGTTTAATGGTGATCGTGATGCTGTTGTGTACTTTCCCTACAGGAGATATTCCTCTGTTGGGCTTCAGTATGCTTTTGACCGGCTGCCCACGTCACAGTCCCTCATTTCCATGCTGGAGAAATCACCAATAATACATGCTCCACAGGTACACTGTGCACAACACACTGTAAAAAGTGCTGGGTTCCGCACAATTCCTTCATGTTGTCCCAACACAAATTGATTAAGTTTACTTAATTGTTTTTACAAATTTAAGTCGATCAAATATAAATCAATATATTAGTTGTCTCCAAAAAACTCCAGAATTGTGTTGATTCAGCTCAATTTAAATAAGTAGTTTGAACAAGCAGCAAAAATCAATTTTTGATCCATTCATATGCACACACACAGAACACACACATGCACGCACACACACACACTTTTACCAAGCCATCTAAACGGGCAAACTGCATAAACTTCTTACAGCTATTAATACATATTAATGTTTTGTGTACACATTTTAGATTCGTGCTCCTGTGTTGTTGATGTTGGGTGGGAGAGACAGAAGAGTATCTCCTCACCAGGGTCTGGAGCTCTACAGAGCACTTAAGAGCAGGAATACACCTGTCAGGTACACACACACACAAACGCCACAATTACACTGAATATTAGTTTGCTTAATCACTAGTAATTATAGACCAGGCTGAGTAAACAGCCAGTATTTGGGCATTTTGATTTTTTTTTGCTTTGGCTGTAAATTGAGACGTTCTAAACAGACATTTTGACGCTGATACCAACTGTTTTCTTGTCATCATGACTGGTCTGATACTGATCCCTATCATCCAAGTTTTATATAAGTAATATTTAAAGTGTTAGTTCAACTAAAAATGAAAATGTACGCTCTATTTACTCATCTTCAAGTGGTTCCAAACCTTTATGAGTTTCTTTCTACTGTTGAACACAAAAGAAGATATTTTGAAAAAAAAGCTGAAAACCGCTAACCATTAACTTCCATAGTATTTTTTTTCCTATTATGGAAGTCAGTCGTTACCTGTTTTCAGCTTTTTTCAAAATATCTACTTTTGAGTGAGTAAATGATGACAGATTTTTTTGGGGGTGAACTATCCCTTTAAACTTACTGTTGACCGTGACTTTGGTAATATGTTCAACATAAACTTGTAATAATTCTCAGTGCAAAGAAACAACATCCACTGATCTTTAGGGCATTTGTTTGTCCATTATCATGAATTTGTGGGACATTTTTTTATTTTTTATTTTGGTGGCATCTTTGCTTCAAGGTCTGTTAACTTCTAACCTTGATCCACTTGTGTTTAACGTGTTGTCAGGTTGTGATTGGTTCATGGGATAGGCCAAATTATGTGACTACCAATCAAGTTTTAGTATGTCTACCGATACAGTTCTGTCCATTGACAGGATTTTTGATAATAAATATTTTCTGTTTGTATAAACAGCACTGTTTAAATATGGGTGTTTTTTTATTTTATTTTAAAATAAGCAAAGTAAAAAAGCTGCATTTTGACCCATTAGAAGTGACTTTACTGCCACTTCAAATCAATTTAATGCATACTTTTTACATTTTTGAAATGGTAAGGTAATGTACATTAAAAAAAATATGAAGTTAAATGTTGATTTTATTTGGCAATCTTTCATTTGACATACCTGCTTCCCTAGTATCTTATTACCACTGACCTTTGAAAAGCCTACTTCATTTGACAACTAATAACTATTTTGAAGTGTTTAGTCTGCTCTTTGTTTTTTCCTACCTTTGTCACATACTTCTTTCTTTCTGTCTTTTTTGCTTTGCCTCAGGTTATTGTGGTTCAGTGATGAGGGTCACTCGCTGTCTAAAGTCAACACTCAGTCTGACTGCTTCCTCAACATCCTTCTGTGGTTTAAAGAACATTTAAACTGACACAACATTTCTTAGAAACACATGAAAATATCCATCAGAAGCTGTTTTTCCCCTGTCTGAACACATTGTGTTTGACATTCTTGCCATAACTATAAATGTCTGAATGTTGCACTGAAGCTGAAGTTACAGGTTATGCAGGTCATTGTCCACTAGGGGACAGACTTGTTCCTGTTAAATCAGCACTTCTAAAACAAGGGCTCGAATGCCAAATGATGGAGTCTTTGTTTAGAAATCATGATACTGTACTAATACTGAATTTTTCTTTTTATAGTCAGTCTTTGAACATTCAGTTTTTTTGTGAAACATTTGCTCTTCATCATGTTCTTAATAGACAGTAACGGTGATGCCAGTATTTTTAAATCAAATCTGTTTGACTTTAAATACAAAGAAATGGTGATTGTTTATAGACTACTTTTTTCAAATAGGAACAAATGTACATTTTGGATGGGAAAGAGAGGAAAAGGTGACATTTTTCACAATTGTATCTGCGGAGATCTTCAACATTCCATGTTTATAAACATGATACAGGAGAGAAATGTGTGATTTTAGTTTTTTTAGTTTTTATTTTCCAGATACTCATTACATCTAAGTGTATGCTAGCTTTGGTGGCTACCATAAGAGCTTATGTCTAAGGCTTTATCCACTTAAATTAGGGTCATATTTACAGCAAACGTTTCATATTTACTGCAAAAGATTCAAAGTCATTCAAATAGAATTTTTTTACACAAGTGTAAGTTTTACTGTAAGGTGCAAAAAACTAATTTGACCTGTGTTACATTTATGTGATGGTCAATTTACACTTGATGCATTTGGTTCTTAAAAACAAACTCAGAAAGAAACTGTTGAACGCTCAGATCTGAACCCTGGTGCACTCCTAATATTGAAAAGTTGGTCTGTCCATGTCCACTCAATTATTAATGCAAAATGGATCAAAGACGTCTAAATCAAAAATAAGGCAATATTTAACAGGATGTGAACATGAAAGCCCAGAATGCTTACGCATGTCTGTTTTTTCTCATCTCTGTACAGAAATGTCTCCTGGAGTCCTGGTAGCAGACCTTTCTTTGTGAAAAAAGAAAATTCTGGTGCTGTTTGGACACATTTGAAACATTTTATAAGCTCATGAGTTCTCAGCTGATAAAAATCAACACATGTATATTTATCCATAGAAAGAACTGAACTATACCCTGAATTGGCTGTGCTGGCCAGAAGAAAAGCTGTTTTTAAAAGTGATTTCTATGCAAGTTGTTATTTTTTTACGTCTCAACACTGTTTACTAGGTCTTTTTGGGTGTGAAATGTTCATTTAGGCAGCAGGCAATGAGTCTGTGAGAAGCTATTGAGCATGGACAGACCTCTGAGGCAGTATAGTGGTTTAAGGATGTACTGTTGAGACTTTGTTGTGAAAACTAAGCAAATATGTTATTACTGCAATAATCATTTCTAGCAACAAATGACATCAAATGAGGAAAGGTTAGTTACAAATTTAGGTCTCACTTTATTTCAAGGAACAATTCTTACTGTTAATGAAGCATTACCTATTTACCTCAATAGACTCCTAATTTTCTTCTTTTAATAATTCTTAATTAATAGTTGGGTTTGGGTATTGGGTAGGATTAGGGATGTAGAATTAGATCATGCAGAATATGTACCGTATAAGTACTAATAAACAGCCAATATCTTAATAATAGGGAGGTAAAAGCCACAAGAAGTGGGATTTAGTACTTAAACTAAAGTGTTACTGAAATTTACATTTATTCACTAACGGACCACTGACTTCAACCTTCAAATCCCCAAAATGCTCACAGAATTTTTTTTTACCTTTGTAAGCAAAGGTAAAAAGAATCTTGATTAATACACAGAATAACTATACTGCATATAAGTATGTTCTGCACATTTTGTTAAATAAACATACAACTAAAATGATAGTATTGTAAAAACAGGTTAACGCATCTGATAATAGCAGTATGAGCAATAAGTACACGTGCATCACATCTATAGAGCTCTTTATGACACTGAACTGGAGGAGATTTTCAAGTAAAAGAAGAGCCACACTTAACCTATTCTGTCATCACAAATGGACCAACAGTGGTTTAAAGCTGTTTACCAAGTGACACTAGAATTTCTGGAAAGTTACTATTGAAATTAGCATTTTGAATTAGCAAATAGGTTTGAAATGACATTACACCAGTTAATTTGTCACACAGAGGCGTTGTTTGGGTAATATGTGAAGCAAGAAACAAAAAAATGATGGTTCAGTCGACGTAGCACTATGGTGCAAAGGTGTGTTTGTTTACAGTGCAATGTGTCCAATTCCAAAATCCCAAACAACGCCTCTGTGTGACAAGTGGTGTCAGAAGTGGGATTAATGGGGACAAACTCCTTTGTCACATCATTCTTTAATTCTGCTTTAAGTATATCTTCAGACTTTCATTTTAGCTTAACTGTAACTAAAATAAAAGCACAGAATTGTGGAATATCATGGCCAGTGAAAGGTATGTCAGACAAAACATATCTGTAGACAAGATGTGACACAATAATTGGATTTAGATGTGCCTTGTTGCCTTCCTAACTTTATATGTCGCCTGCAGAGGCAGCGTTTTGCACACAGCCTAAGACTGCCGTGTCCATTTCACATAGAGCAGCTTAAAGATCCTTTCCTCAAAGATTTCTTTGTTTCATAGGTTTCCAAAAATGTTGTCCTTTGAGCATTTAATCTCTAAATCCCTTTAGACAGATCCTTTCGGCTCTTGTGTTTCTGTGATGAACTCTTTTTAATGTTTTGTATTCTATTATTATTAGCTTCCTTGGTTTGGCATGTTGGCACCTATCAGCTTTGTGTTACAGTGTTTTATGGCCAATTTTAGCATGTGGATTTTCAATGTGCTGGCATCTCGGGGGACAGATTGCTTTATACCCTGTTAAGATTGCATTGCTAATGACCCACAGAGAGAGAAGTGGAACACAACAGGTCACCTGAGACCACTGTCTCTCTCTTTCTCTCTTTCTATGTCTGTGTGTGTAAGAGAAAGAAAGGTCTGTATTATTATTCCCCCTTTGATCGGGTTTGGTGTAGGTGTCTGGGTCTTGGGCAGGTCAAATATCATTATAGGTCTTTCCTTTGTGCCTCCGTCTGCTTCGATGCTGGAAGACATTCTCATAAAGGAAGATTAAATAGCGAGGCAGAATTTGAGAATAAACACAAACACCCCAAAATCAGCCAGGGGGTGAAAAGCAGAAGCAGATTAGAGGAAGTAGGGAGAAAAATGTAAGTAGGTTTAAGGTCAGGCTGGGTAAAAGGAGAGCGGGGTAAAATGAGCCACAGCTTAGTTGCTACTTTCATGAGCTGTGATGTGACCACTAAACCAAAAGACAAAAGTTAGCCTTATCTGATGGTTCAAGCATTTTTCAGCAGAATGCTGGGAAGTTGGGTAAGATCCAACAACAGGCCTGGGGTGGGTTGAATCAACAGCTATAAATATGGCACAGCTTCAAGCAGTGTACTGAATTGATTTAAGTTGGCAAAATAATATAAGATAAATTAAATCCTTCAGACTGCTTTGTTATACTTTGGTTCTCACGTTGACTTTTTAAAGTCTTTCATAAACTTTTTTTTTTTGTTCATGTAATGCTTCTCATCTTCAAACTGATAAACAGGTATCATAATATAATATAAAATTTTGTCATTTAGTTATGTATTTAAGTATAGCTCAAATTGGGTCAACTTACCCCATTTACTGCCTCATTTTTTTCCAGTCCCAAAATAAGTTCTATATGTTGGGTCAACTTTAGCCAATTTACTGCCTCATTTTTGATCAAAAAAATTATGTCATCATTATCGAAAAATCGGAGTATTTTTTGCTCAAATTTGCACACTATACACTCACATGACTATACATTTATTTGATTAGAACACATACAGGCGACACGGTGGCTCAGTGGTTAGCACCAGGGGCGGATTGGCCATCTGGCAATTCTGGCAAATGCCAGAAGGGCTGGACCATTTTTAAAATGTGGGCCGGTCAGTTTTTTTAATTTATTTTTTTAAATATGTATTGTTTTTACATGCAGGCAGCTTTTATTTCTTGCAAGATGTGGATTATGATGATGATGATTAAAGTAATAATAATAATAATAGTAATAATAATAATAAATGTTAAGCATTTGGCCCAATCGGCGACGGCCGGCTGGTTTCGAGATGGGCTGACCCAATCCATCCCAATCAGAGGTTACGCGGACGTAATCAAAATCTGGCAAGAATGTCAAACAAACAGTAAGTGCAACACAAGCTAATTGTCAGAGATGGACCGTAAAAAAAGGAAAGGCGGTGCCGAAAAGCTCAGACAAAGCAAAAAAAAAAGGGCTTTAAAATCAGACACTGCCAAATGCATAAAATTAACTGAAATATTCTCGAAAGGTTTAAATTCGGCTGCTGCATCGGAGGACAGTAGCGTGGTAGAGGAGGTGAGAAGAAAACAGAAAAAATACTTCTAAGTCATTATACTAAAATATACTAAGTAATTTTCACGCCATTCACACTACTTCTGACTGTTTTTGACAGTAACCTACACTCTGTTTAACAGTTGCGTAGAACTCCCGTACATTTTAAAATGTCATAATCAGCAGATAACGTGGGATTTAGGGTATACAGACTGCTGTATGCTACTAGCAATATAGTCAAACATGCAAAAGAACCTATAGCTATAGCCATAGTACTGTAAGCGTTTGCAATGAACTCTGAATATGTAGCTAGTCTTTAAAGTAAAACATTAAATACATGCATAGGTTACAGTATGTAATTAATCCTTAGGTAGGGTGGAACATAGACTTCTATTATAGGCAATAGTGTAATATATCTATGCAATAGTATGACAATGTAAAATGAGGCATTGGCTTGCTTATGTTCTCCCTTGACTGAATCGTGTGTTCATCTATTCAAAACTAGAATGTTTCTGGACCCAGTGCAGATAGCTAGAAACACTTCAAAATAAAAGCTCATGTGAGCCTTTTTAACACTGTGGCTCTAATTAACGATAAATTAACCCTTATGATAGGAGTAACCTGTGAATGTGTATCACACACACACACACGCATACACACTTTTACACACAAATGGAGATGCAGCTCTAGCAACACTTCAGCATACTTTAATTCACAAATAACTATATATCATGAAGGACTAAAAAATGTACAAATCTGCTGGTACACACAAATATTGCAGCTTTTTTTTTTTTTTCCTATACTATTCCTTTTTGTGCTACTATTATTACTTAATTGTATTAATGTGTATTCCAATGTTGAGAGCAGTCAGTTAGAAAACATTTTGCTGCAATCTTTACATCCTATACTGTGTTTATTAACTAGGATGTTGCTGGAATCAGTACAGTCAGAGACTGCTCTGCCAATGCCAGTGCTGTGAGAAAGGATGCTACGGTAGGCCTAGCAGAGATAGGGAGGAGTGTGGTAGAGGTAGGAAAAACAAAACAGTTACACACTGTACTTTCGGTTTGTAATTAACTCTAAAGTAGAGGTGAACACATGACAATAGTTGTAATTGTCTACATAGTTACATTTAAACTTAACTGTACGCTAGGTCATAATTATTAATATTTATTCATTCTTGATTCTACAAGATTCACAGATTATTTTTTATTTAGTTTTTACTGTATGTATAAATTTGGGTTGTTTTTGTTCCAGTCACATACATTAAATGTTTAAATATCTATTACAAATGGTACTGCTTATATTATTTAACCATCTGTACACCAATATAAATAGTGAATGTGCGTGTCCGTGGGTGGGGCTGTGTCGGTGTGGTAATGTGGGCTGGTGTGGCTACAGTGCCAGGGCTGAATTTTTGTCCCAGTCCGCCCCTGGTTAGCACTGTCTCTCACAGAAAGAAGGTCGCTGGTTCGAGTGCCGGCTAAGTCAGTTGGCATTTCTGTGAGTAGTTTGCATGTTCTCCCCGTGTTGGCGTGGGTTTCCTCTAGGTGCTTCGGTTTCCCCCACAGTCCAAAGACATGCGGTATAGGTGAATTGAATAAAATAAATTGGCCTTAGTGTATGAGTGTGTATGGATGTTTCCAAGTACTGGGTTGCAGCTGTTGTGTAAAACATATGCTGAATAAGTTGGTGGTTCATTCTGCTGCGGCGACCCCTGATAAATAAAGGGACTAAGCCGAAGGTAAATGAATGAATATAACACATACTTGCCTTAAATTTATATTACATGTACTATTATAGTTTGTATTTATAATTTTTTTCAGTTCAGTTTCATTAAAATTTTTTAAAGTTTTTTTCATTTAAAGGTTTTATTTGTATTCTTATTATTTATTAAGTTTTACTCATTTTGGTGTTTCAGTTATTGCCAGTGCAACAAAACATAACAGATGAAAACATTATTTCATATATTTAAATTTTAACTTAATTTGTTTTAGTTAGGCGGCGCGGTGGCTCAGTGGTTAGCACTGTCGCCTCACAGCAAAAAGGTCGCTGGCTCGAGCCTCGGCTGGGTCAGTTGGGATTTCTGTGTGGAGTTTGTATGTTCTCTCTGTGTTCGCGTGGGCTTCCCCCACAGTCCAAAGACGTGTGTTATAGGTGAATTGAATAAGCTAAATTGGCCATAGTGTATGAGTGTGAATGTAGAGTGTATGGGTGTATCCCAGTACTGGGTTGCGGCTGGAAGGGCATCCACTGTGTAAAACATATGCTGGATAAGTTGGCGGTTCATTCCGCTGAGGTGACCTCTGATAAATAAAGGGAATAAGCCGAAGGAAAATGAATGAATGTTTTAGTCATGGTTTACAATGAAACTGAAATTTGAATTGAATATTGAAATCAAGCAGCAGTCAAATTTCCTGTTGCTCTGTGAAAAGTGAATGTCAAAATTAATTGACACAATTAAAAGTTTGGAGTGAGGGACATTATTATCATTCAGCATTTTCTTTTCAAACAGGAACCTGTTTGATTTGAAAGTGACTTCTTTGTGAAGCCCAGGATACAACTACTGATGTCAAAGAACTAGCGGCAACAAAAACGTTATTGTCGATATTGACTATTGTATCCTCACGTCGCCTGCATCTGGTCCTGTCTGGACCAAAAAGCTGTGCATGAACACACCAAACAGATGACAGCTGACTGAAACGAGAACGTAGTTCTGTGCCTGTGTGAGAGGATGTATCTTTCCATACTGTCAGGTGGTAGTAGTCTGTATTGTTTTTTTTTTTCAGAAAGGGAAACTTGTGCTGCAGACATACAAACTGTAAACAAAGCAATCTTTAGGTATAATTTTCACAGTACGTCTCTGATAATATTAAAATAAAATACATTTAAGAAATGTAACAAAACGACAGCTGGATTCTTTGTGTTCTTGCGCTCTGATTTGTACAGTCGTGGCCAAAAGTTTTGAGAATGACACAAATATTAGTTTTCACAAATTTTACTGCTAAACTGCTTTTATATCTTTGTTTCAGTTGTTTCTGTGATGTACTGAAATATAATTGCAAGCACTTCATACGTTTTAAAGGCTTTTATCGACAATTACATGACATTTATGCAAAGAGTCAGTATTTACAGTGTTGGCCCTTCTTTTTCAGAACCTCTGCAATTCGACTGGGCATGCTCTCAATCAACTTCTGGGCCAAATGCTGACTGATAGCAACCCATTCTTTCATAATCACTTCTTGGAGTTTGTCAGAATTAGTGGGTTTTTGTTTGTCCACCCGCCTCTTGAGGATTGACCACAAGTTCTCAATGGGATTAAGTTTTGGGGAGTTTCCAGGCCATGGACCCAAAAATTCAATGTTTCAACGTTCTAACCCAATCAGCCTGACATAATGATCTCCAGCCTTGTGCTCGTCAACATTCTCACCTGAGTTAACAAGACGATTACTGAACTGATCTCAGCAGGTCCTTTAATGACAGCAATGAAATGCAGTGGAAAGGATTAAGTTAATTTTCTGATTTTTTTTCAGGATTTCAAGTTAATTTTCATGGCAAAGAAGGACTATGCAATTCATCTGATCACTCTTCATAACATTCTGGAGTATATGCAAATTGCTATTATAAAAACTTAAGCACCAACTTTTCCAATATTTATGTAATTCTCAAAACTTTTGGCCACAACTGTAGCTGAACAGCCAATGACAGTGCTGTCTTTCACAGATGGTCTATGTCGATTCTACATGCTGAATTGGCAAACTCGCTCCTACATGAACCAGACAAGAGGCGACGTGTGGAACACACCAAACAAACTAGCCTGACAGATGCTGACAGAAGTATTTTCCAGTCTTAAAGTGTGCTACATACATCACTACATTATTGACATGGGACCCCCCTAAAACAGCACTAATCTGACTGCATCTTCAAAACCTATTTAGCTTTATCATTATATTACAAAAAGTACATCTTACTCCAGTCTCTCTAAACTCTCCGCAGTCACTCACACTAGAAGCGCCCAGTGCTCTTCTCACATAATAACAATGTGGAAAATTGAGCAAAAGGGTAAAAAAGCAATAAAAGAATCCAACCTAGAAGAAGAGCGAGATTGTTTAAAAGATTGTGGTAAGGGTGAACAAGGAGTGACAGAGCTGACCAGTCACAGTCATTAATGAAAGAATACACAAGCGGATGGGCTGCTCGTGTGTGGTTATCAGTGTGTTTAGACAGAAGGCTCTGGATGGGATTAGACTGAGTAGAGGAGATTAAACAAGAGCATTTCCACCTGCTTTTGATTTAGTACGCTGCATAGGAAATGTGATACTGCTTAGCGTGAGGGATGTGACTGATATGTTGTGTGAGTTTTTGCAATCCTGAAAACATTACTTCACTCTCATTGGGCGTGAAAAGTGTGTTTTTGTTTATGTGTTCAGGGGGCCGGAGGGTAATAGACTTTCGGGGTAATTAGCATGCTGCTGAAAGACATTAATTCAGCTCACCTTTCCTCCCCCATGCTTGTGTTCGTGGGCCATTCTGCAACGCTCTGCTCAGTTGTCAGTCTAATGGATGAGTCCATTAGTTGCCCCTGGCAGGGGAGGTGATCGGTCAAAGAGTAAACTGGGTAAAAAGGGCAAAACTGTCACCAAACAACTTAAGCTAATAGCATCGCCACTTTACTTGATGAAATGTGTTTAACACGCTTTCTCGCGCATGTTGATTTTCTCCCTGCATCGCTTATATAAACACACATAGTTAACACCTTCATATTCCAGTGACTCTTCTCTTTTCTTTTTCTCTTTCCATCGCTCCCTCACTTCCACCATTTGGCCGCAGCTTTCCTGGGAGTGATGGAGATGGAGAATATGTGGTCACTTGCTAAGAACTGACATTTCCTGTCAGCATTTGAGTGTTATGACTGGGCATTAGGGTGAGACGGGCTGATGAAACTCTGTGTGTGTGTTCTGTACGCAATAATAAATAGCAGTGCAACAGTTTGAAACTGGTTGGTGAGCATAGAAAATTATCAAACAGAATCTTGTGAAAGTGTTACACGAAATTTCTATGTGCACTGAAAAAAAGAATCGACAACAAAAAAATGACAACGTTTTTTCAACTTAATTTACTATGGAAAACTCCATTTAACATAAGTTTCCACTTTTTTCAGTGTGTTTGCATGTGTAGATGTGTTATTTATGTTTTTGAGCATGCTCACATATTCAGAGTTGAATAATGCATAGTATACACTGAATAGTGCCTAATATATTATTATATGCCTGTCATATTTGAAGCTGTACTAAGAGGAGTAAAAGAGATGGTTAAGCATATTTCATGAGTTACATATATTCTGAAGAACGGTATAAAAAAATCCAAATGAGATGTTTGGGGAAAAACAGTGATCAAAATGAGCAAACACTCCTCAAAAGTTCACTCACTCACTCACTCACTGGCTCACTTTACTTTGGCTTATACCCTGCTTTATCGAACCAGCAACCTTCTTGCTGTGAGGCAACCGTGCTAACCACTTAGTCGCCATGCCGCTTATTTCTCCAATTTATTGATGTTAATTATCTGACAAACCCTTTATAATTAGGAGCCTGCACAGTAAAAAAAAAAATCTGTGAATTAACAGTTTCCATATCTTGTGATTCACAGGTGTTTTCCCTTTATTTACAATTATGAATCACATTATGGGACTTTGATCTCTGTTCTGTCGACTTTTAATGTTGAAACTCTTCTGTTTAAAGGAGTGACTTTTACTGACATGTTAGTAGTTTGAAACTTTATTATATATGTATAAGAAATAATATATATAGAATTAAGTCTGTAAAATAACAAAAGTACTGACAGTTAATTAGCAGGATTTTGTACCATAATTTACAATATCAACTCAGACAATATATCACTTCAGACTATTTAGCTCTACTGCAAAAGATCTGGGTGTTATACTAGACAGCAATTTAACTTTTGAAAATCATATCTCCCATGTCACAAAAACCGCCTTCTTTCATCTGAGAAATATCGCTAAGTTACGAAGTATGCTATCCATCTCAGATGCAGAAAAGCTAGTTCATGCTTTCATGACTTCTAGGCTGGATTACTGTAATGCTCTGTTCGCTGGTTGCCCAGCATCCTCTATTAATAAACTTCAGCTAATACAAAATGCAGCTGCCAGAGTTCTTACCAGGTCTAGGAAATATGATCATATCACCCCAATTTTATCCTCCTTACACTGGCTGCCTGTTAAGTTCCGTATTGATTATAAAATATTGCTTCTTACCTATAAAGCTTTAAATAATCTGGCTCCTGTTTATCTAACCAACCTTCTGTCTCGCTACAATCCAACCCGCTCTTTAAGATCTCAAAACTCAGGGCTGCTGGTAGTACCTAGAATAGCAAAGTCGAGTAAAGGTGGTCGAGCCTTCTCATTTATGGCTCCTAAACTCTGGAATAGCCTTCCTGATAATGTCCGAGGCTCAGACACACTCTCTCAGTTCAAAACTAGATTAAAGACCTATCTTTTTAGTAAAGCATACACATACATTCATGCATCGCATAACGGTATGATGCATGAATGTGCTCCACGCAGGTGAGCTGGCTTGACATCACCTGTAGGACACACTCCTCAATACAGCAGACACGTCCAGCTTCTTCAGCCTCCAGCGCCTAGACTGCAGCTCTGAACAGGAAGTTTGGCCAGATGAAAAATGGTCGTGCCTAACAGAGCCTAGTTTCTCTCGAGGTTTTTTATTTTCCCTTCACTTCTTCAATTGGTGAAGTTTTTTTTCCTCGCCACTGTCGCCACTGGCTTGCTCGGATCGGGACTTGTGAAGCTGCGCTTCGGTGGATTTGCTCTACAGTGTTTGAACTTTCAGCAGTGCAATTTAAACCACACTGAACTAAACTAAACTGAACTTCAACTCTGTAATCTGGACTTTACTAGAACTATGTTAAGCTGCTTTGACACAATCTACATTGTGAAAAGCGCTATATAAATAAACTTGACTTGACTTGACTATTTAAAATGTCATTAAAAATCACTCGATTATCTTTGGCTCAGTCCTTGATTTATCAAGCGTCATCACAGCGGGATGAACCGCCAGTTACTCTAGCATATGTTTTATGCGGCAGGCGCCCCACCCAGCACTGAGAGTTCACTAACTCGTGAACCCACAGTGCTGGGAAACACAATACGCTTTCTCATTCACACACACATGCCAATTTTAGTTTTTCCAACTCACCTATACTGCATGACTGTGGGGGAAACCGAAGCACCCGGAGAAAACCCACGCGAACACAGGGAGAATAAGAAATGCCACATGCAAAGAAATGCCACCCGGCTCAGGCGGGACTCGAACTCGCAACCTTCTTGCTGTGAGGCAGCAGTGCTAACCACTGAGCCAGAGTTTATTATAGTGAACTCTAGACTATAGCCAAAATGTGTTTAGAAGTCTTTGTGCTGGAGTCATTGCTGTTGTCTAAATTTTTTCCATAAAGTAAAGGGGTTTGTTGAGTGCCATGGTTATTTTTAAAATACTGCTCTAACCAGTATAGCCATAACTCGTATTTTATATATTCAGTGGTGGAAAATGATATTATTTATGAAAAAAATGAAGTGTTTATAAATTGTTCTCTTATTTTGATCTCCACTGTAATGCAATATACAATTCTGAAAATGAATTGGGTGTGAGAAATAAAATATAAAAAAGCGGAGAAGGCATATTTAATTTGTGACTGTAAATTAACGACTGTTTACACCTGGTATTAGGATGACATTTAGATCTCAGGAGAAAAGCGTAGGTGGAAAATGGTTATTAAGGCTCACATTCTGACATTAATTACACTTATGCACAAACTAAATTGCTTTATATCCCCCCACACAATTTCGCGTCGGGTGTCCTAATGAAGGAGTGTCTTGATTGTTTAGTCCTGTAATTGAATGCACTTTATGACCAGCTCATCACACACTATAAAAACCTGCCTTCATATGCAAAAATATTTTTTCTTTGTGTGTGTAATTATGATTACAGCATGGCTCTTTTGTGTTGTCTGTTTTAATTGTGTAGATGACTTTTCTGCCTTTGTCTTCATCCGATTGTTATGTGAGCCCCTGCAGGTTGAGCTGTTATTATAGTGGGATGTTTCTCTTGTATCTTTCTCAGTTCAGACGATACTGCTGCTGCTTGTCCAATACTAGATGTTTTTGGCTCTTGTTTAGTATTTACATAGCCCAAAGGTAGGATATGCCTCTCTGCATCCGTTTCTGCTTATTAAGCTCTTTCTCAAGGGACATAAAGGAATTCAGCAGTTTAGGGTTCAACACAAAGATGATGGTTGCCAGCCCAGATTTTTAATAATCAGCCTGGCACCAACTCTGTCATGTGTGTATTTCGGAGTTAAATATTTTGACTGCAGCAAAGATAGAATTGAGATGCAATTTAGCAAACTCGCTGATTCTTATAAACCATGATGGAGTTAAATTTGCAGTCATTACTATAAAGTTTCTTCCTATTTCTTCTTCAAGCTTTGACTACCACACTAAGATCAAACCTTCAGGATGTTCTGATCATAAATAGCTATGGTTTACATAAACTGAATGATCAGATCTATACGCTTTCGCTGAGGAGGGCAGAAGTTAAAAATGTTTTCTTCTTACAGAGTATTTATACTACACAGTTCAAGACCTTCAGACCTTCTAGCTATCTATCACTAGCAAAGCCAGGAAACCAACCTATGACATGTTATAAACACTGTAAAACATGTTAACAACATGCTAAAGCATATGGGTAACATGCTAGCAATGTGTTAAAAAATGCTTTAAATCATGTTAGTAACATGTTAGATTGTGTTAGCAATGATAAAACATGTTAACAGCATGCTAATGTTAGCAATGTGATAAAAATGTTAAACTATGCTAGTAACATGCTAGCAATGTGGTAACATGTTAATAACATTTTTGACTACAAAAAATGTTCATGGTTGATATGCTTGATCAAACTGTCCGAAAGTTCCTTGCATATATTTTAAGATGGATCAAGTTCAAACTCTTTTAAATGTTTTAAGCTGATAAACAGTTCTAATGATTCTGAATGCAATCTCCCTCAGTCAGAGGCTTGACTCTAAGTAATATCAGACGCAGACCTTCTATACTGTTTGCCCCATTTTCCTGATCACAGACCTGGAATTACACTTTAATCCTAAAGGTCCACAGGTCCTTGATTTACAATTATGGTTTTTGTTAATGTTGTAAATTGGATTTTATTTTAAAATGATCAAATTTGTGCTTTTATTTTCATTTACGTTTCTGGTCATTTAATAGTCTAAATAGTTTTGATCATTTTTGTTTATTAGTTTTGGTTGATTATTTTTAGTTCAGTTAGTACTTATAGCACTAATAAAAATTAACAAAACATTGGTTAGTTTAATTTGATTGCATTTTAGTTAACATTTATGTTATTTCACATAACAGTGTTTTTAGGATTTTAATTAATTGATGTTAATAAATGTACAAAGTCATTAGTCTTAGTATAATTTTTTTATTATTATTATTATTATTATTATTATTATTGTAAACATTTATTATTATACACATTTATTATTACAAATGTAGCATGTTATCGCATTTTTTTTCATGTAGGATCAAGAACTAGCAAAACTATTTAAACAGATTTCCCAGTGTGCATCATGTTAAAATTACCCAGACTGCTCTGCTGCTCTTTCTCTGCAGGACAGCTGTATGTAAAGTAACATGGGAATTTGACTTGAGGTCAGTGATTGGTAGCAAAGCTTAACAGTAGCAGCTCTGTTGTTTTTCTAGGAGGAGTAAAAATATCAATGTTGGAATGTCCGAAGGACACAGAAAAGCGCTCAGCATGTAGAAGACTGTGTCTGACAGTCTCAAAGGCTTTCCAAAGCTGTTTTTTCTCTAAATGCTATTGGTCAGTGTCAGACTGCACATATGTTTCTACAACCTGATTCTACACACCGACCCACCCAATGAACACACAATTGGCCGAGAGATTCTTCATTGTGCATACAATTCCAGTCTTTCTCTTTCATTCGCTCTGGCAGATCTTCTATTCCAAACAACTTTTTATTCTTCCTTCTCAAACCCTTCATCACTCCTACTCGATCAGCTCTTGCTCTTCTCATCCTATGTAGTGTGGTCCATCAACGAGGAGACTGTTTTTCTATTCTCTCTCTCTCTCTCTCTCTCTCTCTCTTTAATTTGCTTTATTGGCATGACATTTTGTACAGCACTGCCAAAGCATTTTAGATATGTAAAGAATATGTAATATATTATCATCATTAAATTAATTCAAAATGGATTCATTCATTCATTTTCCTTTCGACTTAGTCCCTTTATTTATCTGGGGTCGCCACAGCGGAATGATCCGCCAACTTATCCGGCATATGTTTAACGCAGCAGATGCCCTTCCAGCTGCAACCCATCACTGGGAAACATCCATACACACTCATACACTACGGACAATGTAGTTTACCTAATTCACCTATAGTGCATGTCTTTGGACTTGTGGGGGAACTGGAGCACCCGGAAGAAACCCACGTGAACACGGGGAGAGCATGCCAACTGACCCAGCCGAGGCTCGAACCAGCGACCTTCTTGCTGTGTGGCGACAGCGCTACCCACTGCCCCACCGCTAATAGAATATACAGTAAATGGAAAATAAATGACAGAAAAAAACATGTAGAATTAAAATAGATAATACCTCTAATAATTATAATAATTATAAGAATAAAAAAAGTGTAGATTAAACATTTCTTATCTTGTGGATGGTGTACACATATTTTGCAACCAGATAAGATGTCATTTCGTCCTCCACAAGTATACAGTAAAGATTTTCAGAGTTGTTTAAATTAAAGAATAAATTATTTAATATGTTTCAAATTGGGGGGGAATATTCCTCTTGTTGTGGTGTATTTGGGGCAGAAGAAGTGTCTCGTCCTCTATTTAATTTGTATCACTATTCTTAAATATTCACTGTTCTTTAGGAGCCCGAGATTCTTTTTTTTTTGTCTCCATTTTTTTTCTTTTCTTTTCTGTCTCTCTCTTATTCTATCTCTCTTTCTCTCTCTCTCTCTCTCTCTCTCTTCTTCTTCTTCTATCTCTCTTTGTCTTTCTCCCTCTCCCTCTCTCTCTCTCTCCCCTCTCTCTCTGATGAGGTGTTGTGCTATTAGAGTTCTGTTTCCCTGGAGACCGGAATCTTGGAGTGGGTTCTGGAATGTTTCTTACTGAATAGAATCTTTATAATCTCAGATCTTCATCTTCTTAGAATATATGCATGTAATAAGAAATACTGAGGTTTTTCTGCTAGTAGGGGTGCATATTGGTACATATTATTTAGTGCAGCGAGCTCAGATGCAAAAGTTTGTGCTGTCTGAAAATTTCTTTTAAAAGAAAGAAGCCTCATATGTTTATGTTCAGTTATTTCACTTTAAAGGCAAAAAAAAAAGTATTATTTGCCTCAAAAGTGAAATAGCTAAGCCTTCATGATCCTGAGAAAAATGAACATTTCAGTTGGCACTTAGAGGATTTTGAACTTTAAATGTGGCATGGTTGTTGGTGCCAGAGGGGGGCTGGTCTGAGTGGTTCATGAACTCTAGGGCTTGTAGAGAATAGTGTGAAAAAAGAAAATGTTCTGTAGATGAAAATGATGCCAAAGTTCAGAATAGAATCTGGACCAAGCTCATGTGAAGGCAAAAGTAACACAAATTACCATTACAAATGAGGTCTGCAGAAGAGCATCTCTAAACACAAGCAGAAGAGCTACAGATGACCACATTTTACACTCCTTTCATTTAAAAACAGCAGTCTAGGGCTACAATTCACATGTGCTCATCAAAACAGTAGACTGTAGGAAAAATGTTGCCAGGTCTGATAAGTGGTTTAGATGATAGGGTCAGATTTTGGCATAATTGGTAGAAAACCATGAATTCATCCTCATGGTTGTGGTGGTGGTGGTGTTGAGGACATATTCTTGGCTCCCTTTGGGACCCTTAATACAAATTGAGCACTTGAGGCCTCTTGCACAAAACAAGTTGAACAAAATCCGGGTTGCAGAACAAGTTTCAGGTTGACATAACTCCAACCTGGTTCAGATCATGTAAGGTCCTTTCACAACACGTCGTATAAATGTTGTCTGTCAACTTGGGGTTTAACCTACAGTTATTTTAACTCTGGACTGCATGCCTCTGAAAATCGGACACGTGCAGATAACAGCCAATCACACAACACGAGCAAGTCGGTTTGAGTTATTTCTCATGAGAGAGTCAACAATTCACTTCTCTGTAGAAGATTAAGAGATATCATTATCAAAATTATAATGAATATAACACATCTACAAGGCAGAAATGAACACTGCTGATACAGCAAAAGTTTGAGAAAGCAAAAATTATTATACAAATGAAAATCAGTCAGCTCTTTTTAATAATATAGGTTCACTAACAGCTCAAAATATAGTCATTTAAAAAATTTTGTATAATAAAGCAAATTTACATGTGAATATTTAAATGTAATTTGTTTTATTTAAAGGCATTATGAATGTTAATTGACAATTCAAAACTGTTTGAATATATAATATTCAAATATAAGTATAAATAATTATAATTCATATTATATAAATACATTATTAGCAACAAAAGACAATTTTCACTCAAAAATGCTTTGGGGTTTTAATTTGGGAGATAAAAAATAATCATGGCAGTGGCTTTGTTTCATCAGATAAACAGTATGTCACTTTTCTCACAGCTGATTGGTCCAGTTTGGGCATGCAATCTCAAAGCTAGAATAAAATCTGCTCAGGAGCAGGTTAGTATCATATGTTACCATGGCGAAGAAACCCGATTCTTGAACCTGAAAACTTAAAAAAAAAAAAAAAAAACGAACTTTAAACCTAACCTTACTCAACCTATATGAGAACTTGGTAAAAACCCAAACTGGCTTTGTGCAACAGGCCTCTGGTGTAGAAATACACCTTCAGAGTTTTATTGCAGAGGTCTTTATTTAACAATGTGTTGGCCTGCATGAAATCCTTTGTTTATTCCATAGCAGAACATGATCAGTTGTAAACACCACATATCTTGCCGAAGTCATTTTACCTTAGAGGGACCATCCATCTTTCTTAATGTTTCAGCCAAAATCATCATTCGTGACTCCCATGCAGATGTCGAACTCTTATAATAACAAAATGGTTAATCATCAACCATCCAGAAATCCATCCATCTGAACCATCCATTGTAGCACAACATTCACCAGAGAATAAAACTTGCATGTAGAGGTTCTTAGGACTCCAGAAAGACAAGCAGCTTCAAATACATCGTTGTTTTTATTGTAGCTTTTTTAAAGGGATAGTTCACACAAAAATGAAAATTGTCATCATTTACTTAGATATTAGATAAAAAAAGATATTTTTGCAGAATGCTGGCACCCATTGACTTCTATAGTCCACCCCCCACCCCCCACCCCCCAAGGTCTCATCTCAAGTCCCCGCTAACACTTGTCAAGAGACCCTCTCTTGAATAAATCAGTAAGCAGAGTGAACAACCGCAGCAAGAACAAACCAATGTGTTCTCAATTAGCCACCTCCTGATGTGCAAGACAGAGGCAAGGGAACAATGATGGGTGAGAAAGGGGATGTCCTGAAAAGAGAAAAAGGCGGAACGAGGAGATGTTGAGGTGATGCTTTGCCCCAGATGGTTTATGGTTAATGGTGTAATTATCTGCTTTTGAAGCTTAACAAAGAACGTCTGGAACTAAATGCTCATCCCAGTTAGAGAAAGCGAGACGGGACGCCTGACAAGCTGATCTCTCTTTCGCTGTCTCTCGCTGTGCAATTGTCTGCTCGGTTGATCAGTTCAAAACAGGAAGTGGGCTGGTGGCGATATTGTCTGTCGCTCTCACCCGCTGTCTTGCTTCTTTCTCTTTCTCACTTCTCTTCTTTCAACATAATCCACCATTCATCGCTCCATTCATCCTGAAATCCCACACGGCATGGTCACAGATGCATACACACACACTGCATTCTCATTAACACATGTGCTAGCGCAAACACAAGCTGAATGCATTCACACAGACTCATCATTGCCATTGAGACCTTGAACGAAGGCCCAAAAAGCACACACACTGCACACCTCTGTGGGATTGGGCTTTGAAAGAGATGCCTCGGCGCTCACATCACCATTGGGTTTGTTTGGTGTGGGGCTCAAAGGGAGTGAAATTCTTTTGTGTGTGTGTTTTGAATAGAAACTAAGGGCAAACATTACTTATTTTGTGGTCTTTAACCTAGAGCTGGCCACTGGGGCCATGGCTTTAGAGAAAAGACTTTGGGAAATATGCTGATATTTGTAGATTATTTATAGTCAGAAGGAGGTAATTAAATGAGCATTTGTTTGGGTGAATTCAACTGCATTCAGAATTTATGGTCAGTTTTAATATATTTTATTCCTGAACTTGTGGGACTTGTGGAGCTGCGCATCGATGGATTTGCTCTTCAGTGTTTGGACTTTCAGCAGTGAAAGTTAAACCACACTGAACTGAACAAAACTGAACTTCAACTCTGAAAACTGGACTGACACAGTTTCAATTTACTAGAACTTCTATGTTAAGCTGCTTTGACACAATCTACATTGAAAAAGTTCTATAGAAATAAAGATGAATTGGATTGAATCGAAAGCTGAACTTATATTTTATATAGATTTAAAGTAACACTTGGAAATGTAAAAGGTTGCAAAAACATATTTCAAATAGAACAATTATAATTACTGTATGCAAAACTAAAGCCATTCTGTTGCTTAAAATAAAGTAAATGTTAACTAAAATATTATAAAGAGTACAATTATTTTATCTGAGAAAAACTTGTAAACTTTCTTGTAGTTTAAATAACTAAAATAAATAGTAAAGAATATAGATATTCCTAATATAAATGTCAGAAACACTAGAAAAATATCAGTTTGTCCAATATTTTATACTATCAATATAGCTGTATTGGTAACACTTTAGTTCAGGTCACAATTCATGTTATTAACTACTGGCTTATTACCTGTCTATTATTAAGATATTAACTGTTCATTAGTAGTTATAAAGTACGATCTTATACTGCATACCTAATCCTACCCAAAACCTAAACACAACTTCTACCTTACTAACAATTAATAAACAGCTTATTAGTAGTTTATTAAGCTAGTAGTGTTAGTTAATGGTTTGTTAATACAGTGTATTGTGCCCTAAACTAAAGTGTTACCGCTGTATTATTTTTGGTAAATAAATACATTATCCATTTAATAGAACAGTGGTGAAAACCACAAGCAATATATCGTAAGCACCAACAATATTTTGGAGTACAAAAGGATTTAATGCCCTTAGGCTTTAAGAAATGCTCCTTTTTTGTTAGTTTCTCAAATGTAGTTAAAATGACAAGACTACTAAACTATACGCTGGGAGATTTATTTATTTATTTTTTGTTAAAATGTTTTACGCATAAATTTGTAAATAAATTTTATGTGTAAATTTTTTTTTGAAGTGCAAGGGTATTGCAATATTTTGTATTAAAGTTTATTATGCTCAAATAAATCTCTTCTTGTCTACCACAGAAAAAATAAGGTCAGGTTTGGATTGACATGAGGATGAGTAAATGATGACAGAATCTTCATTTTAGGGTGAATAAACTCTTTCAAGGAATTTGTAAAGAATCTTAGGATTTGCACAAAGACTCTGCATCAGTCAATCATGAAGATAAAGGTTTAGTTTGAGCATGTATGAGTTGTGAAATCAGTTTCACATATCACAGCGTTTCTCAATCATTCTTTTGCGCGCACACACGCACATGTACACACACACACACGCACACACACACACATTCCAGGTACCCATGCATTACTGGCTTGTCTTTCTGTTAACACAGTAATAGGAGTAGGACAGGTTGTGTGTGTGTGTGTGTGTGTGTGTGTGTGTGTGTGTGTGTGTGTGTGTGTGTGAGTGTGTGTGTGTGTGTGTGCGTGTGCGTGTGCGTGTGCGAGAGAGAGAGAGAGAGAGAGAGAGAGAGACACTTGTTTCATGCTCTTCTGTCACACAGAGTTTGTGAAGGCCAGAGAGTCTTTCAAATCAGCTGACAGTTTATCGGGATGGAGGTCATGACCTTTGACCATGAAGTTATCCATGTTGTCGTCTCCTACCCAGACACAAAAAATAGAGCACAAACTAGCCTTATACACATACACACAGAGATACACTCGCCCACACTTCTAACAGACAGCAAGCAGTAGTTCTTAAGGGAGACATACTGTGGAAATACAGTACAGCAAACAAGGCTCTGTCACTCTGGATATGCTGGGCAGTTTATTCCACCAGAGACAGTCAAGGTAAAAGTTCTTAAAACTTTGTTCAGTGCACCGTTCTGCAGAATGCAGGTTTTTAGAGGACACAAAAGTATGAAGTATGGAGTTTGGGAGGTTGTTTTATAGGTAAACATTTGTGCCTTGATTTTTTTGCAAGTGGATATTGGCAGCCAGTGTAAATTGTTGAACAGAGGTGTGATATGCAGTATTTATAGGTTGTTAAAGACACCTTTTGGCATCATATTTTGAATCTGCTACAGAAGCTTGATAGTTGATAGATGGATGGTTGGGAGGCCAGCCAAGAGTGCATTGCAATAATCCAGCCAGGAACAAGAGTTTGAGCAAGGAATTGTTTAGCATGCTCTGATATGTAGGCCCTGGCGCTCCTAACACTGTACGTCGCATGATATCTGCGGTTCTAGTAAATTGGTCTGTGAAGTTCAGCTGATTATCAATGATAACTTCAGGTTTCTGATTGTCCTGGAAGCAGTTATGGTTGATGCACATAGCAGGATGTAGAGGTGTTTTGTTAAAGGTCAAAGTCCTTCATTCAGCAAGAACTCTCTGTCACACATGCTGATACAGTGTATGAGTAGCTATAGGATCAGTAGGCTGGAATGAGAGGTGGAGTTAGCAAATCATAGCATAATACTGTAGTGTTGTTATAGAGTTATTAGAATAGCAGTGATAGTAAAATTCATGTTTTTCACTGACAAACCCTAGTGGTGCCATGTAGACAGAAAAGAGAAATGGTCAAAGAACAGAGCCACGAGGCACCCTAGAATCTAAATCTTGCCACTTGGAAACTTCACCTCTCCAAAACACCCTGAAACACTTGTTAGAAAGGTACCAGAGTGAAAGCATGTGCTAATGATGTGAGTGCAGGTAAAACTGAAGAAGAAATGGTTTGTATAAGATGGAATAGGATCATGCTGACAAATGGCAGGATGACTGGAAAGAATGAGTTTAGAAACTACTGCCTACCGGAGCGGAGAGAAATCTATTGTTCAAAATATATAGGATATCATAATATATAAAGAAATACCCAATATTATTCCAATTACCACTTTACAATTTCACCAATTTATAATTTATTTAATAAAAAGAAGAAGAATAAAATAACAATAATAAAATGTCTTAATGAATTTATTATGGAAAATCACAAAAGATGTGTTGTAAATATGTATTCGGATCATAAAGAAAATGTTAAAAAGCAGCAATTTAGAGATATTTTTCACACAAGCAGCCCATGATATTAGTGTTTTAAAATTTTTTTTATGCTGTTCATGGCTGGTACATTTTCCTAAGCCAGTGTCAGGTTTGGCAAATTGTGACTTGTATGACTATGCAAACCATCTGTCTTCTTGGTTTTTTCTTTAATGTAAAAAAAAACAATTCAAGCTCATATTTGTTTTTAGATTTACAGTCTTAAGGGGAAGCATCTGATAATAATCCTGGTCAGAAGCTTGTAATGGGAAAAGCCATGATAACATTTGAAAATGTGTTTATGTGTAAGAGGAATTCATGGGTGAATGTGCACCGCTCTCCATTTAATGCTTGTTAGTTTTAAAGCAATTCTGTAGATTAGCTTTGAATGCTGCTAATTAACAGGGTTACCGTTGCACCCGTTCTGCAGAAAGAAGAGGTACGCGTATGTTTTTGTTAGGGTTTTCAGATAAGCAGTGCATGACCACATCACAGACGTGCCGCTTGGCAGAGCTCCACAATCCTGCTGCATTACAATTCATGCATGCCGTCTGAACTTAACAGCAAATTCCAGCCCTAGTCTGAATCTCACAGAGAGCTCTACTTTTATTAAAGTGATAGTTAACAAAAAAAAAGCGAATTATGTCATTATTTGCTCGCCGCCATTTCTCTCTAAAACCTGTTTTTACTTGCTTTCTTCCAGACCAAGCTGGTTACGGTTTTCCCATGTGATGAATGGGAATTGAACAGTGCAAGCTTCAAAATACTACCATAAAAGTGGTCTATTTGACTAGTGTGCTTTTTCCAAAGTTCTTTGAAGCCATACAATAGCTCTGTGTGAAAGACAGACCTCCAGTGAACTGTAACTGCTGCGAGCGGATCATTCAGTCATTCAGAAATGGATCAGAATAATTCAGACCTGCTTTATGAAATGATTCATCAAGACAAACTAAATAAAAGAATAATTTTGCTGTTGCAGTAGAGCCAAAACCTCCTCTGCATATAAAGAGAGAATTTGTAAATGGAAGTGAAGCGATGTAACACATACCATACTTCACATCAATGAAAACATGGTAGATGCATTTCATCCAAATTTCATTTGTATTATCACGTGCTTACTTATTTGGCTCAAATATTTTGAGTCCAGTTATTTACTTGTAATAATATGTATGCCATGTAATAATAAGTAAAATGTACATCTGCTATGGTTGTCATCGCAAAATAAACCCCTTCACTGTCAAGACCACATTCACATTGGGTTTTATTCTTCAATAAGAATCAGCTGGTTGTACACTATCTCTTACTTATATTACACAACTCTCTGGAATACTTGATTCTGATTGGTCAATCATGACATTATATGGTATGTTATTCCCAGAAAACAACCTGTGAAACTAATAACACGAGCTCATCTGGGTACTACAAATCAGTTTGACCGTTAGAGGATAGCCTATATTCATATATATATTTATATGCTTATCTTTCACGCTGCTGTTCTTGACTGTTTGGTGCCATCTTCATTCATTCATTCATTCATTCATTTTCTTTTCTGCTTAGTCCCTTTATTAATCTGGGGTCGCCACAGTGGAATGAACCGCCAACTTATCCAGCATATGTTTTATGCAGCGGATGCTCTTCCAGCTGCAACTGATAATAATAAGTAGGTTAGTGGAGGGTGCATTTACCTAATTAAAGACCTAGTAAATTATTACAGCCCAGATCAATGTTATATGTCAGATTGTTAAATATGTGGGCGGCACGGTGGCTCAGTGGTTGCCTCACAGCAAAAAGGTCAAGTGTAAGTGTGAATGTGAGAGTGTATGGGTGTTTCCCAGTAATGGGTTGCGACCGGAAGGGCAACCCCTATGTAAAACATATGCCGGAATAGTTTGTGGTTCATTCCGCTGTGGTGACTTCTGATAAATAAGGGACTAAGCCGAAGGAAAATGAATGAATGTTAAATATGTTGGCAAGTAATTATGTAAAAAGTGGGATTAC
>CAIGQV010017835.1:12648353-12663734 GCA_903798115.1 Danio jaintianensis | reverse complement strand
CACTGTCTTTCAAGGGAGCATCACGTCTCTCAGAAAAACTCTACAAAACAAATAGTTTCTTTGAGGGAGATATGTGACTTTGTACAGGGCCTTGTAGGAGAATATTCATGTATTAATTGCTTTTTTTATTGTCAGTGTGTAAACCTAAAAAATTTGAACTGTAGTGACTTCTTTAAGGGATAGTTCACACAAAAATCTCCATCTTTCATTTTGGGGGGGGGGGAGACTATCCCTTAATTTGTCTTTGAAAACCTGTAAACTGTTTTTACATGAAGGACATTTTGCTTGTGGAAATGATAAGGATGTGATTATTATATATTTTTTCCTTCACACACTCTTGAGAGCTTCTCTTTTGTTTAATGACACATGAAACAAGCAAGGAATAATTGATGATGGGCCATTGAAGTCTTTGATAATGTGCACCCGAGAACTGGAGCAAATTATTCCACTTACGCTATGGTTTCCAAACCTAACACTGATCAGATGTTGTACTTCATTTGACAGCTTTTTATCCTCAAATCGCTCCTGTATGTAGAACTGTTTTCGTAAACGTCTTATCCGAAGCCTGTTGTTTTGATTTAATTTTTGACAGCTGTAGGCTAAAATTATGTGGTGTAATGTAGTCAAGATTTTCCTGAATCAACTTTAGCTGTGCATTTAATTGCAGTTAATTACATAGCTTAGAATGTTCATCAGCCAATCAGAATCAACCACTCAACAAATTTGTAGGCTCAGAGAAGATAAACATCAAATTAAAGCAGCACTATGTAACACTGCCATCTGCTTTAAGGCACATTTTGCATGTTGTCATACACTGTAAATAAATATCTGTAAATTGACAGTTTGCTGTATTTTGTGATTCATTTTTTTCTTCTTCATTTATTTAGGCTTTTGAATTGTATTATGGGACTTTGATCTTTCTTCCAACAACTTTTAACCTTGAAAAGTTTGAAAAAGTGACTTTTCTGAACATTTTTAATAGTTTAAAGTGATATATTGTCTGGGTTGGTGTTGTATATTATGCTACAAAAACCTGGTAACAAGCTGCCCGTACATTTTCTGCTATTTTACAAACTAGTTCTCTATATATCATTTCTTAAACAGTATCTTGTCTCAAACTACTAAAATGTCAATAAAAGTCACTTTGTTAAACTGCAGAGTTGAATTTTCAACATCAAAAATTGACAGAGCAGAGATCAACATCCTATAATGCAGTTCACAACCGTGAATATTTTTTATAGTGTAGCCTAGGTGGAGTTAGCCAAAAGCTAACTGAAGTGGAACAATCTAATATAAAATCAACATGAATACCATGGTGGCAGACCCACCAAAGAAAGCTAATATGGTTTTGTCAGAGGAAATGAAGAAAAAACGAGAGACTGAAAGGACATGAACATGAATATGAATTTGCATCAGACGGGCTTTCACTACATGGCACAAGCTGAAAGAGGCAACCAGCTGCCATGTGATGATATTTGTTGAATAGTGAAGTGAAACGCAAGCTATTTTACCTGGTCGGTGAACATGGTTTCCAAACAAGGTGTCAGCTTATGCCAGTTCTGTCAAGTTAGTCACGAAATGTGATTTGTGTGAAATAACCAATTTACGACACTGGTAACAGGCAATTGTGCATATCAACCACGAGGGGGAGCCGCAAGAAAAACTTCAAATTGCATAGTGTTGCTTTAAGCGACCATCCATTAATTTGCAGAAAATGTATGACTAATTGTGTCCTTTGTTTTAAGGAGAAATTGTGCAACTAAATAAAAAACTAAACAGTTTTTAGTCATAGCCTAGTGTAAGCTTTACATTCCAATGAGTACAAACTTGTACAAACGACTTTTTCTTTTCGATAATCTGCAATGTGTTAGAAAAGAATGACGCAACTTCTACTTTAAAGTTAGCATGTATATAAGCAAACTGCAAAACACTATCCATGGAAATAAATAGAAAACACAAATATTGGGTAAAATATCCAATTAATATTTTCACACAGCTATTTTTTGTTTACTATTTTCTCAATTATTGAAGCACATCTATAAATTGCTTATTAATTGCTATTTTGACCGAAATACATGCTAATTATTATATGTTTCTTTACAAATTATAATCACAATTTCTCTTAATTGTCAAGTTGACATTTTTCCAACTGAATTTGAGTGATATAGGGCTTTTCTTATCCACAAAGTGCTGCCTTAGAATCTGGCTGGAACATGTCAGGAGTGCAGCCTTGATACCTTGAAATATTTCTTCTGTAAGCAGATCACTGGGTTTTGAAACTGAGAAAAAATAATGTGGCAAATGTTGAAGGAGGTTGGATTTCATGGGCATAAGTATGTGTTATTGCACCATAATTTGATACAGTGTTGTGGAATGTGTTTGTGAAAGTGTGTGTGTTTGTGTGTGTGTGGGTGTTGGCAGACATTTCATGCCACTTAGTGTTAAGAAAGCAGTGAAATTACTTTCTTAGCACATTTTCTCACTCTATGTGTAATTATGCATGTATTATTATATTATAATATAATGAAGGTCTTAAATTGCTTGTAAGTACTGCTCTTATCCAGCAAATACACTCGTGGGTGCAGTCTGGTACTGATTTTATGTGCCTCTGGTTGATGGTCAGTGGTTTGATTGTGCACTTTATGTCTTTGAGAACATGATACGGCACTAGCTCAAAACAGAGCACATACACAGTATCCTTCGGCTGAACTTATAAGTGTACAATAAGAAAACAATACGTTTTCTGTTTTCCAAAACTGTTTCATAATTTGCTGACTGGATTTCTGTGTCTCACTGACACAATGATTTTATATACATTCTTTTTTGTTTTTCCTCTTATTTTGTTTATACTGTATGAGAGAGGGAAATGTGCAAATGGAAAAAAACTTTGAGTAATCAGGACAGAAAGTATTTTGGCCAAATTGCATTTGCCAATGGTTTTCAATTGGATTTGCTGGGGGAATATGGTACAGGTATGGTACAATACCAAGCTAATACCAAGGTAGTTTTTCAAAAAAAAAATTTTCAGCAACACATGCTTTGTAAGTTATGGGGACCTTATTCTGCCACTGAATACAAAGATTAAAAAGAAAAGTATGAAATTTATCTCCCTATTCTGATTATTTTTCCTCACAATTTCAAGTTTATATCTTGCAAATCAGACTATTTTGTCCAAATTGCTAGATACAATTATATTTTCCTACAATTATACGTTTGTATCTTGTAATTCTGACAGTTGTTTTTCCTCAGAATTGTCATTTAAACTTGCAGTTCTGAGAACAAAAAGACAATTGCAAGTTTACATCTAGCATTGTGAGAAAAAAGTCAGAATTATGAATATTATGAATATATCCAAAGTATGAATTACCTTGGAATTTATGTAAAAGCGTACATCTATTGATGCCCAGACATTAAAATTGATAATTGTAGCATATTCATAAATATTTTGAAAAGAAATTTTGATTTTCATACTCTGAAGGTGTGAGAATTTCCTCTTTCCTTCCCCTTTTGTTTTTTTTACCAAAATAAATCTGCAGACTGCGCATAATTGAACAGATTTTCGAAGGGGTGAAAATAAATGCTCTCTTGGGAGTATCATGACAAAAGGAAGGTAATAAAGGAAGTTTTGGAAGTGATAAAGCAAAGGTGCGGAGGGCACACAGTGGGTGGAGACTTTAGACACAAAAGCGTCCTGCTTCCCCTCCCCCTCCTCAGGTCCAGAGGGCAGCCTAGGGTCAGGCTCTCTCCCTGGGGCATCTTCTACTCTAGCCCCAGGCTTCTGACAGGCCTGTGGGAGTTTTTGGAAGGTCCTGAGAGAGGCCAGACCCTTTATACTTCAGAGACCTCACTTCACCTGCTTTCTCTTTCTCTTTTCTCTCACCTCATTTCCACACTCTAATGTCCAAACACACTTTCAAACATATTTAACACGGTAATCACAGCTCACTACAGTGAATATAACTTATTTCTACATGCTTTAAAATAATCAAGCAAGCTTCATCTGTCAAGTTAGGATGTTTTGGCATAAATTACGTCTCTTGTCTTCAATTTTAACCGGGTTGTAGTAAGGTCACTGTTTACAGCACTGCTAAATTCTTCCTGGTGAATTCATGGAAGTGTTTATGCTGTTGATTTTTTTTTCCCTTCCACCAACGTCTTAGGTTTTTGTCTAACTTTGTGTGTACGTGTACACATGGGTGTGTGAGTGTTTGGCCAAAGGGTTTTGATTAAAATCAGATATGTGTGAGTAAGGGGTCAGCAGATGGAAAAGCAATAGGACACATACAGGCTAAGGGACCAGAATGAAGGATATGTTTTTTCCATCTTCAGGTGGAGAGGTTTGAGCGGACGGATTGTTGACATTGAGTTGTTCATAATTCTCTTTGTGCATGTTTGTTCCGTTCTGATGTGGTCTGGCTGTGTTTGCACAGAGTTGTGCAGATGGAAGTCCTCACAGCGCCCCAACTTTAAATGACATGACACATCAGTGCTATAACACAGACCCCACCAATTCAATCAGCTAGAATTAGCTAAACTCGGCTATAAGGTATAAACTTTGTATTTTTACTCGTGTTGCAAACCCAGACTTACAGCTGAATAAATGTGTAAGTATATTGCAAAAAGTATTTAATTTCAATATATTTTTTAATTGTTATTGAACACATATTCATCATTAACTTTTGCCCAAGTAAACTCTTAAGTAACTGATTTTTAATAGTAAAGTAGTTGTTGCATTAAGTTTAATTCGGGGATAAATTGCATATAAGGGATATGAATATGGTCATATAGAATTAGTAATGGTTATTAACATGTGCTTTATAAATAATAATAAATAGCTAATATGTAAGATAAGATAAGTCTATACAATTTTTGCATGACTCTATCACATCACGGCATTGGATTCTTTTTAATCTCTCTGAATATTTTTTGATCCCTAATGAACTGTCAAATGGTTACAGAGGCAAGTCAGTGGGAGTTCCTCTCTGCAGATAATAAAGTTATTAAATATGTCAGAATTTAGTTTATCATAAATGAGCAATATGTGAGCCCTTTACAGAGTTGGTAAAAATTATATAACGTCATTGGATTTTTTGTGATTGGTCATAAAGGGTCATAAATGACATATCGCTGTTACCACAGAAGTGGTATCATCAACTGAACAGAGCTGGTCACACTTACATGTTCTTTTAAACAAATAAACAAAAAACATAAACAAAAAAAAAACATATTGGTTGGAAACAAGTTACAATCTATATACATATTAAGAAATAAATCATTCTCCTGTTGTAAGAGTGTTGACAGTCTGTATAGTTTGATGTTTGAGCTCCAGAATGAGATGTTTCACAGATTTGACAAACAAAAATGTGGGAAATAAAGATCCCTAAAATTGAACCCAAATAACCATTTTACCATTAAAGGATTATATGCTCTTAAAAAAAACTGTTACTATGTGTATAGATCCTAAAAAAGAATTATCTTCTTTAGAGTCCAGAATAAGTTGACATGTACTTGCAATGTACAATCACAGGGTTCCCACGCTTCTTGAAAGTACTTGAAATTCAGACATATGTATTCAAGGCCTGGAAAGTGCTTGAATTAAAATTGAAATTAAATTTGTTTTGGTGTCATTTGGTGTACTGTGCTGCTGTCAAAAACAGAATGAAAAAAACTACAAATAAGGATAAATAATCCATGTTTGATCAGTATTTCAGAAACCGCATTTAAATATTACTAGTACAGATTTTTTTTATAAATGATTCGAAACATGATCGTTATTTGGAGATTTTTAATGTAAATATTAAGTGTAAGTGAAATGTTAAGACTTTCATGGCACTATGGGGTATGCATTACAAAGGTGACTGATTTAAAATGAATGCTGTTTTAAAAAGTCCTTGAATCTGGTGTAAATGCAGCCTAATTATCTAAAGGCTGCTAGTTGAGCAGAATAAGGTTTTATTATCGGTGGAATTAAACTTCAACAATATTATTTCATGGAGATTTCATTATGTTCCATAAAAAGTAAAAAAAAAAACAGAACTGAGGTGTCTTATTCCAGATCTGGTAAAATCAGAAATGTACAGATCAAATTTAGTGTGGAAAAAAAAATTCCACGCAAAGAAAAACTTTGAAAATGGTCCAAAAGGGAAACTGTTATTCATCTAGCCGTGAGATGAACTGTTCTTTCCCATCTTAAATAAGGCTAGGGAGCAGAGGTACAGACCCAGGGTGAGATGAGATGTTCCTCAAGCACAAAAGAGACAGAATTATGAGGCTGTAAGATATTATGTGTTACAGTACCTAAGCTTTTATGAACTGTGGGGTCTCTGTGCAAGTGTTCAAAACTTTCAAAAATGTGTTGTGTTATGTGTGTGTGCGTGTGAGTGTGTGTGAGAGAGAATGTGTGTTATGCATTCTTTGAGATGTGATTGCTGAAGGGAGGATGTGTGAGGATGGTTCTGGTGTGTGTGTGTGTGTCTGTGTGTGTGTGTGAGAAGATGGCTGTGTTTGTTGGCTTTGAGATGGGAGTGCTGAATGAGTGAGAGTGCTCGTTTGTCATGGAGATTTGTTTAATTACAACCTGTTCTTCTCTCCGTCATCCCTCCATTCTCGGTCATCTTCTCCTCCTCTTTTCAAGTGTAAATCCCTCCCTCCATCTCTTCTTCGAGAAAGCAACATTCGGCTGACCAACACGCTGGAGAAACTGACAGATGAGCAGAATTGTTTGTATATGTGTGTGTGTGTGTCTGTCTCTCCTACTGAGTGCTCATGTAAAGCCACACATCTGCCTTCCAAATGCTTCAGCAACATTAAGAAAACTTTGCTTAATATCTTAATTGCAATACAAAACCAGTAACCAAGTGCACAGTAACCCACACAGATGTATATTTTTGTTAACCATTCACAATAATACAAAAACTGCAGCACAACCATTTATACACTCAATAATAAGAAATTTTGAAGGATCATCAGTAAAGCAAACTGAATCACTAGCTTTGCAATCACTCTACTATTTAAAATGTATTTAAAGATTACTGTTATTAAATTGTTACTGTTTTTAATGTGTGTGTGTGTGTTCGGTGAAATAGTGCAGAATTTGTTAGCATAACACACTTATCTAATTGCATTACTGTGAAAATTATTCTATATTTCAGTCTGGATGAAAATCCCCAACTTGCCAAAACTCACAAGTAATTCTGTCAGATATTGCAGTGAATTCTGAGCAGTCTCTGAGGTCTGAAGAGATGTTGAATCACGGCATCATGTGTGATTTTCTGTGATCTGCACTATATCTAAACTCTCAGCAGGATCCACATCTACCATTCCTCATGGACCAGTCCTACTTCTTGCTCTTTCTTTCCTCCTCCTTGTCCCTCTCTGTCTGCTTTTCAGGGAGAATTATTGTGGCAGGAAATAAAGGATTAGTGTCTGAGGTGACACAGGCCACGAGTGTGAAGGACGCTGTTAGGTCCTGTGAGAAATGACAAGTGTTTGTGTGTGTGATTTATTAAGAACCCAAACAAAAAGTAGCACTTTATTTTACATGGCTGTTTCAATTGTATATACTTATCATGTCATTACATAACTACGTACTAACCCAAAAACTACCTCCTACAGTTGTTGCCTTGTATAACCAGAACTTCCTTAATTAATTACAATGTAAGAAGGTGTTACGTACACATGCTGTGAAATATAGTGCAATCACCAAAACTGAGGCAGTTTTTGATCCTCAATTGCTTATGTTTGTCCAATCTGTTTTGCTCTGTGAGTTTGCGTCTCTGTGGTGGTCTGTCTCTGATGTTTATAATTGTAATTTAAAGCTTATGAAACTCTGGACAATCTCTTTTTGAGCCTGTTTCTGTTCTCTCTGTCTAATGTCTCTTTGTGTATGTGTTTTCAGCATGGGTGTGACCCTCATTTGTTAAACAATATGTGTTTACGTGATCAGGAAATTTCCACCGACACTGCAATTGACAATACAAGCTTGACCTTTGACTTCTGTACAGTTGGTCGGCCGAAAGAGGAAGGAAATGTCAGATTAAATACGGGTCACATGTGCGCCGTATTTAATCTGACATATGGACTAATGCATATTAATATGTCAAGTGTCACAATCATTTATTGTTCTACGCAAAAGTCAAGACCATTTACACTCAATTTTGAGCTAAGTGGATTTTTCTAAAGTTTCAGCAAATTGGATTTTAAAAGCAGTATTAATAGGTGGGTCGTGGAATAATTCTATGTCAAAAAGTGTCTAAAATGTTGTGGAAAACTGCTATTCACATATCATACGGATTACATTATTTAATGTAAATAATTATAAAACATTTCATAATGTTAATATGTCATATATATATATATAAAATATATAATTGTTTGACTTTAAAAAAGTGGAGTTTTATATAATCAACTTGAGTTTTCACTTTTAAATTATGAAAATAGTGGCTCACAGATGTATTTTATTTAAAATTCTATTTATTAAGATAATGTTTATTTTAATTATGCCATGACTGTAATAATCATCCTTAAAAGAAGTTTGATGCTTTTAGTTATGCAGTATGCTTACGGTTATCGTTTTTTTACAGTTATATACAGTGTCAGTGCTGATTTGTTGATGCAAACCAAGTGTCAGTGCTGTTTGATTAAGGCTCCTGTTTTGTACTCTAGGTTATCTTTACATTTAAAGTACAAAAAAGTCATGTACTTTTTATGCTGTTCATCTACTGTTCAACTCTCTCCCTCTCTCTCTCTCTCTTTCTCAGTCACTCCAATGTGGGAATGGGGCTGTTATCGTGGTGGTGATTTGTGCTGATTATGGATGTGGAAACAGAGCGTGCTCAGAAGATTACCTCCCTTTGCAACAGCAGAAAATTAGTTCCAGAACATCAGCCATACCTGTGAGTGTGTTTGAATGTTCCCACGATGTTTTTCCTAGATGATCTTGTTTTGTGGAACGAGCGGGGAACCGCACACAAACACTGAGTCTGTAGAATGAGGGGGTGATGGTTTGTGTCCACACCAGTCATCAATCATGTGCTGAACAAATTCAGCCCTGTCACACATAAACATAGCCATGGTTTGCATTTTATTCATCAGTGTTTTTGTTTTGTTGTCCAATAAAAATATATAATGTCATTAAAACCAGATCAAGAAGACAAACTGTGTAAGATAAGATGTGATTTCATAGAATGTCTTTATTTTATAATTTGTTTTTATTGTCTCGTTGCCAAGTTCTCTTATTCTTGTTTTAGTGAGGCTTCATCTGTCCATCCATCAATCTGTCCATATATTTATCTGTCCATTCACCTCTCCATCCATCCATATATTTATTAATCTGGCCATCCATCCATCCAGTCATTCATCTGTCCATCCATCTGTTCATCCATCCATATATTTATTAATTTGGCTATCCATCCTTCCATACATCCTTCCTTTCCTCCATCCATTAATCCAACCATCCATCTATCAGTCCACAGATTTATTAATCTGGCCATCCATCCATCTGTTTCTCTTTCTCTCTGTGCCTTTTTTATGACAGCCATCAGGAAAAAATTAATAATAATAATAACGATAATGAAAAACATAATCGTAGATACAGAGACACAAAGCAGACGAATGAAGACACCCATAAACAAACATTCCTGAAGAATTGTTATTTTCATAAAACTAAGAAGATCAATTAAGCCCGATAAGGCAAAATCCATTTTGACAAAGCAAATCTCCTGCCAGCAGCAAATATCTTTGTAATACATTTCAAAATCTCACTAGAACAATATTACAGACAACCAGGAAGGAAAACATATGACGTCTGTTGAAAAAATGTAAAGATTATGACAGCAGCCTTCATAATGCAGGTCAGATGAGTTAAGCTAAGGTGTTTCTGTGGAGTTTAACGTGACCTTATCTCCTAATGCTTCCATTAAATCAGGTTTTGCTTGGACTCTAGGGAAGTCTTGAGGTGAAAAATGTCCCAACGTTTGTGTGACTTTGTAGAGGGGCTTTGGAACTGACAGAGAGATTTGTCTTGTGGAAGGAGTGAGCTGTTTAAACAGATGAAAGACAGAGGGCCGAGGCCTCATGTGCACTGTGAACGATAAGGTTTTAATATTCAAACAGCTGTACACATGAAAAATGAACTTCACGAGGAAAAGTCTGAGTACGCAAACTTTGATTAATAAAGTTTTTGTGTGTGCGTGTCTGTATGTGTGTGTCAGTCGGACTGTCTCCTTTACTCAGTGTGAGTCTGGGAATAGTTGCATGAGGAAAAATATATAGAAGGTGAAAGTTCAAAGGTCACTGGCTGCAAGGTGGACGCCAATGATGCTTATGCCAACCTCCTGATGTTTATTGGTGGGATGCCAGAAGATTGCTGGAATATTCCTGTGTTATCGCCACATAGCATTTGTGATTGCTGGGCCATTGCCATGCTAAATCTTTTTGATCAATTGCCGCTTTTGGAAATGCCAGATTTTGACTGGGCTATTGCCAAAAAGTGAAGGTGTGAGCGAATGGTCCATATGTGTTGTACATAGCAGGATAAATCACCTTTTATTAAACTTGCAGTAGAGTATGTCGCTTTCAGTGTTAAATTGTTAACCTATTATAGTGCATTGGATTAATAAAATGCTTTTGAATAATGTGCAAACCATCTGCTTTAATATATCATACATTTCTCTCTTCCTCGACCCTCTTTTTCACTCACTCTTTGTCCACAGGTAACACAATTCCCCTTGAGGAGGCTATGTGGTTTCAACCTTTGACCCCATGACCCTTGTTAGTTGCTCCCCAGTAAGTTGTGAAATGATTGGTTGTTTGTGGTTGTGTGGATTTCAGTGGTGATTGTAGATTAGCAGTAGAACCAGTCAGATTGTTTTGCTTGTTGGATTTTTAAAGGATTAGTTCACCCCAAAATGGAAATTCTGTCATCATTGACTCACCTCATGTCATTCCAAATACATAATGAATTTTTTCATCCTATAAAGAAAAAATGATTTTTTTCATCAAATATGAAAGATTTCTGTCACTCCATTGAAAAAAATGTTTATTTTTATACCTGTTATTAACAAGTATTTTCAGTGATCATTATTAGTTAGTCAGGACACATTAATATTTCCATCTGGTATTAGTTTGCAATCAAAGCAAGCATTTCTTGTGTTGCACCACTTATGTTCAGGTTCCTTTGAGACTGTTTCCAGAGGAGTGATCTGTACAACATTCGTGTGCTAATGAGTGAACGAACCCATGGCTTACCAGTGTGGAAACAATGAACAAAGAAGATTTGGATGGCAGCTATGATTTTAATCAACACAGCAAAGTATGAATTCAGCCAATAAGACCCAATAAGCCATTGTTTACAGTTAATTTATAAGAGCTAAGGGGTTGTTTGGCATAACTTTTAAATCTTTAAAATCTGTTCTTAAAAACAGATTTAATGTTTGCATTCAATACCATCTAAATATTGATCTGAAGCTCAACCATACACACTTGAAGGTCAAGAATAACTCTCATCGGTTTTTGTGGAAGCTCAAGCATGCCTCGTGATATAAATGACATTTTTGATTTTGAATTTTTTCACATGTAAACTTTAATTTGATTATCAAAGCTAAATCATGCTTACTTGACACGTGAGAACCAATGAAGTTCATTCCTGAGTGTCATGCAGCATGACTGAGCTTCTGCGAGAACCAATGAGGCTTATTCCTATGTGTCAAATAGCAAATGTGTATGATCTCTTTTCTCATTTTGAAGCATCAGAGTTCTGGGTGAACAGACTATCAATGGAAGGACAAATCTCTTACATTTGATTAAGATCAAATTTCTTTTTGGTTTGGAATGACATGAGGGTGATTAAATGATGACAGATTATTTATTTTGGGGTGAACTAACCCTTTAAGCAGTGCAAGTGTTTGTTGTGTGTATTTTCAGTCTGTGCATTAGTGGTTTTGGCGCTGGTTAATCTGCTCATCTCTGGGGAGTCTGGACCCTTGACAGTGTTGAGAGTGTGCATTTGTCTTTTCTTGCCTGTTGTGGTCATATTGGCTTAGAAATGTTAATGCATTTTAATAATACTTAATATCTTGCTGATTTTAAGAAGCTTGTGTGTTTTGGATAACAGCCATAGACTAATTCAACTGTGAATGCATCTAATAGACGCAGTGTGTGTTCTGGTGTTTGACTATAAAGTCCCTGCTGTGGCAAGTTTGAGAGGGTAATTGGTGGTAATTGGTAGTAAATGTCCAGAAGGCACAAAGACCATTTCAGCTCTAATCTATAAACAAATCTGCCAATACTTTAACTATGTGTGTCCAACAAATAAATGACCTCTTTGTGTTGTTGGATGACTGACTGCAAATATGAAATGGTTCTGCATGTGTGTATATGAATGTGTTTGCCTATGGGACCTATTGCCTTAAAGTCACACTGAAGGATTAGAACCAGGCGCCATATGGAAATGGGAAATTAGCCCGAGGCGGCGTGTGTGTGTCCAGGAGGCTTTGTAGAAAATGCACTGGTATTTCCATTGAGACATTAAGGCATTGCAGCCAGATTCCTGACAGGAAACAGACTTATAGTGGACCTGAGTGGACCATAGGTTATGGAGTCATGGTATATTTATTAGGACGAGAGAGGGATGGTGTTTTTTTGTTTAAGTAATATGTGTTCTCTAAAGGGATGGTTTACATAAAAACCGTGAACAAAAACTGTTTTACAGAAGAAAATGTAAGTAAAAAAGTATCTTTCTCCTGTGGAATGCCAGATAAGATATTTTTAAAATGCCTGCAGTGAAAGTCAGTAGCCCAGTGTATGCACAAAAATAGCTAAAACGTTCAAAATATCTTCTCTTGTGTTCCACATTAGAAGCAAAGACCTTTTTTACACCAATATAGTGATAAATAGTTCTAAAAATCATAATAATTATAAAAGAGTAGCAAATTTCACACTACAACTATAGTTTTTCCCTAATTTTCCCCTTCTTTCTCGATCTTTGCCCCTTTTCAGCTGATATTGCTAAAATCTTTGACAGCCAATCTGAATCCTGATGCTGTTATCTGTACAGTTATCGTTCTTGGTGTGAAGATGCCTTAAGTTTTGATCAAGTCATATTTTTGTCATCTGAATTGTTTTAGATTTTTGTAATCCTTCTCTAAAACATGCAAAGTCAACATACTGCTGAGATATCTATTAAACTGGAATAAATGATATTAATCTATGAACATACAATACAAACTCAATTGTTGTGACATATGTACATTGTGTTTATCTAAAATTTAAATAAAACCACTTTTGATAAAGAAACAAGAACCTGATCTTATATTTAATAAAAGACCAGTGGTTATATACTGTATGCATATCGAAGTACATATATTTGTATTAATATAAGAGATTAACATTAATACTTGATTAACATTAAAAACATTTGCTCATGTATTATTTATGATGCTAACTTTAGTATACTTTTAATTGCTATGTGTCCTTCCAGTGTGGGTCAGCAGCCAATTAGAATGCTTTTAAAAACAAAGCATTAAATGTCTTGTGAAGCAAGTGTTAGTGGTTACTGGTTTCTTGTTTTGAGGCCAAATTCCAGTCTAAATTGCATTGCTTTCTTTAGAAGTCAAACCCATTCACAATAATCAAAGTGAATAAAATATAAAAATAAATGAACGGGACTCATTTGGAGGAGGCATTTTGGGGTTCCTGGCAAGCTGGTAGTTTGGGCAGATCTGAAGTTTGGATCAATATGAAGAGTTTTAGGGACGTTTAGAGGTTCATTGGGGGCAAGTGTTTTCCTTTAGAGGAGATTTGGGACTTAAACACTTATCTAAAATAAATCTCTGAGTTTTAAATAGAGACAGGCGGAGAGAAAGTATTTGTATAAAATAAAAGCAGGATTAAGGTGAGGTCTGGTATTCATTGGGTTCAGACAGAGTAGCAGAACCTTATAAAACCCCATGATTTTCTATAAGCTTTGTAACACACTCATTTCCTCACATAAAGATGGACACACACAAACACCCTCCTTGTGATGCTTAAATGTTTATTCAGTGTGCTCAAATTAAAATACCATAGCCCAGCTTTATTCACTCGCTATCTTGTATACATCCGTACACTGAGGCATATATCACCATTTTATGGGCCATTTCCATGCACACACCCACAAACACTACGAGATCCTCATGGTGGACATCTGCTTTTAGTAGCATTATAAATCAATGAGATTTACTTGTGTTGCTGAACTTTGTGTGTGGGGGGAATTAAGTCAGTAAATGAATTGGAAACACCCTAAACACATATGAAATGCATACAGTACACATGCACACATATTAATCTTGTTCTTTTTAACTGTTACCTAATGTGCATTTAGTTTACTTTGGTTTAAACAGCTGTTTGATTTTTTTTTCAGATTCAGATTCCTGGTTCTGGAATTGATAGACTTTTTTTGCAAAAAGAAAATTGGTGCAAAAAACTTGGCCTCCAGGATATCTTTATTTGTTAGTCTGTCAGTTAATGGAGCCTTTTCACATTTCCGGGTTTCTCAATATTGGAAATTGTCATAGTTGGGTAAACTTAAAGCGTAATTAATGGGAAAGTACAAAAAATATATTTTTTTACTATCCTATTTGCTGAAATAATAAAAGAAAAACTCCACGATGGTGTTATCAAGACTTTCAGAAAAAAAATGTGTGAGACTGATAATGGCATTTTAAATGTGTTGCATAAGCGGTAATTCGTTTTTTGTAATTTGATGCAGAGATGATATGATACATATGTAAATACATGTACATACATTTTTTTCAAATCTAAATATTAAAAACTTTCAAGGATTTAAGATGCTGAAGACCGTTAAACGCGTCATAACATTCTTGTGAAAAGGGTCCTTATCAGTAGACAATTTGATATGCAGGATCAGAGAATGAAAACAAACACCATTGTCTTAAATGAAAGGTGTAATTTGAATGCATAACATTTAATAACCAATGGGTTGTTAGAAATATGTTTTAGTGATACAATTTGAAGAATGGCTGAAATGATGATTTGAACCAGGTCACTGAAGTGAACTGGCCTAAAACATCAGTTTGCATAGATTGCAGGATTTCTGATCACTGAGTTGAATCAACAATTAGCTCTGTTAAACTGGAGAATTCCTTTCTTCATTCGACTCTCCATTCCAAAGCTCAGAACTGATTCTTTTTGGAGTCAACTCCTAGCCCTAGTTTAAACTTGCAAAAGGTATTTTCAGTTGTTCACAATTTGGTCTCTTTATTTACTCATGTTGTTCTAAAGCTGTATAATTCTTTCTTCTGTGGACATAAAAGGGGATATTTTGAAGAATGGCGTTAACCAAAGAGTTTTGGTGACCACTGGCTTTTGATAGCTGACTATTGT
>CAIGQV010017835.1:12622216-12647953 GCA_903798115.1 Danio jaintianensis | reverse complement strand
CCTCAACCACCACACCAGAGACCCGGGTTCAAACCCAGGTGGTGACAATTGTATGAACAACAAAAATGTATGGATGAAAAAAGTTCCACAAAAGAAAGAGAAAAACACGTAGGTTTGGAACACCATGGGAAGTAATGATGACAATTTTCATTTTTGCGTGAACTGCAGTATCATTTTAATGACTTATTGTAATTTTTGCTCTGTTGCACAAAGCTATTGTATGACATTTAAATATAGTGGTATAGACCACATTTATAGTGATTTTGTTTAGAAGGTTTCAGTCCCTAATCACTGTAATTGCATGAAAATGTCTTCAAATGTTCTTCTTTTGTGTTGTGTGGGTAAAAGTCCTATGGTTTTGAGGGCCGACATGAGGGAGCTTTTCTGTTAAACAGCTACTAAAACCTTTCCCACACAAACTTTAGCTTTGTTAACAGTTCAGACCGCAGAACTGCTGATGCTGATACACACTCCAGAGGCCCCCAATAAGGCAAAACACAGTGACTAGATCAACCACAAAATAAAGCCGGAGAAAGTTGTGAGGAAAGCAAGGGAGGAAATAGGTTGGGAAGGAGGCAAAGGAAATCTTTCATCCTTTCACTCACTAATTTGAGTTCAAACTGAGCAGCTGGCTCTGGATTCTGTTCTGCGGATGGTTATAGCAGAGGACAGGGATAAAAGAAAAATGCAATGAAGGATGAAAAGAGGAAAAAAGTTCAAAGCAGCATCCCCCCAACATGTTAGAATGCTTGTTAGAATTATTTTTTTGAGTAAATTTTTTTTTTATATACATTTAAATTTTAATCACCAACTAAAAAGTAATTATATGCATTTTTATAAAATAATAATATTTTTATAATAATAATGAACATATTAAAAGATCACAGAGCAGCCCCAAAATGCTCATTAATTGAAATTTTACATCTTTATACATCCATTACCTTCAAACTAATATGTTTTACCTATTTGCCAGCAAGAAGTTATTAATCAATTCAAATATAATAGAATTTTGTAACATTACTTATTTCTTAGTTTTATATGTATATTTTAGTCCAGGCCAGAATAAGTATGTACATAATTTTTTTTCTTTTCGTAAATATGTTGTTAAACTATCCGCTGCCTAAAACATATGCTAGATAAGTTGGCGGTTCATTCCGCTGTGGCGACCCCAGATTAATAAAGAGACTAAGCCGAAAAGAAAATGAATGAATAAATGTTGTTAAACTATTTGCTTTGCTCATGCATTGATCATCATGCATGCATTGATAAGTTATTTAATAAAAAATAAAAAAGATTATATATATAATTATTTATATTTTTTTTCAAAGCTTAATTTCTAGAGATTAAACTTTAGATTTGTACATGCACTGTAAGTGACATGTTTTTTGGACATTATGTCTTTAGAATAATACAGTGTGTGCATGTGTGAGTAATTGGCCTATACTGCACCATGATATCTCTATTATTCAGCTGTTATCATATTAAAAACAAATTTTAGCACTACATGTACATTCAACGTTCAATCACAGGGTCATTGATGCGCTTAAACTTATTTACACCAACCCATTCTTTTCAGAAATGTACATCGACATACCTGCAAACACACAAACTGACAAGCCACAATTACTTATAAACACACATGCACACTGTTGTGACAGTTATGATTTATGAGCACAAGGGCTTTGTGGGTAAACAAGTAAATGCAGTCAGAATGTGCAGGAGGTCAAAGGTCACAAGTCACGGTCAATGACAATGTCACCATGATCATCTGTGTCAGGGTCATGACCCGAATATGCTTGACCAATCACTGTGAAGCATCACGCCCTTTCCAGACCACAAACCACAGTGATTTATCAGAGCTCCATCAGTAATCACATTCATACAAATGTTATCAAATTGCCTCCTTAAATTCACAGTAGATAAAAATTCAAACCACAAAAACAAACATATGCACATTCCACATAGAGGCTTAAATGTGATTATAACCAGATATGGGATGCCAGATTGTACAATTCAGGGTTTAATTGTACTGGTTTGCATCAATTCATTATGCTTTCTATTCCATAAGTAAGGTTAAAGTTATCGTGTAACAGGCTTTATGCCATACACCCAATACTGGAGACTTCCTCTAATAATCTGTCTGTCATCAAGTTCCACACTAGAACACACACACAAGCTTTAAAATGTCCAGTCATTCCCTATAAATACTGTTCCACTATTATAAGATCTCTCACTTTCTTTTAGCAAGCTAGATGTGAATTGTTTGTGTAAAGTTTGTGCATGTAATTGAGTGTTATCGGTTATTGAGTGTTATCAGTCAGGAAAGGGTGATATGACAAGTACAGACTGGAATATCCTTATAGAGAAAATAAGACTAATGAGAAAAAGAGCAAAGAAAGAGAGGAGAATAAGCGCTGTGTCGTAGGTCACAGTACAATCAAGACTTTCTATAATTGACCTCTTTCCTCTTCGTGGGGTCAGAGGTTAAGCACCAGAAGGGATTTGGGGTTACCTCTCATTTCATGTGTGTAGCAGGTGGTTCACACACGCTCGCTGATGAAACAGTTTTTCAAGGGTTCTCATTCTAGTCCTCTTTCTTGCTCTTCTCTTTGTCTGGAGAACCAAGTTTTTTTTGTTTTTGTTTTGTTCTTCATAATTTTCTTCAGATTGACAAATAATATGATTTTACTGTTTTAAATGGCTGAAACTTCCTAACCTCTGCTATTTTCCATTAGTGCAATAATTGATCAAAAAATAATATTTTTGGAAAAAGAAATGCATTATATATACAACAGTGCATATGAAGTTAAGTATAATGATATTATATGAAGTTATATATATTATTTAAATAAATGTAACTGCATAGCTATATAATTAAAACACACACACATGGGGTGGGTGTAAAGTAGGCAATATTTAATGGCTGTAGATTTGGTAAGATCACTGTCGATACTTGTAGGATCCCATGTCTATAGTACAGTTATCAGGCCAAAAAATGCAATATTAGAAATATTAACAGTTATATGAGTTCTTAATATAAATAATGTTGCTGAATAAAAGTATTTTTTTTAATATATAAATAAAACTTTCCCCATATTTTTGAATGGTAGTTCATCTGAATTTGTGACTAAATATAAATAATAAGTGATAGTAATAACTAATAAGTGTTTATGAAGAAAATATAAGTGATAGTAAATTACATACATATGAAGCATTGGTCTAAACTACATTCTAAATTCATTACACACACCCACACCCACACACACACACACACACACACACACACACACGCACACACACTTTCTCTAAAATTCAAATTTGTTCTCCCGGCCCACCAACATTCTGGCTGTCAGTCTAAATCATTGCTTGAATCCTTCTGTATATTTAGACGTGAGCTGCTGTGTTTGGACATGGAATGACTGAGTACTCTTTGCAGACTTTAGCTACAAAACGTCCTAGACAATAAAATGAAGGTCTGTTAAAACAGGTTCTAGTACTCCAGACAGTTTGCACTAGGCAAACAGTCATACCGTGTCCAAGATCTCTCCCTATATAATACACTTTCCTCTCTCTCTCTCCCTTTCCCTGGTCATTTTTAATCACCCGTTGCTATGAGAGTAACAGCTCTAGAAAGTGGTATGCTGACATCATGCACCAATGACGTCGGCTTTTTTGGTGTGTGATTGTCCTGATCAAAAGATCCCACATCGCTAAACGCTCCCAGAGTATCAGGACCTCTTGGACCCCCCCGGCAGAAAAACATGTTTTACAAAAGACACTTTTTGAAACCACCACCCCAATACAACCCTTGAGTTAATTAAAATCCTGGAGCTGCAACAATAGTGCCAAGTAGCAGATCAAGGCAGAGATAGAACGTGGCCTTAGGTTATATATTCTGGAATCCAAGTAATCAGAATAGAATTCAGCAAACAAACAGTCAAGCCTAAACATTTATAGGCAGACTAAGCAACTGAACTGGCCAAAGACAAATTGAATTAGTGTTAACTGCAGGGAAGTTTTTTTTTTTTCATTCATTGGGAAAATTGTACATTCATGGAAGCTTTTTCCAGCATGGAATTTAAAAAAGGGCAACGTTTTTGTTTACATCTTTCAATTCTGACTTTTCTTAACAATTGCAACTGCAAGTTAACATCCTTCAATTCTGAATTTTCCTCCTCATGATCGCAGCTGTTTATCCAATTTTGACTAATAGCAACATTATATCTGGTAGTTCTGAGGCAGGCTATAGACAATATAGCAGTATGCCACTGTTTTCAGTTGCAACATGGCACTTTTTAATGGGGTATATGCACACAGACTTTTAAATTTCAGTAAGCCAGCTCAAGCGCTTCTGTTGAACTCTCATGCCATTACAAAATCGCCACATTTAAGATCTGATTTCATTAAAAATCAGTGATCTTTACTGCCTGACTGAGACACAATATAAAATGGTTATCAGCCTGGACAAGAAGCACTGAATTAAATTTTATTGTTCTGCACAATGTCTTTCAAATTTGGAAATTTATTTTACCTCAGTATTTTCAATGGAGTTTCTGTGCTCGACTGCAACTCCTGACAGCGTTTGCGTTTAAATGGTCTTTTATCTCATTTTATGCTTGAACAACTAAATGAATGCTTAAGTCTTTTTAATTAATTATATTTTATTTAAGTTACAACATCGATGCTGTAAAAGGAACTTTATAAAATTGAAAATAGTTACATTAACCTTTCACCGAACGTTTATCAGTGACTGAAAAACACTTGCTGTGCATATAGCATTGAGTGTAAATTCAGAATTTTAAGAATTAAAATTCCAATTACAAGATATAAGCTTAGAACAACAGGATTTTAACTTTGAATTGCAAGAAAGAGCCAATGTTTAGACTTTTTTCCTCAGAATTGTGAGATAAAAAGTTACAATATAACTATTTTTATGTCAAGCATGGTAGAAACAAGCTTCTGTACTTAAGGTAAATAAGATAAACAGTCCTGCTGAATGTAGATATACTGAAACAATATTTAATAGAATTTCTGTGTGATAATGCTAACAACGCTGATTACCAGAAAGTGGGATAGTTATTTAAAGTTTTTTTGCTTGTTTTTGTAAATGTAAATAATCTAGCATACTCTAAGCAATTTTCTTCATTTCATTCTGCTTTAATGAAAAAAGATCCATCATGAATAGCAGGTTTAACCACAAAATAGCTATAATGACTCAAATAGTAAAACAAGCTACCATGCAGCACATGTGTTATATATGTGGTTTCATATCTAGGCTAAAAAAATGTTTTGTTTGTATAAGGAAATTGTGAGTAATGGTCAAAATTAATCTTTCTTAGGCATATTTCTTATGTGTTTAAGTAGCTTTAAGCCGTTTTGAGCTAGTATGATTTATGACAGATCTAAACTCGTTTCAGTGTGGGCTGCATAAGTCAATGTTTTGTGTTCCTCCCAACGGTTTCGTCTACAGATGTGTAATACCTTTAAATGAGCTGTTTGGAGAAAAGCCATGGCCAGCGTATGAATGAATAGTTCGATGCCTTTCATGCTCTGCTTTTGAAAGATACTTCTGTCAGTATTTTTGGGTGTAGTAGCAGTCTATCCTTCTGAGGTTTGTCTCGTCGTGAAGCTAAGAGGAAAGCGCGCGTGCCGCCTGCTGTTGCTATGGTTACATCCTCACGCGAACGCGACTAACGTTACTGTTTGCGCGCTAACAACTTTAAACGCTTATGGAAGCATATGCAAGTAGGTAAAAATAGAAAGATTTCCGAGAACTCGCAAACTGCGCCCTTGGTAGCACTAAGAAGCGCAAAAGAGAGGAACTGAAGGCGAGTACCGGGGGACCCGTTTCGCTCTCGAGGCGCTGAGAGGGCGGGAGCGCGTTTCTCGGCACTTAACGGACGGACTACAGGAGAGAAAGAGCAACAGACAAGACAGACAGAGAGAGAGAAAGGGAGACTTGCGCACTTGGAGACTTGGAGCTGTGTGGAAAAACTGCAAAAGGACACAGAGCTAATCTACCTGAGACCTGCTCATCCCTCATTCATCTGTGGATGTCCAGCGCATTTTGTGTGCGCAGTTCGTCCAAACTTTTATATGAGGAAGCCTGAAAGAAGACTTCATTAAAGATAGAGTGTAACGTGAAGAAAGGTGAACTGAAAGTGGTCTATTCAGCATGGAATTACCGGTTCTGGTTTTGGTGGCGTTGGTTCTGTCGTTAAGCTCCTGTACTAAAGTCAACGTCCCGCGTCTTCGCCTGACAAACCGAGGTAAATTAAATATTTGGATCTGGATAATTTAACGTTTAATGGCTATTTTTGTATTCATCAAACACAAAGCCAAAGATGACCCAATGAAGATGTAAAATGATCTGGTTAAGCTTTGTTCGGCTCCTATGAGGAGAGAACACGGTCTAGTGCTTTAAGTATGCTAGTTAATGATTGTTTATTTTCACTGTTTAAGTGATAAGGTTAATGTTGCCAACGCTCGGTTCATCGTGTGTGTGAATTATTTTGCACAATATACAGTTAAGCAGTGTACAGTAGCCTAGGGCACATTTGCAACCAGAATCGGGGACACACACGACTCATGATGACTAATTTATTATAATAAATGTAGTCTGTGATATTTAGTTTTCGAATAATAGCATAATGCACATTTCAAACTTGTACATCGTTGCAGTGTACAGAAACGAACTTTGAATAACCTTAATATGAATCTAAAAATTTCAACAATGCCTAAAACCCATTTTTCTTTTGTCACAATCTGATTTATAAACGGAATTATTGTGTTGAACCAAATGCAGCATGAAGTTGTCGAACAAAATGCAATTCTGTTCACTGGATGTTTATATTGATTTATTAATATTTTGCCAATATGGGGGTAGCCTACTGTAGATGAAAAAAAAAACTATTCTTAGAATATTGTTTCCAGTAAGCTGCTTCTTTTGTCGCTTTTCGCATTTAAATTGCTTTCCACGCATCCTGCTTTGCACATTGACTCTTGCGCACACTCCCTTGGTGACTTTATCAGATTGAAACCTGAGAGCCCTATTCAACACGATTGCAGTGCCGTTTCCGTCTTTGCATGGCATTGAACTTCCAGAGAGATGCTGTGGCAGATCTTTTTTTAAACTGTGGGAAAACGCTACGTCAGGACTCCGGGTTTCAGCTGTTCTCCAAAACTCCGGGATCTCCCATCCTCGAGCTCTCCCGGCGCGCGCACACCTCCCCGCGGTCAGACTCTCCAGTGCGCGAGACGATTCGCGCTTTTATTACTATAGTACTGCTGTTCAACCCAAAAGCGTACTTTATATGACTTATTTATTCACAGGAACTCAACATTAGATGTTAAATGCGGTCACATTCATATACTGGTGTTCTTTGAGTGAACACAAGTGAATGAAAAGATTTAAAAAAAACTTTTTGTTTATCATGCAGTAGCTTTTGTCAATAGGCAAAGAAATTAAGATTATTTTTGCCTTTGATTAGTTCAGCCATAATTTATGTTAATTTACCCTCAAGCCGACCAGGATGTAGGTGACTTTTGTTCCTCAGTAGAACATTAAAAGAAGATTTTTTAGCTAAAACTGCACTGCAAAAAATATACAGGCAAAATTAATACCCATGATACATTAAGGTCTTATGAAGCAACATGATTGGACTGTGCAACAATTTATGCTATTTTTTTTTACAAGAAAATGTTTCCTATTTTTACATATCCTGGATGTTGAGAACTGTATCAGAAATGTTTAAAATGAGCAGGTTCATCTTACTTGTGATTTTGGAGTGATTTTGCCTGTGAAACTCACATGCGCCCAATTCATTATTTGGGAATGTGATCAGGACCTTTTGCTGATACTGGAGTTTACAGGTAATAATGTTAATAATGTTGTATCAACTGGTTGCTTTGCTTAATTTAAGTCCTACATTTTTCACCAGAAGTCAATAGCTGCTAATTTTATTTTGCCTGAATATGTTTATTTGAGGGGCAGCACGGTGGCGCAGTGGGTAGCACGTTCGCCTCACAGCAAGAAGGTCGCTGGTTCGAGCCTCGGCTGGGTCAGTTGGCGTTTCTGTGTGGAGTTTGCATGTTCTCCCCGTGTTCGCGTGGGTTTCCTCCGGGTGCTCCGGTTTCCCCCACAGTCCAAAGACATGTGGTATAGGTGAATTGGGTAAGCTAAATTGTCCGAAGTGTATGTGTGTAAATGGTTGTGTATGGATGTTTCCCAGTGATGGGTTGCAGCTGGAAGGGCATCCGCTGCGTAAAACATATGCTGGATAAGTTGGTGCTTCATTCTGCTGTGGCGACCCCTGATGAATAAAAGGACTAAACCGAAGGAAAATGAACAAATGAATGTTTATTTGAGGGGCGACGCGGTGGCGCAGTGGGTAGCACGTTCGCCTCACAGCAAGAAGGTCGCTGGTTCGAGCCTCGGCTGGGTCAGTTGGCATTTCTGTGTGGAGTTTGCGTGTTTTCCCCATGTTTGCGTGGGATTCCTCCGAGTGCTCCGGTTTCCCCCACAGTGCAAAGACATGCGGTATAGGTGTATTGAATACACTAAATTGACTGTAGTGTATGTGTGTGAATGTGTGAGTGTATGGGTTTTTCCCAGTACTGGGTTGTGGCTGGAAGGGCATCTGCTGTGTAAAACATATGCTGGATAAGTTGGTGCTTCATTCTGCTGTGGCGACCCCTGATGAATAAAAGGACTAAACCGAAGGAAAATGAACAAATGAATGTTTATTTACTATGGTTTGTGCTAAAAATGGTCTTCTAGTTTCTCCTGAAGAAATAAGATGCCTACATCTTAGATAACCTTAGCGTGAGTAAATTAACAGGAAATTAAAATTTTTGTTTAATTCGTTTTACCCTAGGGTTAAGGTGGTGACATGAATGTGTAGCAGTAGTTAGTTTAATTGTTTATCAGTGCCTCTTAAGTAGTTTTCATTAATGATTAGAAACTGAGTCGAGTGTCCGGTTTCCCTCCAGCAGTGTGAGTGCGTGACTGGAGCGCATCTGTGCAGAGTTTACTGCGGTCATCTAATGCGTGCACAGTCCCTGCGTGGAGCTCTGATTGCATGTAATCGGCCTGTGTTCTTCTCCACGGACGCGCTATTAACTTTGATAATGATCGGCCTAGAGGTCTGTCCACTTTGACTACATATGTTGAAATTTTTACAACTGACGGTTCTTAGAACGCCTGTTGATCATTCTGCCCACCAAAAAGGCTAAAGCATGCACACACTCATCAAGTTGTCAGAGCTGTATGGATTGGTCTGGAGGGAGCATGTTATGTTTTGAATGGGAAATGAGGAACGGCCTGCATATGCCAGCAGCTGGGCAGAAAGTGTGTGCGCGAATCTGTAGAGTCCATTGGTGGGTCACTTCTGACCTCTGGTCTGTGAAATGTGTGTGCTGATTTAAGAGGAGACACAAGGTTTCCCTCACTCACTTGCTTTCACACCCATGTGCATTCATATACACACACTGGCACACTTTTCTCTTTTACGGTTGAACATACACAGAGACGCAGAGGTGGGCGGATCTGTGTTTGTTTAAGTTTACATGAATGAATTAATGAGTTTATTTTTGCAGCGTTGCCCAGATGTTTGTGGAGGGTTTGTGAGGTCTGGCTAAAGAATCTGTCACAAAAAGAATGTTTGATGATTCTTGTGTTTCGTTCACATTCTCTCACTCCCTAAATATTCCCAGCTCCCTGGAACCGTTTGTTTGAGAGAACAGGCCACAGAGTTTCACGTCTGTAAGATGGATGTTGTGAAACTCTCCCATGAGATTGCAGTGCTAGATTAGAAATTGCTCTAAATATTAAAGGTGCTGTGAGGGATTCTACTACTGAAACTGAATTATACATGCTCTCTTTTATACCAAAATCCCGTAGTACAAAGATGCAGTTGTGCCATCTAGAATTTTGTAACCAGAGACGATTTAGGAGAGCAACAACATGTAGCACACAAAATAACTACTGCTTTGAACAGCTGTTTTTGAAGCCGAGTGTGCTATTTATCTTGAAAAATCAGCTTCTCATATGCTCTCAGCTTCCTCCATCTCGTTTATGAATTGCTCTATTAATGTGCAAAATGACTGACTGTACAAAACAAAGTATCTTCTGCAGGGTTGCAAGGTCTGAGTAACAAATCTAGAACAAAGACTACTTCCATACCTACCATACACCTTTTATAAACATTGTTATAGACTATTTGAATTTGAAAATTTGCTATTTAATAATAATAATAATAATAATAATAATAATCATACAGTTTGTTTTCATAAAGAAGCTCACAGGAGCTCAGTGTCCCTATAAGTTCCAATCTCTTTCAAAGCTTAACATCGAGCACAGCTTATCATTACAATATAAAACATTTAAATGCAAGAATTTCATTCACATGTCAGCTGAAAGGTTGAAAAAAGCAACCCACAGGAACAGTTTACAGTATCTTTATCCCATGGCAAAACCTCAGACAGACTTAGAAACTTTGTTAATGTTTTAGCCCTTGTACAGTTTATTAACTGTAAACAATATTTGAAGTAATAAATACACAACTTTCAAAGTAAGCTTTTAATGCTGAGACCAGATGTAGTCACTAATGTGTATACATGCCAGAAGAAGATCAGTTACAATGGCATTATGGCATTAGGTCTGTAACGAGATGTTCAAGTTCTCCTGGGATGTTCATAGTTCTAAGTTGGGAATCCATAACTGATGACTGATTTCAGTTGCATTCAAACCCCTCTAATTGGGCATGATGGTCATATACTAATAAATAGAATATTACAATATAATAAAAAAAAAACCATTTGATTAAGATTATATAAAGTATTCTCTTTTATTTAAACAATATTTTATAAATCCAACTTTAAAATGATTGTTTCTCACTTGTAATTGTGACAGTTTCTTCGGTATTAATGTTTGTAAACTCACATAGTTTTAATGCACAGTTTAGCCAATTTTTGTTTGGGCGTTGTGAATCTTCTCAGATGTGGTATTGGTTGCCATTCAACACAAGATAATTGTTTTTTATTCTTGCTGGAGCTCCATGAATAATTGTTAAAAAAAATGTGTGTTAGATTCTAAGACTCACAGTCTTGTTTCTACATGAACATGATTCTTTTTTAATTATATCCTTGACAAGCACGATCACAAAGAAACATTCAAAATTGCATTCATGTTGGCACTGACCCAGCTGTAATTTCTAGCAAAAAAGTCTTTAGTCTACTGTATGACTTATCTTTGCAAATTTCCCCAGAAGTACTGTAATATCAGTTCCAATTCTTTTGTACTGCTGGCCATCATCACAAAAATCATCATGACCAAATTATCATGTGCTAAATTAGGCATTTCTACCAGAATGTTTTATTAACTGACATTTTAATTACACTTTACAAAATGACACTTTTTAGTGCAACAGTAAATTGAACCTTTAAAGTGCATCTAAATATACTGACACACAGACTGAGCGCAGGTCCAAGTGGAGTACAGAAAAAATATGATGTGTCAAGCTATAAAAATAGGTAGGCAAACCCGAGACCTGTTGAGGAAATGGTTTATATGTCAAATTTACACAGGTATAGCATACATGCAGACAAGAATACGGTATTTATACTGCACAAAATGGACACAGGTGGAATTTTAATGAAAACACACATTCCTTCTATCCTTGTGGCGTCAGTCGAAGGTTTGCGGCGGATCGTAGCAGAACAATGCAGCATTGTGGCGGCTTCCTCCTGGGTTGAGGGCAGTTCGTAGCTCACCGCAATTAGGTCACAAGTCCTGGACGTGATCACACGCACTGATAACAACCACAACAGCTGCTGGTCACTTAAAGTATGATTTGATTTTTTAACCCCTGAGCTGATGATTGCCTTGGGAGCCGTCACACGAACACATGCACACTTAATTGCAGCCGTAATGGTCTCAAGCACACTGCACAAATACAGCTGCCCTTTAAATGTACACACATACTAATATATAGAAACATGCCTGCAGAAAAAGACATCAGGGTGATAAAGCGGAAACAAAGAGAGAAAGCAAAGAATGCATGGAGGATAATAAAGGAGGAATGGTGTGGACAGAATGAATTTCTCCCACTGTCATACAAATTATTTGTGTGAGAAGGAATCCTTCTTTCTTGCTAAATGTGTAAACGAGTCGGCGGGTCTGTGTGTGTAGCCATAACAAGTGTTTGTTCAAGCTGCTGGAGTCTCATTGTGTGCATGTTTGTACAGAGGGGAAGGCAGTGACTCTCATGGCTGCTCTCCAGAGGGGTTTGTCTAAACCCTCACGTTCTGACTCTTGCTTTGGGGAGAGAAGGGATCAAGAGAGGCCAGGGAGCAGGAGAAGACTGAGGGTTTGACAAAAGAAAACGCTGAGAAAAAAAGCTCAAAAAAGTGGGTTTGTGGGGAGAGGGGCTTTTATGAGTTTACCGGTGAGAGCTGGTGTAGCTGGATTTGCCCTGAAGTAACGTGAGTGTGTGTGACAAATGAAGACAGACAGGCAACGACAAAGAGAGAGAATTAAAGGAAACAGGGCAGATACTATGATACTATGAAGCATTACGCATGTGAGCATGTATACCCTTGTCAAATACTTGAGCTTATGTAATTTATGATTAGCTGTTCTCCATATAATAGAGTAATAGTTAAGTCATCATAACTAAATAACACAAAAGAAGTTTGGGGATTAAGACAAGACCTAATTTTAGTCTAGATTCCAGAACACTCCATTTGCATGCTTGGATTAGAATAGGTTCATATTGCTGGATACTTCTTTTACCCCCTCACTATGTAGTAGAAATGATCTATTAAAAAGAAAAAAATATATAAACTACATTTTATTGTTTAAATATAAACCCATCACCATCTTTAAATGAATATTTCTATATTTCTCAGTGTTTTTAAAATTGGTTTGTGTCATTGTCAGTGTTTCATAGGATTGTAGTTCTGGTCTTTATTAAAGTCATTAAGTACAGTTTTGTACTTAATGTAAGTAAGTGTAAAGTAAGTGCGTTTTGTGCATGTTAATGAAGGTCTTGAGCGGATTTAAGATGTTTGGATTGTTTAAGCCTTAACCTGCTGTGAAATGTTGACGTACTCTCTATATTAGATTTGTTATCTGAGAAGGACAGTTTCTGGCAGTGCGTTTGTGTTTTAGAGTGCAGATCTTAAAGCTGTCTATTCTCAGTGCCTGGGGAAGACACTATGAGATCCTCCTGTCGATGTTCAACTCTGTGAACGGTCTCTTCTGCTGCTTGCCTCACCAACCAGTAATCAATTAGTTCTACTATATGCAACTGCTGACAGAATCAGCCCGAAGCCCCCAAAAGATCAACCTGATACTGATCACACACAGATGAAATTGTACATACAGTATTCTATATTAATGTATCTGTCTACACAAGAGTGGAGAACATGATTAACTTCCTATGCGGACATGTTTCCTCCTGAGGCAGATGCATTAATTTATTACATATTCATATATCCTTTCACACTTTCTATCTTTTTATTCCTTTCCTTCCCTGTCTCTTAATCACATACAGACACGCGACCCTTTAGACGAAATGAGAATAAACTCAATCCTGGAGGCAAACAGCACGCTCGGCTCTAATGCAAGACCTCTCCCTCATTGCATTTACATTCACTTCATTACCAGTAAGCGAAAATCTCAGAGGCAGGCCAGATTGCCAAGGAGCATGTGTGTGTTATTAATGGTTGTTTGAAAAGTTGGTGCCGTTCCACTGTGCAGAAAGCCTACTGATGTCAGGAAAAGAGTTTAAGAGGAAAGGAATAAATTTTCTGTGCTGTATCTACAGCATGTGTCACTGCAATTCCAACACACCCTGTAAACTCTGGTTTAAATTTGTTTAGCCATTCTCATGTCTTCAAGCTCCTCTTTTTCTCATTGATCACACACAGATGAGATTATAAACTCAGTTGTTGGGTTTGTTCACCACAAAATTAAGATTCTGTTATCATTTACTTACCCTCATGTCGTTCCAAACCCTTAATAAATTTGTCTAACTCTTGAACACAAATGAAGATGTTTTTAATGAAATCTGAGAGATTTCTGGCCCTCCATTGAAAGTCTGTTCATCCAAAACTCTGGAAAGTTTTAAACATTTTGGGCAAGTGTCAATGAAAGGAACAGAAATCTCTGAAATTTCATTAAAACATCTTCATTTATGATCCGAAGATGAATGAAAGTCTAATGGATACTGACATGGGATGATTTAACAATGACAGAATTTTCATTTTAGGGCGAACTACCTCAGGAACACTCCACTTTATAGGCTCAAGTCACAAACAGTTGAGTTTTATTTATTTATTTATTTTTTCAGAATCCATTCTGCTGATCTGCGGGTCTGGCAGGAGCCAATTTAGCTTAGCTTAGTATAAATCATTGACTCGAATTAGACCATTTAAGCAGTAACTGAAAATAGTTCTCAGCAAGGTAACTAAGTAACAGTGCTGCATAATATCATTGCGCCTGCTATGGCCATGGTACAGCAGCAAAATCCCTTGATACACCAGAATGAGAGTATTGTTCCTAGCCATATCAGCTTAGAAAATTGCACATTTTCATTTTCTGTTGGTCTTAGTACACAATGTAGCTACAGAAGGGTCAAGCTTTAAATATTTTTTTGTGCGAGGAGCTAATGGTCTAATCAGATTCAGTGATTTATGCCAAGCTAAGCTAAAAATGTTCCTGTACTGGCTGAACGGATTAAAAATTGGTAAAACACAACTGTTTAATAGGTGGAGGGTTCCTTTAAAAATGATAGACTGTATGAAACATGCATTAGTTGTATATGGTGTGTTGTATATAACAAGGGAAGCTATAATACCTAGAAAAATCCTCCATCAGCATTCCCATTCATCTTAATAGAAAGAGAGGATTTGTCAGCAGATGGCGAAGTTACGACATCTAATAGCTGGCCTGTGGTAACTAGACAAACCCTGAGGCCTTATTTGTAAGTACGTCATCTATTCTGACAACTACACCACATTCTCAGATTTGCTCCAAAGTGTTACACATGTACTGGCACACATAAAGCCTCCTACTGTCACACTGCAGGATGACAGCTGTGTGTGTGATTGCCAACTCAAACCTCTGTGTAGTTTCAGTTTGTTTTATCAAGTTTAATGTCATTAAACTGGTGATAGTGGACTGTTATTTTAAAAAAGCACATTATTTACATAGCTACGGGAGAGAGTCCAGACTACCTGTGTAATTTACACCATACCTTCTGGTGAAAATGTATGTCTCGTACACTAACACACACAGTGTTGTGTGTTCAACATACAAGTTTACATAGGCGCTTTAAAGCGTGTTAAATCAGTTCCTCGCAGGTTTTCTTCAGTTCTTTCGTAATCCATATTGTAATCAACATTGTATGAAAATACTCTAACAGTGCTACAACAGTGTAAAAGAAGTTGCTACTCAAACTAATGTCTTTTAAACCTTAAAATCCTTATGATGCAAATTATATCATCTTAAAGCTATTTGAATTGTGCGTACAGTATACACACAGCTTGCAAATGAGATTGGAATTGTTTTTGCAATACTTTGTTTTCCCCAATGTGTAAACACTGAACTGGGCCAAAAAGAAAAGCAATGAAAAACAACAGTTTAATAAACACAGCAGGGACAATAGACACCCATGTTAAGGAACGTGTAAGGGGTATGAAATGTATACTTTGTGTACTCTGGCTTTATTTAACTATGGGCAATTTAAGCGTTATGGATGTGACGTTTTCAGTAAAAACTCAAGACATAAATTCACAGAGAAAGTATATGTTAACATTATATTAAAACATCTGTTTATATTTTCCAAAAATTCTAACCACAGAGTTATGGGATCAGAAAAATATCAATCTGTAAACATTTTTTATATTTTAAATGAGGAAAATAAACTTGGTTATGAATGTGACCAAAAAAGTTTGCAAGTTTACAGTATACAACAAACTGGACATAGCTCATACACTAAATGGGTGAGTACATAGTACATGACTACAGTGTTTGGATGCACAATATATCAACACAATGTTGGTTTCAGATGATAAAATGGTTATTTTTAAGGTTATTGTTATTAGGCTGATGATTAATACAATTTTGGAAAGAAGGTTGACAGCAGTGTGGCTTTTTTTAGTTTTCACTGTTCTCTTCCTTTCGGTTTTTGTAATCAGGCTAAGAAAAATTCATATGGAGATTTACAGTAGATTTAAAAAGCTATATTTTAGTTATCATCCTCCAAACATAAAGAGATTGGTATTGTCCAAAATGTCCATATTGGTGTTTTCCTAGTATAGTGCATTTGGAACACAACTTATGATTCCCATTTCTACTATGATAAAAAAGAAAGGAAAAAGAATAAAGTCTTATCTCAAAATCTTTTTCCTGGATGTATGTGTGTTTGTTATGTTTAATTGCCTTCACATGTGTGTGTTCATGGGGGACACAGGGCTGATTTATGACTTATTCAAATCATCCGCCACCATTGTGGTCTTGATAGAGCAGTAAACCACAGGTTACTTCACGAGTTCACTGCAGTTACTGTTCCTGTATGTACCCACTGGATGTAATGTGTCTGTTAAATGACAAATAACCAGTAATCTGTGATTCTGTAAACTTTTGTAAGTAAAAAACAGTGGTTATGCGTCAGTATTTCACTGTTTGGATTCTGTGTTCCTGGAAACTAAACCCTTAAAAGCTTTTATATCTCTTAGTGAAACATAAATGCAACATTGCTCTAATAAACAAAGAACAAAAGTACTTTTCTTTTGTTCAGCCCATAAGTTTATTTGAGGTTTAGATCACAGTACCTCACACAAACCTGTTTTTGTGTGCTTGAATATTGACCTCTTTGCCAGAGATTGTTAAAATCTAAAAGTCTTTTAGTAAACTCCTTAAATGGCAGAGAGAGATTTTAATTGATTTATATACAGAAGTTGTGGTTGTTGTTGCTGCATGTGTGCATTTTTATAATTGTGGTTTCACATTTGGCACTGTTGTTTGGCTTCTGTTTGAGCGGCGCCCCATTAGCTGCTTTAGACGCGTGCCACCCTCTCTACAAGACCTCATTCCTCCTACGGCTGTTTTTTCTTCACTCCTATTCTGTCCAAATGCACATTATATGAAGAGAATGTGCAGGGAGTGTCGATCTGTACTTCAGGATACTAGAGAAAGATAGCGAGAGAATGTGTTTGTGTGTGCGCAGTACTCATGCATAACTTACAGGGAGCAAAATATAAATCTGCCCACAGAGGCATTCTTATCCGAAAAGTAATAATATTTTAGAATTTTTCAAAAAGATTTTGGGTTTATCTGTTCACATAGGGTGCGTCTCAGTCTGCACCCTTGTTCAGTAGTCAGTGCACTAATCTGGTCGCCAGCCATTTTAAGTGCCGTCTCAGTCGCAAAATTCCTTTAGTGCACAATGCACTGTGAAAATCAGAGCGCATCGATACGCACTGAGCCCTTAATAAGAGCGTGAAATATGAATCATGTGACCCAAATCACAAACAACAGACATTTTTTATAAAAGAGAATCCCTTTTTTATTGAATTATATTATAACATAGCTGGCTGCACGGTGGCGCAGTGGGTAGCACGTTCGCCTCACAGCAAGAAGGTCGTTGGTTCGAGCCTCGGCTGGGTCAGTTGGCGTTAGTTTGCATGTTCTCCCCGTGTTTGTGTGGGTTTCCTCCGGGTGCTCCGGTTTCCCCCACAAGTCCAAAGACATGCGGTACAGGTGAATTGGGTAGGCTAAATTGTCCGTAGTGTATGTGTGTGTATGAGTGTCTATGGATGTTTCCCAGTGATGGGTTGCAGCTTGAAGGGCATCCGCTGTGTAAAACATATGCTGGATAAGTTGGCGGTTCATTCCGCTGTGGCGACCCCAGATTAATAAAGGGACTAAGCCGAAAAGAAAATGAATGAATGAATAACATAGCTAGAAAGGTTAGGAAAAATCTAGCAAACTATTTAATGGTTGATATGTTGCTGGTATATGAAACAAAATTATTTAGCTGTAATGTACTTTTAAAAATTTAATTAATATATAAAATTAATATACTGTATAAAAATTATTCATTGTGCTGTTGTTTATAAACTCCAGTTTTGACGTTCTCATGTCACACTGTAGTGTGTCCCAATATGTAGTGAACCAAGCTTATCACTGTGACCGAATTCGTGCACACAACCTACTGATGAATGACCTCGGGAGCTAAGGTGCTGATCGAGACGCAACCGTAGTTTTCAGTCACATGGATGTCAACTGTAGTACAGATCTGTCAGATTTCCATTTGTTGTAATGAAGTAATTTCCATTTGTAAAATGAAGTATTTAGTTAGCGCAGATAGTCTAGTGGTTAGTGAGCTGACACAGAGCAACAGTGTTGCAGGCGTCCCAAGTACGAATTCCGGCTTGTGGAGCTTTCCCGATCCCATACCCCCTCTCTCTCTCTCCAACTTCACGTCCTGTCATCATACTGTCCTGTCTAATAAAGGCAAAAATGCCAAATAAAAAAAATAAAAATAATAATAATCAGGCTTTAGGCATTTGTGATCCATATAGCACCTGCTGCATTATTTTAATAATATTAAAAGGTCCAAGGATGAGACCACAATATGAGTCCAGTGTCTTACTGCAGTAATTCATATTAAGCATTTTTTATGTTTTGCTTTAGGAAAATTTCTAATGTGTAATTTAAAATTGCATCATTTTTTAAGTGAATCTACAGTACACTTGCCATGAGTTTGTCTGACTCTAAAAAGTATGTACACTAGAAAGAATTGTCATGAGAAAGGAACAGGTGATAAAAGCTTTAGTATCTCTTTCATGTAAATCTTTGTTCTAACAGCAACAAGCGACCGCTAGTAACAGCACGTTTTTTTTGTTGTTGCTTAGGTTCCATTTATTTTGTTATTTTAGAGCAGATTAGTCCCACCCACAGTGAAATCTTATTGGTTAAAAATTTTATCTATATTATTAATCCAATACAATATTTTTGCTTTCAATGTGGACAAATTACTTTGTAGAATTACTGTTAAAATTACAGCTAAGAGAGTTAGCAAGGTCATCATCAAGTCACCTCGCCAAATTTGGTTAAAATACCTCTACTACAAAATAGTCCTGACATAACCTTGCAATTCACAGTGTTTTAACCCAAGCTTTGAACAAACAGTCACGCCAATGAAGCGCAATTAAATTTAACTGACAATAAGAGTAACAGAGTGGTTTGTTTTTTTAGAAAATGCCATCAGTCACATCCCTGCTGTTCTGGATTTAAGTTGATCGTCCTCTTTTTGCACTTCATCATGGTTCTCTCCTCATAAAGTCAATCATCTTTGACTAGCAGAGACAGATTTATTGTCATTTTTCAGCTGAAATGTTGTACTGATTGTCATTCATAATTCACTTTTTTTTTCTCTTTCTCCCTTTCCCACAGATCTTTTGGCCACAAATCGTACCTCAGTTTTCAACGGGTTACACGGAGATCTGCACTTGTCGGCTGTGTTTTTGGATGAATATCATGACAGGCTTTTCCTGGGAGGGAAGGATGTTCTCTACTCACTTAGACTGGATCACGCGCATGATGCTAAAGAGGTAACACAGACACACTATCATTGAGATAAGATGAAGATTATAAGCTGTCATAAAGCTGTGTGAAGGTCTGTTAGTGAGATGTGTCTTGTATTTCATTCTGTACTACTGGAGAATGTTATCTACACACACAGATAAAATCAGCAGACACCTACTTGTGCTGACATATTTTACCCATGATTAGTAAGGGGTATGTGAAGGCTGGTTCACAAATGATGCATTCTTACATTTGAAAAACTAGATGAAGTGGAATGGAACAAGATGAGATTTTTGAAAAGCTGTTGTTTTAAATCAACAAGGTGTTTTTAAAAAACTGCGAAAGGCATCCTATTAGTCAGAAATCTCTATAAATGTTGGTTTAAATTGAAAAATGATTGCAGGAGAAAGGGTGCCGAATGGAAATTCACCTTGTAGTATGTCAATTCTGTTAACCCACCAACATTTATTTGTAATTTAAATAACAATTTACTGATTGTTCCATGTAAAAGTGTTATTTTGTATAATGTATACAAAAAATACTAAAATATTTAATAAAATCTTATAAAATATATTATATGTATAATTGCATTATTTTCTTAATTAGAAATATAATTTATTAAGCATGTTTGTAGAAGAAAAAACTTTATTTTGGAAAAAAGTTTTAGAATTTTTGTGAGATCAGGTCCTTTGTCACAAACAGCAAGCCAAATATGCTCTGTTATTTAAAAAAAAAGTTTCAAAATATACACTCACAAAATATGCACATATATATAATATAATCCCATTTAATACTGTAATCTAATTGAATAAAAACAATTTCTTTGTGTTGTTTTTTCTTTAACTCTTTTTTTTTTCTCATCCTTTAGAATGTTTATTAAAAATCGCACAAAAGCAGCTGTCCACAAACTCACATTAAAATCATATAAACTGACCACACTTGTGACAAAGACTTGTTTAGACTGCACTTATAAACACGCATAAACACATAAACAGTCTTGCTTGATTTTACACGTTCGATGTTTGGCGCCCTTTTTCATGTTATGGTCACAGTTTTGTGGAGTAGTTTATCCAATAAAGTTGTGAGAAATGAGAAGAGCCTCTGTGTGTAAATAAGTATCGAACTAAATGGACTGTAAAAGCTAAAGTGCTTTGGTTCTACTTGTCTCAAGGGTTTGGTAACTCTTTTTCCCAATGCAATTAACTTTGTGTATGTGTGTGTGGCCGAGCTTAATTAAAGCCTCTGTTCATGTGAATGTGTTTTTACTCAAGTCACTAGACCCAAGACAAGTGTGGTTGTTTTTGTATGTAGTCTCATTGTGTGTGGCCCTGTTAAACGATATGAACAGGAAGAGGAAGTGCATTGTCATGGTGTCAGACACATGGCAGTGGTTGCCACTTCTGAGGTCGTGACCCCGTGACCTTTGGCTTAGGGTCAGATGGGTTTGGACTTGTTAGACCCTTTTGTATAGCCACTGTACTGCCATTGGCCACAGGGTTCACCATGGCTGGGTTGAAAGTATTGATTTCTAGATTTTGATGAACTGAGATTAATACTTTCATCCCAAGAATCAACTTTTAGTTTGTTGTTTTCAGTTGTCGTGGGAAGAAAACTTAACAGAACATAATTTGTAGTGAGCCTTTGATCCAGTAAATTGCAGAAAGTTTTGTGTTTGTTATTTTTGACGTGAAATAAAATCAATCAATTCTGCGGTCTGTGGAAAAAATAATACGCAAGTTAATTTTCTGATCAAATTTCCCCCTATGCACATTATGCCAATTCCAAAGGGCATCTTAATAACTGCTATTCATTTTGTGAGTGTGATATGACAAAGTGATGTTTTATTTTTAATTAGAATCGAAGGCGGAAAAGCACCTGATGTGCATAATTATCAGGTTTAGTGCAGGTAAAATGGCCCAAAAATAAGATGTAACTCGAGACGGAAGTAAAAAAATCATTAAATGCTCAGAAGAAGGGTACAATACTACAGAAACTGCAAAATTAGGGCCTAAATATTGGACAAGACATGCTCAAAAAACATGGTTCTCCATTTTTAGGTCATGTGTTGGTACATTTTTTATATAAGAAGAAATAAATCTAAACATAAAATACAGGAGTGGAGAAATGTAAACAATGTAGTTGAGGGGAGAAATTTAAACAAAATTTTCATCTAGTCGCTTCTTTTTTATTAAATAGAGTACAACCCCCAGTGCTGGTAGTCACCCACACATTCATTCAGAAATGCAAATTCAATCCATTCATAAATTCAGTGCCAACCAATTAGCCACTAAAAATCTATTCCTGCTAATGCTGTAAGCTATGTAATACTATTACTTGCACATTATTATAATGCAATAATTATTAATGCTCAGTGTTAAACTGCACATGTAACAAAGGCACAGTATAATACATTTCACCTTAAATTCACTTGGTCTGTATTTTTATAAACAAAATGAGGATGTGTAGATGTGTGAATTTACATATGCAAGGTTGTGCTGCAGATGGTATCAGTAAATCCTCTCAGCTGAAATGGAGGATCACAGAAATCAAGCAGTGATTCATGATGTTGTTTTTAAATGGGAAAATGACTCAACCTTGATCAGACTTCCTTCTTCCCGGTTTGGCCTGTATTTACTGTTATTCTCAAATTACGTGAACTCGGTTCATTGTCAAGAATCATTCACTTATTCTTTTTGGCAGATTGTCAGTTCCAGGATCAGCCATCTATGAATCTTAACCAACCATGTTTTTCTGATGGCCAACAGAGGATGGTTAATGTTAAACATAAACATGGTGTATCCAGAACAAATAAACGAGAACCTTTCCTTCACACAGTTACCCTTTATTGTTATGTAAATAAAGGTCGACACGGTGGCTCAGTAGTTAGCACTGTCACCTCACAGCAAGAAGGTCGCTGGTTCGAGTCCCGGCTAGATCAGTTGGCGTTTCTGTGTGGAGTTTACATGTTACACAACTCCTTGTGTTCCCATGGGTTTCCTCCAGGTGCTCCTGTTTCCCTCACAGTCCAAAGACATGCGCTATAGGTGAATTGAATAAACTAAATTGGCCGTAGTGTATGTGTGTGAATGAGTGTGTATGGATGTTTCCCAGTACTGGGTTGCAGCTGAAAGGGCATCTGCTGTATAAAACATATGCTGGATAAGTTGGCAGTTCATTCCGCTGTGGTGACCCCTGATGAATAAAGGGACTAAGCCGAAGGAAAATGAATGAATAAACACCAATAATGACCTTTACATTCAACATGACCTAATGACATCCACATTTGGATTATTTTTAGTACCAACTTGTCCTGAAGAATAAAGGTGATGACTAATTAAGGAAACAGGAAATGCGTTCATGGAAAGGAAGGATGCTGGGTAATGTAGTTGATTACAGTTTCCGGATTAGACAATGTCAGAACATGTAAGACCTTGAAAGGGTAAATAAAAAATAACAAATGACTCACTAATGATTTTATCATATTAAGACTTGAGATTTTTTTTTTATTATAATTTTTTTAATGATACATTTTACTTTATTAGCAATAGAGGAACCTTGTAACTATCATGTGAGACAAAGTCAGACAATAGTTTTGCATTTTATGCATTTGGCAGAGACTTTTATAAACAGTAGCTATTATAAACAACTGATAACCCAGTAACTGAACCCACGACCATGGCATTGTTTGCTAAATGCTAGGTTAAAATAACTCTATAGCATTTTATTTAGATAGTATTTTTATATGACATTCTAATCATTTATAATTAAAATGGCTAAAGAGCACCTTATGCAGTTCATTTCTCAAATGTTTACAGATCTGTACAAACAAACCCAAAAGTCTGTGTGAGGTCTGAACGTGACAGCGCTTGTGTGGCACACTGCTTTTTGACGCATGAGAAATTAAAGTGTCAGGATGTGCAATCTCTGTATATATATTTGGATAGAGGGACCCAGATGGGATTATGTTTGTTTCTCAATCGTTCATAACATCAGAATATGTTTTTACTTTTACACTCTAAGATTTATTGTTTTCATAAATCTGTTTTTGGTGTCGACACTCATGGGAGCAACAACAGAAAAAAATATTTTGCTCCACACACTCACCCTTTAGAGAGACACACTCGCTTTACCCCACATAATGAGCACAGTCAATTAGATATGAGCTATGATTTTCCAAACAGTTTTAACAATGGGACTCCTGCGCCTGCAAATCATTGCAAGATTTAATTGATTATACAAACCCAACAACATCAGCTCAAGCAATGTGAGGCAAGACCAATCCAATGGAAGACAGGTAGTGTAAAATCCTCATGAAATGGACTAATGATTTTCTTGTCTATTATGATATTTATGCACTGCCTCATATTAATACTCATCAAGCACCAAATTCAGATACAAATTGTAACATGTAATGTATGTGAATCAAGGTACCTTTCCAGTTGTCTGGTCACTTATAATGTGCATTTAAAATAGCACCATATGCCAAACATCTTCCCAAGTTTGTAATGTGGATGCTTTTGTGTAGATCTATTGTCAACAAAGCTTTGGAATGGGTTTCTGTCTAAATAAAAGCTTGTTATCACTTAAGTATGGAGACCAGTTTTCACTTTCAACTAGTCGCTTTATTAGTTTGCAAACTGGCTGTTTGTTTTAGCATGGTTTAATGCTTTACTATGCATGAGCATATTCTACATCCCTTAACCCTATCCCATACCTAAACGTAAATACTACAACAACTACCTTAATAACTAGTAGTTAGTAAATTAAGAGTTAATTAAGGCAAAAACCATTGTTATATATGGCTTAGTTATATATGGCTTATATATTATAGTAAATATGTTTTCCAAAAACTAAAATGTTAACAAAAACTCTTTTTTTTTGTTTTTTTAAGTTTCAAGATTCCTTTTTATTGTCATTTAAAACATCACAGGAAATGCAATACAGAACAACATTATGCTGCACTGGCACTTTATAATATTTATAAAAAAAAAAATTGAACAGCAGAAAAACATTATAAAAACTAAATAAATAAATACTTTGTGATTCATAAATATCAAAATGTAAATATATATAAGCCAATTAAAATACAAAGAAAATGAATAAAAGCATAAATAACATTATTACACATATTTGCTGTAATAGTTGTAATATGGGACTTGTAGTTACTGTAGTTATTTACCTATTTGTCATTTTACATTGTAGCTCATACTGGTTGTCAGTATTATTTACAGTGTTGTCCTATTCAAAAGTTCAACATTTGGCTCACAATGAAATAATAAAATTCAACAACAAAAAAGTCATTTTACTTGTTTTAGATATAGCACCTCCCCACCAACAACAATTTATTAATAATAATTCATATAGACCATTTTGATGGATGTAAACAAAAACAATGGTCCCAGCGTATTTCCTGTTTTACATTTCTAATTTCTTTAGCTTCCGAGAATCCAAAAAGAGCCACATATTGATAAATAATGTTGTGATAGCTCTTTTAACATGAAGTTATGATTGAATTGCCTCTTGTTACAGTTGAAAGTTTGTTATGAAAGTTTGATAACAGGCAGGAAATGTTCATGGGCCAATGACATCACCACATTGAAATGGTCTATAGATAGAAATTCTCCTCCGTAACCTTTGTGACTTGAAATGGAAGCTCCCACTGATTTCCCTATGACCATAGGCAGCCAATTACTCCATCCCTGTTTTCTTAATATCAGTTCTTTCACCATGTTCTGTTTGGAGACATCAGACTAGGAGTTAAAAACGCCACAGAAAAAGACACACAGATGTTCTCTGTCACATTGAGCGGCAACTGCCATGAACAGCTCTGTATTCAGGCTGACTGATGGTGATGGCTTCGAGCAGCTCCACTGCATATGCAGCTCAACCTCAAATGGTACTTTCTGATCGGCTTTCAAAATCCACCACTCATGTTATATCACAAATAGAAGCCTTTTTCCAGGTGTTAAAGATTTTATCGCCTACAGACCAGTTAAAATCACAAACACGCCAAAGGCTCTCTGATATTTGGTTCTAGTTTTGCTGCCAGAGTCTTACTAAAAGCTTAAGTGTTCATTTCTGTTTGATCAAATGTAATCGCACAAACCAAGATTGTTTTGTTTCTACAGTATAGACCAGGG
>CAIGQV010017835.1:12607292-12621816 GCA_903798115.1 Danio jaintianensis | reverse complement strand
ATATATATATACCCCAGGCTAAGTTATGTTCCTTATTTATTAAAAGTGATTGGTGCATTGCGCACTCTCTCAGTCCTGCTGGTTCACATCTGTTGGCACTTTGAACATCTGCCTGCATCTTTTATGACCTCTGACCTCTCATGCATTTTTGCTCTGCTGATTTTGACCCTACAAAGTAAATGAGTCTGCCTACAGGTGGCCATAGTTAGAGTGTGTACATGCTGATAGTGTGTGTTTGTACGTGTATGTGACGTCTTCCACATACTGAACCCTACAGTAATTAGACCAGAAGAGCTTCTTTCCTACACGTTAAGCTCTGATTTTAAGTGGACATAATTGTCTCCCTATTTCCTTGCTCTTTTGTTGCTGATTCTTGCAAGACTCTAGGGACAAATCAGTCTCACATCCTAAACTCTTTCATGATCCCAATCTGCACTTTAACCTGAGTTTAACCTGGTTATTCAGCATATATATGTGCATTTTATTGCTTGTAAATGGTGCATCCAAATTGTAGACTCATTGCCACAAAAACATGTTAATATGAACTTTATGCATGTGTGTGTGTGTTTGTTTGTTTGTTTGTTTGTTTGTTTGTTTGTTTGTTTGGTACAGATGGAGTGTGCAAATTTTGTGCGTCTGCTGCAGCCATTTAACCGCACTCATCTACTGGCCTGTGGAACTGGAGCTTTCCAACCTGTGTGTGCATATGTGAACGTCGGACACCGCGGAGAGGTAACACGCTTACACACTCATGTTGGGTTTTAGTGTTTTATGGAGACTTCCAATAGACATAAATTATCTTATACTAGACAGTTTATTCTGTCACCTTACCCCAACCCTTTCCAGAAACCCAACCATCACAGAAAACATTCTGCAGTTTTACATTTCTAAATACTTCATTCTGGTTGGTTTATGAGGCATTTTCCTCATGCACCCAAAAGGTAAAAAATTACTGGTATTGCTACATTTGTATTGCTACAATGTGACCAGTACCAAACACACACACATACACAAAAACAGTCTTCCCAACTACTTCACATCAAGTGTGTTTGTGTCTGCACATCAGGAAGAATTTGCTTATGTGTTTCAGAAACTAAATTATTTAAGGTCAGAGGTCACCCACTAACAAGCTGACCCTAAAGGTCAAGATTAGATCATGAGAGAAGATACAAAGCGAAAACACTTTGGCCCTGTGTCCACCTGGTGTTAAAATGCATTTTCAGTGGTCTCTTGTGAGCACTTGGATTTCGCCAAGACCCTTTCCTCTTATTTTATCATGCTCTACATCACTTCCATGGGAGCTCTCACTGCGACGCACAATTAAAATGAAATTAACCAACCTTTGTTACGTGACTTATGAGAAAGAGGCAAAGCAAGCCAGTGAAATGTATGTGAATGACAACTACAATTTTCATCATAATTAATGCGTTTTGGGACAATACAATCTTGTTTTGGTGCACTTTCTCACAATATGTCCCAAAATGATGTAAGGTGAGTGGAAAGTTGTGTTTCTTGTGACTGAATACATTCGATCACATGAGCATTTACACAATTAGCAATTCTAACAAATGCATTTTCCACTACTTTTGGAAATGGTAGACAGCAAATAATCTCTAAATGCTTTAGACCACATTTAGTCCTGTATTTTGCCACATCCACTTGTGAACAGATTAAAGAAAACACATTTTTAAAGGGTGTATCATGCCACTTTATAAAGGATGAAAAATAAGTCTCTGATATCCATTAGGCTACGACTCGTTAATCAAGGATCACTAAATAATTTTATTTCAAGCAGTTTGTGTTAATGTAAGCCTACAGTTCATGCAGTTTAACAAAGAGAAAAAAAGATAGTGTATGAAAGCACAGTCATTGCCTCAGTTCATTTGGCTGTTAAGCTGTTTGTATAATAGACCGTGACAAGAAAAACAGTGATCTAGTGTTTTGTCACGCAACTCTGGAACTTATTGGAAAAATCATGTCATGCTAATGATAAATAATGTGTGACTAGTAGTGTTTCTGTGTACTTGGGTAATCTTAGTTGTTTGTGTTTAAGGTCAATTTCACTGTAACAAACTGCTACTGTTTAGCAGTTCAGAGGTTACTGAAATAAGGTAATATTCAAGAATGTATTAAGTTGATCAGAAGTGACAGCAAAAAAAAAAACACATATATTTTCTAATTGTCTAGTTATCAAAGAATCATACAAATCTTGCTCAAAAATTAAGCTCTAATAAATGTTTTAAATACTGAACAAGTTTCCAAATTCTTACCAATAAGTGCTTTTATCAGTTAACAGTTTGTTCACCAGGTCCACCATCACGTGACAGTGAAATAACTGTTTTCAACATTGATCAAATTCAGCAAACTATCTACAGCAAATTATAATATTAAAATGATGATTTACTAAAAATGATCAAAAGCTGAAAATTCTGCGTTGCTGTCACAGGATTAATTAGCATTTTAAAAAGAATAGAAATAGAAAACAGTTTCTTTTAAATTGCAATTTCATAATATTAATGTTTTTCTTGATTCATGAACATATAAATCCAGCCTGGGTGAGCATAAGAAACCTCTTGCAAATTATCAAACCAGAACTTTTAAAATATCACCAGGAATTGTTTACATTTCAAAATATTCACATTTTCACAGTCTCCAAGATCACCAGCAGAAGCATTATAATCAAGTTTTGTATATAATCTGTTCTTATTTGATTAGGAAGTATTAACCTCATACCACAATATTAAATATATCTTTGGAAATATTAAAATGATTAAAATGTCTTTGGGATCTCTAACATCCCAAAAATAAAATGAGCATTAATAACATACTATTGTGAAAGTAAATAATGCATTTCTCCACAAGCAAGAGGAGTTCTGACATTTGTGAGCTCTGTTTATTGTTGAGTTGTGAAATTGATGTGAATTATCTGCCGTTTCTTTGGCAGCATGTGTTCAGCTTGGATCGAACCACAGTGCAGAACGGGAGGGGGAGATGCCCTCATGACCCCAAACTACCCTTCGCAAGCACCTTCACAGGTACAGTTTCAAAGTTCATGCCACTTATTGTTTATGTTATGTGTTTATTATATGCCAGCGCCTATGTGTGTATGTTGGCTCTTGTGTGTCTGTAGGGTGGAGGTTTCTGCTTGTCAGCTGTCAGTGAGTTTATGGGCCGTTGTAGATTGAGTGCTCTGATGGGGGAAATCTGACATGCTGTAAAGCCATGTTTAGTGTTGCGGGGGTCTCATGTTTGTGTGTGTATGTGTGTATTTGAGTGTGTGATGGTGGGTGTGTTACAGTATTCTGGGGCAGAGACACGTCTCCCACTGTGAATAGTGTAACACTGCACAGTCTTGGCTCTCATTGTGTGCCGTTTTGCCAGATGCAATATGTTTTGGACAGATTTTTTAACACTGCAAATTAGTGAACTTGAAGATTCACATACTGGCACACATTTCTGTCAGTTTCTGGGCAACAGCTATTTAAAAGAAGAAAGACTGTATGTAGATGACCAATTGTGTGTGGGACTTTGAAAGGCTGTTGACTCTGCTATATATTAGGTTTCAGCTCATTCAAACATGTGTTAGTGTGATTTCAAGCTGCTAACAATTTAATGGACATTTTAGGGGCAGTTGGGCTTCCTGCACATACAGTAAGACACGAAATTCAGCTTTCAGCACTAACTGCTAATGCATTCTCTTTCTCTTTCTCAGGTGGAGAGCTGTACACTGGTCTGACTGCTGATTTTTTGGGGAGAGACTCTGTGATTTCAAGAGGTTTAGGGACCCGCTCACCCATGAGAACAGAGACAGATCAGAGAATACTCCACGGTACATAAATATTGACAAAAATCCTTCTTTAGTCTTATTTCTTACATGTTTTGTAGTATATGGTAATCGAAAAATCCTTTTAAATGTTTGGAAAATTAAACATGTACACATATAATTTCATTTTTTTTCTTGCAAAGTCTAATTTCTTAGCTAGCATGTCATGTATTTGAATTGCACAATTTAAAATATTTACATATGCATATTTTGACTGAAAAGTTTCATTTGTGATTAATTTGTTGTGGAAAATGTTTGTCATTGTTGATGAAAACGATTATAAACAATTATAAAGTTAAGATAAAAGTAGTTATAAATCATAAAGTAGAATCGAAATGTGTTTTTGTAATTTTTACATTGCAATAGTTACTTGACATTGTCATTGAGTATCAATTTAATTGATTTCCATAGTCTATACTGCACACGGTTAGATAAGCATTATAAAAGTGTGTGTCTGTACATGTGTGTGTGTGTGTGCAGAGCCCAGATTTGTTGCGGTGCACCTCATTCCTGACAGTGCAGACAGGGATGATGATAAAATTTATTTCTTCTTCACTGAGAGAGCAACAGAAACTGCAGAGCGAGGCGATGAAGGAGCCATACACACACGCATCGGGCGATTGTGTGCGGTGAGAAAAACGACAACAAATTCCACATACATACATCCAGCCACAAATCAGCCAGTATACTGGAATGCTCCTGCTTTTTTTTCAACACCAATCGCACAGCTGTTGAATGGTTTGCATGCCTCTGGAGCACACACACACACATGGCGATTACCCCAGAACACACAAGGGTCTGTAGAGTAAGGCGAGCAGTACAGATTTCTCTCTGTCATTCAGAGGTCAGTGTTCAAAGAGCGGAGGTCAATCGCACATTACTGTCACTTTGACTGCTGTTCATTGTTCAACTCCAGCACATTCTCAAATCTCTCTCACACAGACACACGCACACGCACACACACACACACACACACACACACACACACACACACACACACACACACACACACGCACACACACAGACACACTTGCACAGCAGAGAAGGTGATTATTTCCACATACACCGATTACCTAGATTTAACACCACCCAAGCATCTTCGACACGGTAAACCCTGCTGCTTTGCTTCTAGGAATCTATAACAATCCTTCTCTCACAGTGCCGTGATCTCCATATCAAACTGCTCTGAGATGTTTTGTGGAATTGAACCATTCTCGTTCCCACGGGAACAGTTACAGCTGGATGTTTATTCATAAACAAGGTTCAGATTACAGGGACTTGGACCGTGTTATCCCTTTAATTAACCTCTTCAGCTGAAAAAGTTGAATGAAACCTACCATAAACTCTTATTTTCATAAGGGATCATTGCGAATATTAGCTGAAAAATGTATGCATTGTAGAATCTTTTGTATATTTTCTTATCTTGCATATAATTTAAGGTTAATGTATATTTCAGTTTTTAACATGTATGATGACATGGCACTCAACACATGCAATAGAAAGTTTCAAAAGTCGGCTGGGTCTCGGCTGGGTCAGTTGGCGTTTCTGTGTGGAGTTTGCATGTTCTCCCCGTGTTCTCGTGGGTTTCCTCTGGGTGCTCCGGTTTCCCCCACAAGTCCAAAGACATGCAGTATAGGTGAATTGGGTAGGCTAAATTGTCCGTAGTGTATAAGTGGGTGTGTGTGGGTGTTTCCCAGTGATTAATAAAGGGACTAAGCCGAAAAGAAAGAAAGAAATGTTGCAATTGCATAAAACTCTCCTGATTTTTAATGACAATTACAAAATATTAAAATAAAACATAGATTTTTACCTTTTGTAACTTGGAGGGTTCAGTGTGAGCATATGAATTTACCATCATCATCATCGTCAAAACACACTTACCCTGTTACAGTACTGTACATTCAGCGTCTGATTCATAATTGTGATCTCAACCATATTTTCAAAATTATTGTTACCAATGTCTTTAAAATCTATAATCTGATTGCTAACAGCTTACTCACCAGATTCAACAGACATGTATATTTAGTTGTTAAGCAGAAAGGAAAAAAGCTTACACTATTACAATACATACAGTGCATTCGGAAAGTATTCATAGCGCTTCACTTTTTCCACATTTTTTTATGTTACAGCCTTATTCCAAAATTGATTAAATTCATTTATTTCCTCAAAATTCTACACACAATACCCCATAATGAAAATGTGAAAAAAAAATTGCTAATTTATTAAAAATAAAAAACCTGAAAAATCACATGTACATAAGTATTCACAGTCTTTGCTCAATACTTTGTTGATGCACCTTTGGCAGCAATTACAGCCTCAAGTCTTTTTGAATATGATACCACAAGCTTGGCACACCTGTCTTTGGGAATTTGTGCCCATTCCTCTTTGCAGTACCTCTCAAGCTCTATCAGGTTGGATGGGAAGCGATGGTGTACATCCATTTTCAGATCTCTCCAGAGATGTTCAATAGGATTTAGGTCTGGGCTCTGGCTGGGCCACTCAAGGACATTCACCGAGTTGTTGTGAAGCCACTCCATTGATATTTTGGTGGTGTGCTTTGGGTCATTGTCGTGCTGGAAGATGAACCATCGCCCCAGTCTGAGGTCAAGAGCACTTTGAAGTGGGTTTTCATTCAGGATGTCTCTGTACATTGCTACATTCATCTTTCCCTCTATCCTGACTAGTCTTCCAAATCCTGCTGCTGAAAAACATCCCCACAGCATGATGCTGCCACCACCATGCTTCACTGTAGGGATGGTATTAGCGTGGTGATGAGCGGTGCCTGCTTGTTTTCAAACGTAACGCCTGGCATTCACTCCAAAGAGTTAAATTTTAGTCTCATCAGACCAGAGAATTTTGTTTCAGATGCCTTTTGGCAAATTCCAGGCGGGCTGCTATGTGCCCTTTACTAAGGAGTGGCTTCTGTCTGGCCATTCTACCATACAGGCCTGATTGGTGGATTGCTGCACAGATGGTTGTCCTTCTGTAAGGTTCTCCTCTCTCCACAGAAAAACGCTGGAGCTCAGACAGTGACCATCGGGTTATTGATCACCTCTCTGACTAAGGCCCTTCTCCCCCGATCACTCAGCTTAGATGGCTGGCCAGCTATAGGAAGAGTCCTGGTGGTTCCAAACATCTTCCATTTACTAATGATGGAGGCCACTGTGCTCACTGGAACTTTCAGAGCAGCAGAATTTTTTCTGTAACCTTCCCCAGCCTTGAGACAATCCTGGAGGGCCGCAGCTCTGCACAGTTTAGTTTCAACCCTAATTAAACACAGCTGATCAAACTAATTGAGTCCTTCAGGCTTGTTTGAAATCTACAGGTAAGTGTGTTGAAGCAGGGTTGGAACTAAACTGTGCAGAGCTGCGGCCCTCCAGGAACTGGCTTTGACACCTGTGCCTTACACTTTACACTTGTGTGTTACTTGTGTTACATTATTTAGAATGAATACACTGAAGAATACTAAGAAGGTTGATGTTTAACTAAAAAAATAAATGATGGGTTGGCTAGTGAATGATGTTCCGGGTCAATAAAATTCAATAAAAGTCTTCTTTTTCTACTCTAAACAATGACCTGTTCACTATTGTATCACTTGTGGACAAAATAAGTAGTGCAACATTAATTCAAAGTAGGCTGTGGCCATTGAGTATATGCATGATCTTCATGATGAAATTTGTGTCGCATGCACTATACACATAAACCTGAAGTGTAAAAACTTAAGTATTCATTATGAATTAGGATGGGTAGAATACAGATGAAATGCAGGCATGGTTTGTTTTACACATAGGTCATTGTGTGTGGTCTTGGGAGTATATGATACTGGGATTTGCCTATCTGTTAAGTTCAGAAGTGAATTGACTAACTGTTTATGTGCTTTTAGAATGATGTGGGCGGGCAGAGGGTTCTGGTGAATAAGTGGAGCACATTTATTAAAGCCCGACTGGTGTGTTCAGTTCCTGGACCTCACGGCATTCAAACACACTTTCATCAGCTGGGTGAGACCAGAAACCCACACACACCGTCAGCTTTTTGTGTGCATTATTAGATAAACCTGACATCTCTTACACTGCTTTTGTGAAATTTGATTGTATGTTTGTCATGCAGAGGATGTGTTTCTATTAAGAACAAAAGATGAAACCAATCCAGAGATCTACGCAATATTCAGCACAATCAGGTCTGTGTCAGAACTGGACTGAAAGCTGTTTATTTCTGCATTTCCTCTGTAAAGCTCTGTGCTCTACATTAAATCATATTAATTCAATTCTGTCTTTGTAAAAATATTTTTAATTTAGAAACATTTAGAATAAACCTTTATTTCTTTTCACATTTATTTTTCTCTATTTGAACCCAGTCTGAAATTAAATTTGCATTTCTTGTTTACCTAATACATGCCTGCTTCTTTTCTTATTTTTTAAAGTTATTCAAAAGGTTTGTTTAATGCACTTTAACGGGTATGAAATGTACAAATGTAAAAAAAACCCAAAAAAAACCTATATATATATATATATATATACAAGTTGTAAATGTAAAAAATATTAACATGTTTAGCAAGAAAATGCTATTACAGGGATTTTATATAAAATGTAATAATTAAAATTCAAGTGAAAATTTTTATAAAAACTTAAAAATGAAGTACATGGAATTAAACAACATTTTTAAATTGAAAATCTAAATCAGGTGACTGTGAGTTTAACATAATATTTTCTCTCTCCAGTAATGTGTTTCAGGGCTATGCGGTGTGTGTATACAGCATGGCTGACATCCGTGAAGCATTTAATGGGCCATTTGCTCATAAAGAAGGACCGGACTATCAGTGGGGCCCTTATGAAGGCCGAGTCCCATATCCACGACCAGGAGTGTGTCCTAGTAAGATCACCGCTCAACCTGGTCGTGCCTTCCGGAGCACACTGGAGTTTCCAGACACCGTTCTACAATTTGCACGAACGCACCCTCTAATGTGGCGCCCTGTTTACCCCTCACATCGCCAACCACTGCTGCTCCGCACCGGAGCCCCCTATAGACTCACACACATCACTGTAGACCGAACACAGGCCGAGGACGGATACTACGATGTCATGTTCATTGGCACTGGTAAGAATCAAGACAATCTGCTTGTTCGATGTGATGTCATGGGTTACAGTTTCTAACAGTTTTTCTTTTATTGGTACTATTTTCATAAGCAAGGTACATTTTCAAATCTCTTAGTACAAAACTTTAAACTGATCACACTTGTCATACAACTAGTCAGAAGTACAACTAGTTTTTTTTTTTACTTGGTACTTTTATCAATCAGTTCAGTCAGTAGCAAACAATACAAGGTACAGGTAAAAAAATGGCCATTAGGGCTGAATGAAAATGGCTGTACTGTAAAACTGTATACACAGCCATCACAGCAAATGTTACACTTATGATCAGAACTGAAAACAAAAAAGCCATTTTAAAATAAAAACCTTTACAACATGAAAATATCTCAAAGAACACAAAGTCATTTGCATACGCAAGCAATAATGTAGTAATTGATATTTCTTGACTGAAAGATCTTGCAGCAATTTCTACTAACAAATTGTCAGACAACAATCAGACAAGTTGATAATCCTTGTAATGATAAATCTGTTGTGAGATAAAAACTAGGAGTTGAAAATCCACTAATTGCTTGTGAACATTACACCAAACTAATTTAAACAAACTGTAATGGTACTAATATATTCTCATAGTGTGCTGTGATACAAAAGTCACAATGTTTATTTTCATGCCTAATCTCAAATGCTCAGACAGGGATTTGTGTTTTATAAATGATTAACATATTGGTATCTGGGAATGTAGTAGAGAATGCTGAGAACACTGATTTTGTAAAAGATTTGCTTTAATATGTGATATGATTAAACATTGGTCATAAACGGCTTTAGATTTTCTTAATTTAAATTAGTAGAAGTCTAGACCAACAGTATTTCATATGTTACAACTCGACAAGTGGATTTATAAAACTGGATGAATGATAATGAGTAACTGTGACTTTTGACCTCTTCAGATATTGGGACGGTGTTAAAGGTCATTGTACTAGGAAACGGTAACTCTCTGGCCAGTGAGGAGATCACACTGGAGGAAATGCAGGTGTTCAAGGTGTGTGAATGCACGTGTGTGTGAGTGTAAGTGTGTGTGATGAGATGTGCATTTATGGTCAATGGTGATACATGCATCATTACACATGCAAAAGTGGTTTATATACACATTGTAGTATGTATGTATCTACGACTATATAACTACTAGCTATAACTAATACTACCCAACGTTTTACACAACAACTGCATTTTAACTTTTGAAAACAGGCTTCAACGTCCAATTTTTGAAAGTACAATTCTTTTTAGCTTGTAAACTACAAAAACACAATTTTGTGAAAATTGTGATGTCATGTGGGCAATGTGATCATTTTGAAAGTATGAAATGGAATTTAACAATCAGAACATCAATAGCAGACTTCATGTACAGTAGTTCTGTTTCTCATGATGTTTTCTCTGCAGGTGCCCGCTCCTATAACCTCCATGGACATATCTGTGAAGAGGGTAAGTTCATACATCATTCACTCTCACTGTACTCTTCCAGTAAATGAACGCAAGTGTAGTAACATAAGCAGCACCATAAAATCATTTTCCACAAATTCCCAAAGAGGCTTTACTGTGTGTGGAGAAATGGGACTCCACTTTGTGTATATGCTTTTTGGCTCCAAAGCAATAAAACATTCATGCAAAACAACCAGTTGCTTAGTTATTCATCATGAAGCAGGTGCTTTACATCCAGACCGGCTGACAGTTCACTTATTTCATAGAGATCCCTGGAGCCACATGAGTTAAAGAAACAGTTTACTCAAAAATGCATTTCTGTTATTGTTTACTTTCCGTTAAATCATTCCAAACTCATAGGATTATTTTACTTTCACAGTAAAAAGGGATTTACACTCACTTAAAATATTTAGAATTTTGGTAGCATAATTTTTCCCCTTTAAGGCTAGCACATTATTCATTTATTCATTTTCTTTTCGGCTTAGTCCCTTTATTAATCTGGGGTCGCCACAGCGGAACGAACTGCCAACTTATCCAGCATATATTTTGCGCAGCGGATGCCCTTCCAGCTGCAACCCATCACTGGGAAACATCCATACACACTCACTCACACACATACACTACGGACAATTTAGCTTACCCAATTCACCTATACCACATGTCTTTGGACTTGTGGGGGAAACCGGAGCACCCGGAGGAAACCCACGCCAACACGGGGAGAACATGCAAACTCCACACAGAAACGCCAACTGACCCAGCCGAGGCTCGAACCAGCGACCTTCTTGCTGTGAGACGAACGTGCTACCCACTGCGCCACCGTGCAGCCCGCTAGCACATTATTTCAGGATTTAATGTACAACTTTAGTAAGATCAAAGTCCCTTTAAGGCAAGTCATTTCACTCAGCAGCCATCTTTGAAATGCCTCTCTGCAGTATGCTCGGGCTTTCTGTTTGAATAGGGAAACATCAAATTCACTAAAATTGCTTGCCAAGCTTATGATTAAATTTAATATTAGGAATCACCAATAAAATTAAACAACAACTGTCTCTTTAGTTTCATTTCTAAACATTCAAATCACAAAATCTGCAGAAACTCACATCTGGTCCGAGCCCCTCTCCCGGAGAATCGTCAGTCTATCGCGATCGATGATTGGCTCCTGTACTAGAAGGTGGGGTTTCATGCACCATATTGACTGTTACACTTTTCCCCATTCAAAACTATACGAGTGACACATCTTGTGTATTCTAGAGTCTTTGGTAAGATAAAGCTCTCGTCACTGTCACTTTTTAAGTAAGCCGTCCAATCACATTGGAGGAGGTGCAGGACAAATATCACTGTCAACTGTCAACTTTCAAACTATTAAAATTCACAATAGCATTTTTCCAATGTGAGCACCACATATTTAACAATATCAGTGTGAAAAGACACTGAGCATCTATTCTACACTCAGTACTGCACACTTGGCCTTTTCTTGTTTGAACTTCCAGTGGAAGTCTCAAGCGATTTTGAGAATTTTTAGTTAAAATTGTTTGTTTTTTGGGGTACAATTGGGAATTTCCACAACCATCGCAGAGCCCCGGGGATCTGAGAGAGGCTGGCTTGGCCTCTCCCTGATCCCACTGTGGAGACTTTCTTTTATCCTTAAATGACAGAACTATACCTCATTCATTTTAAATGTATGGAAAAAGTGCAGCCCAAACATTGTTAAACATCTCTTCTCTTTCACAGAAGAAAGAAAGTGATATTAGTCTGGAATGATTGATGTCTGAGTAGTTGTTGACCTAATTTAGTTTTTTGGCAGAACTGTGGGAGAATGGAACTAAAACAGTTATTTTTCTCTTTCTCTTCCAGCAAACTCTGTTTGTTGGATCACAGACAGGTGTTGTCCAGGTGCCTCTGCACCGCTGCAGTATGTACGGTAAAGCCTGCGCTGAGTGCTGTCTGGCACGAGATCCATACTGCGCCTGGGATGGACACACCTGCACACGATACCTGCCAAACACCAAACGCCGCTACCGCAGACAGGACATCAAACATGCCAACCCAGCAGTGCAGTGCATGGACCAAAACCTCAGTGGTAAGAAATGACAGCCTCCTTAACTGATCGCAGCCATGCAGCATGAATGTTAATGTAGCAGCAGGTTCCTCTGACAACTTCAATTGCATTTATATGTTAAAGAGCTCACTGATGTGAGAGTGCAATTTCTTTAGAGATTTGTTCAATCATTGGAGTTAGAAACTTCAATACACTTTTGAGCTTGTCTAATAGAAAGATTAATAGGGTTTGAAGGGCAATCTCCAAACTCTGCTGGGACAAACTGTCTGTGGAAGACAGGAACTGATAGAGTGAGAGGTGAACAGGCAGATCACTCTCCATCGCTCATCACAGAGGAGAGAGAGAATGAGAGGAAAGAACAAAAGAGGTGTGAGTGAAGAGCACATGAGTGTTTGCATGCCAAAGGTGAGGATGTTGGTGCTGAAAAGGGATTACATATGTATGTGTGAACACTTATACAAATGCATACGCAGTGGAAAATCCTTGAATGACCCTACACTGAACCGTGTTGTGTGACTGTTAAAGCTTTTTTTTTATTTTTTACATTATATGCATATAGTGCAGTGTGTAATGAAATGTGATTGTAAATGTAAAGGTTCTACAAAGTTTTAAAGATCAAAGTGTATAATAAATTATTGTTTTTTTAACACACACACACATGCACACACACGCACACGCAAACAGTAAATTCTAAACCACTGAATCAAATCCTCAGAAATTCCAACTGCATGCATGCAAACCTCTAAAATGCTCACACGTGCATACAAACTCTTCGCTTAAACATGTTGTACATACACACACCTATTATACAGCTAAAGGATGCTATGATGAACCACAAAATTTAGAGTAAAAAAGTTCCAACTTATGAGTGGAGACGTTCTACTCATTTTGTGCTTGCGATGGAGATTCAGGATGATCAACCATTTTTTCCAGTGATTCATCATTGGACAAGCGTTAGAATTTATGCAGTAAAATCCTTTTAGTTATTACTACTGTATATACAGTGTTTATGTGCGCTGAGCAAAGGAAGCCTCCAGATCAGAAATAGTAATGGCAATTTTGTTTCAAATACATACTGTAAGCAGTAGACCAAACTCAGAGATTATCATACGGCCAATCAAAGCAGTCCAGGCTCTCAGAAGGGAGGAGTTTAGAAAAAAAGAAGCTTCAAACATCTCAAACAAATCACATTTTTACACCACGGATGTAAACCTATTGTAGAAAGATTTTAAATAACACAAGGCAGTTTAAAGTGTCTGTATTAAGAGTCATGTGTTCATCTGTTCAGTGGAGGATGTGGATCTGACTGAAGAACGGGTTGTTTACGGCACTGAGAACAACAGCTCCTTCCTGGAGTGCGTCCCTCGATCTCCGCAGGCCACTGTCACATGGCACATTCAGAGAGATGACTACTTAGAGGAGGTGAGAGACACACAGCACAACAAAATGACATTTAATATTTAAAATGCCACCAAAAAATATCATGACATGGTGTCAGTGTCATTGCATTCGATGAAGGGTTTGTAGACATTTTCATGCCAGGGATCTCAATAATTCTTTATGTTTTTATTAAGTATATTATGTTTTTTACACCACAGTCCTCAGGCATCTCTGGCACAAATAAAACAAGAAATGTTTTATGCATTTTGGCTTCTTTTTTACTGCTTGTTTACCCAGTTGTGTTTTGGGAACCTGAAAAGGCAAACTTTTGAAAACAGTCAAATAAAATGCAAGTTTTTAGAAATACTATTGTCATCATCTTTGTTTAAACTACACAAATAATTGTCTGAAAACGGGAGCATTGTGCACATTTATTATGTGTTCAGTCTAGGCATGCCCAAATACTTGACAACCAGATCAGTCTCAATTCATTTGTATAGAGTTTTAAAAAAACGTGAGTGTTAATTTCACATGATTTACATAGCCATACATCATTCATTCATTTTCCTTCGGCTTAGTCCCTTATTTATCAGGGGTCGCCACAGTGGAATGAACCGCCCACTATTCCAGCATATGTTTTACACAGTGGATGCCCTTCCAGCTGCAACCCAGTACTGGGAAACACCCATAAACTCTCACACACAC
>CAIGQV010017835.1:12587075-12607192 GCA_903798115.1 Danio jaintianensis | reverse complement strand
GAGCACCTGGAGGAACCCACATGAACACGGGGCATAGTCATACAGAAAAGCAATAATTAATAATTCACATCAGATCTTGAAAAGAAAAAGTATGAATGTTAATACATTGAACTGTGTTAACAAAAAAGTGTGTTATGAGTTTGATTATATACATTTCATTGAGCATACAGTGCTCTTCAGATTAGCTGAGGTTTTTGATTAGATGTATCATAGATGTGTTGTATTGAAATCTTATCACGTTACATCTGGATATGTGGCAAATTCTGAAAGACATTTTTCTTTGTTCAGGTGGTGTTTGATGAACGCATCGTTAAAACAGATGACGGTTTATTATTCCGCCGTGTGCTGCGTCAGGACGAAGGCATCTATGTGTGTCGATCTCGTGAACATGGATTTACGCAAACACTCTCCCGCTTTTGGTTGGACGTCTTAAACTCAGACACCCTTTCAGACCTCCTATCACGAGACAGCAAATATAAAGTGTGGTCGCCATGTCCCGCCAACTCTGCCACGGCCAATCGTGGCCCAGCAAGGGCGTGGTTTAAAGATGTCTTGCAGCTGATTGGTCCTTCAAACCTGCCGCAGGTGGAGCAGTACTGCGAACGTGTTTGGTGCAACGAGAAGCTGAGGCGCAAACACAAAAGCATGATGGACAAATATCGGCAAGCACAGGACTCGGCGAGGAGAGCAAGAGTCCAAAAGAGCACAGGAGAATCTCGAATCCGCTCTCCACGGGACGTCCACACACTACAGTAAAGCACAGCACAGTGAAGCAAATGGACTTCTTTGGAAAACTGGATAGATGCTCTTACACACTTAAACATACTTGTTTTTGTTTGTGGCGATGTAAAATACTGTAGGTTTGTGTCTAACAGTCCAATATTTTTTTATCCCTGTGTTAATTAGGACATTCTTGAGCGCTCTCTCCAAATATCTCCGTGACCAAGACAGCCGGCCGCATCGCCTCACAGTAGACCATAGCTAATGTTAAATGTCTCACTTAAAGACTCAGCAGCTGCAAAACCTTTTTACTGGAACAAATGAGGGCAGACAGGATGGGACTAGTAGATTGGAGCGCCGCCACTGCTAAAACAGGTGCCAAAAAACATGCATTCATTTAAGATACATCTGGCTGGGATACAACTGGGCATAATGCACAGAGACTTTTCCTCAGCAGAGAACCATGGCAGCGCTCAACAAAACTCAGCTTGCCTTTACATTAAGCTGTAAAATAATAAAAGTTAAGACTAATTAGACTGTTTTCTGGTAACTAAATCATAGCTTGACGACTGTTGAGACTTCAGCAGAATGGATTTTGCTCTTAATTAGCTTGAAACACTACAATGCCATCATGCGCTTCACAACTATGTACAGTTAATTTTTTTTAATGTAAAGCTTTTGTAACACTTTATAGTAAGGTTCACTTCAGCATTAGACAACATGAAATAACAATGAACGATAATTTTACAGAATACATCAATGCAAAAGGTTCTGGAAGTAAAAAAAAAAAACTCATTCATTTTTTTTCCGTAATGAAATATAATTTTTTTTACAATAATGGTTTAACGGTTATAATAATCTTTTAAGACAAATCTTTCATTGCATTAATAGTGTTTAGTAGTGGAAATGGTACATAAAATTGGTTAACTAGTACACAAAATTGCACCAATGCCCTTCCAGCCGTAACCCAGTACTGGGAAACTTATTTATGTCATCATCATTGTTTAGGTTCATGGTTTACAACAGTGTTTCTCAATCACGTTCCTGGAGGACCACCAACACTGCATGTTTTAGATGTCTCCTTTGTCTGTCACACCCATTACAGGTCTCTCAGTCTCTGCTAATGAGCTGATGACCTGAATCAGGTGTGTTTGCTTAAGGAGACATAGAAAATGTGCAGAGCTGGTGGTCCTCCAGGAACGTAGTTGAGAAACACTGGTTTACAAAACAAATAACATTTTAAAATATTTTGTTAAAAAAAAGTCCACATGGGAACAAATGAATGGGAAATTGCTTTCAGAACCAGAAAAAGTGGATGTGAATTGTATTATTTGGCTTTCTGCAATATTTAACTCTGATTGGTCCAGACAATGGTTGTTGTCAGTGTCAATACTTTAACACTTCAGTTCACATCAGTCTCACAGAAACGTCACTAGGGTTGTCTTGCATGTCAGTTATCAATTGAAGTTCAAATGACCTAAGATTAATAACTTTATTTTTAATGTTAATGTAACGTTGCTGTGCTTGTCTTTGCTGTTTTATACAGTACAGTAGTACACTATTATACAGGTTACATTTCAAAAGAATTTAATATGTGCATGTATTTATTTCTGAGATGAATAACTTTATTTTTGCCCCAATGATCATCTAACTGTATATTTCTTGCAAACCGAACCTTATAATTATTACTATATTTTGTTCATATATAAAAACTGAATTTATACAAAACTAGACAGCTGATCAGACTTTTCATCATTTATACCTGTTGGGCAACTTCAGTAACTTGTTTCCTTTTTCTTATCGTTTTTTTGAACATGTTAAAACTCCTGCGTCACTTGAACCGTATTTATTTATAGTTTGGTCTGGAAAAAAAAAAAAAAAAAAAGAACTGCTTTCCCTAAAACATTCTGCAAATCTTTCCTGAAGATGGAGAGAAACTGTTTGGCTTGCAAACATTCTCTAATGTCTTTTCAGAAGTTCAGGGAAAAAAAAAAAAAAAAATCATCAAACCACTGGGGCAAATCAAGCAAAAGTAACAAACTCAAACTCTGATGAATGCCTGGACAGGACTGACTGCATAGATTAGTTGCACTGAAACTGATGTGTGTGTGTGTGTGTGTGTGTGTGTGTGTGTGTGTGTGTGTGTGTTGGTGTGAATGGGAACAGCAGCACTGCTCTGATCTTCATCTGTCATCAGCTTTTTACTGTAATTACAACATGAAAAACAATAATGCAAAAATAGTGCCGTACTTCTAATAACATGCACGGCACTGTTTTTATTTGTACTGATTTAGCTCATTTTCTCTGTAGATAAAAATACACACCACACAAATGTGTCTGATATATTTATGTTATTTAAAAGTATGTCTTGCATGCAGAAAACTCCGACCTGTGTTTGGTTCAGTGATACATAAATAAAAACATCTCACAGAGAGTTTTATGGGGTTTTTTTCATCCGTGAAGAGTGATTTGGTCAGTTCGGCGACCCCCTCATAGCGGGACCCAGGGGCTGGGTGTGAGCATTCGGCATTACAGATGTTCCTTTAACGCCCTCCAGCATGCACTGCTTTATCATGTAGAACTGAAAGGATCTTTTTCTCCTCTGAGACTGTGTTGTCAGTGCTCAACTTAAAAATGAGCGCATTGAAGTGAGGTCATACGTTACTGTCATTAGTCAGTATGAGGCTGGACGTGAAGAACAAGCGGCTGTGCTGTGAAAAATCACTGCTGGAGAACAGACCGCAGTAAAACAGCTATAAAAATCAGCAAGGACCTTCATAAACCAGAACCGAAACACCCGCTAAATGGAACCCAAATGTGTGTTTATATGTGATGTAGTTAGCAGGTGGATACAGTTGTATCACATAACTGTCAAACTGTGCCATGGTGTCACTCTTAGTGCTAAAAAGATAATTGTTGTCAAGTGTTGTTGTTTTATTGCTGTTTGTTTTAGACCCGACCTGAAGGGAAACTTTGTCGATTTGCAACATTCTGGCAACCACAGTGGTTCTCTAGGGTGCCTCAACATGACTACAATAACAATGCAAAAACAAAAATGTAAAAAGTCACATTCAGCTCCTTAATGATCAAAAATGTCCAACTTATGTACATATGTAGTAATCTACTCAATGCAAATGTAAAAAAAAAAAAAAGGGTCAGAAAAAAACAATTCACAGGGTTTAAAAAAAAAAAAAAAAAAAAAAAAAGAGGGTATCTGTGTTTATGCTGCGATTTGATCGATTAAATCCACAACAACGTTCATATTTATAAAAACAATAATGTCTTTAATGTAGAAAAGTACTTACGGCCAAAGGTCTGAGCAGCCGTACACACTTTTTCCTGTGGCAGAGTCGAAGTACTACAGCTATTTGAACATCTAATAAAAGTGTTCTTGCACCGAATTCATCATAAACAACACAGATGCAGTGTGAGAGTTTAATTGTTATTGTCGTGTCGTTAGATTTATTTTTATAAAGGGAGTTTTTGGCAAGATTAAAGTGATATTTTAATAGCCTAATGTTGAGAGTGCTAGTGCACAGTTTATTCCATGTTGTTGTTTTTTTTAATTAAGAGAATTTATGACATCTTGATTAGCTAATGCATAAAACCCGCACTAAATAAATAATCTAAATAAATAAATTAAATGATAAATAAATTTGCCCCTGGTTACAGTCAGACACTGGTGAAGTTTGTTCCTTGCCACTGGCTTGCTTGGTTGGGACTTGTGGAGCTGCGCATCGATGGATTTGCTCTTCAGTGAAATTTAAACTACACTGAACTGAACTAAACTAAACTGAACTTAAACTGGACGGACATTTTCAATTTACTAAAACTTCTATGTGAAGCTGCTTTGACACAATCTACATTGTAAAAGCGCTATAGAAATAAAGATGAATTGAATTGAAAAAAAAAAGCTTTTTTCCACACAATTCATTCATGTTCATTCACGCAAATCGATTAACACATTTAAGTGGATTGAACGTAAAACAATGTTGTCCTTCAAAAATCTCAAGAATACTGTTTTTTTTTTTTTAGCTCATTTTAAATAAGTAGTTTGAACAAGCAGCAAAAACATTTTGAGCGCAAGTTATGGGAAGAAGATGGCTGCTTTGGATGCACTGCTTTATGAAGCTTCGAAACCTTAACATCTATGTTTCTTGCAAATATGTGTACATATATGTTTTACACATATGTGAACATACATTTTTCTGACATATATGTGTACATGTACGTTATACACATATGAACATATATGTGTTTCTGGCATACTGTATGTGTACATGTTTTATATGAACTTCTATGTTTTATGCATATATGAACATGTTTTATACTAATATGAACATTTTTTATTCAAATCAGTGGTTCAGAGCGCGTATCAAATTTCCAAGGTCATGTGATTTTTCGTAAACAGCGCTTCATTAATTAATTCATTACCGTTTCAAAATATTTTGGAAATTCAATGGGTAAATTTACATAAAATCCACGTTGAATCATGCGGGTTCACTCAGATTGCCCCCCAGTGGCGTAGATGATTTAATGAAACATTTGTAAAACAAAAAGGAATAGTCTTGTCTACAATGGAACAAACAATATAAACCTTGAGATTGACACATTTTACAGACAATAAATATTTAGTAATATTAGATAAGCTAAGTGGCAGCGCAGTGGGTAGCGCTGTCGCCTCACAGCAAGAAGGTCGCTGGTTCGAGCCTTGGCTGGGTCATTTGGCATTTCTGTGTGGAGTTTGCATGTTCTATGTCTGTTCCGCATGTTCTCCGGTTTCCCCCACAAGTCCAAAGAGATGCGCTATTGGTGAATTGGGTAAGCTAAATTTTTTGTAGTGTATGTGTTTGAATGAGTGTGTGTGGATGTTTCCCAGTGATAGGTTGCAGCTGGAAGGGCATCCGCTGCGTAAAACATATGCTGGATAAGTTGGCGGTTCATCCCGCTGTGGCGACCCCTGATTAATAAAGTGACTAAGCCGAAAAGAAAATGAATGAATGAGATAAGCTAAGTACATTTGACAGTTTATAATTTTAAATGAACTTTTGCAAGCAGTGTGTTTGAAAAAGCCAATTTTATTGCATGCTTCGTCTGTGTTTATTGCAGTTTACACTGTTTTGACCAACAGGTGTCCCAGTAAATCATTAAGCAAGTGTACAATCTTTACTGTTAAAAACTTCACTTCAAGTCATGACAACATATTTTTATTTAAGTTTAACTTCATATAACTTGGATTGAACGTTTCCCAAAGTTTAACAGATTCACCTTGATAAGTCAGATTAAAATGATTTATGTTCACTTAAATTTTTAAGTTAGCAACTAATTGTTTACTTGTTTAGTGCAGCTTCACGGTAAAGGTAGAATCAGTCAATGATCATTTTTTTTCTAACTGAAGAATGAGGTCTTGGTAATAAATCAAGAAGCTTAATTAAAAAGTGTGAATTCTAGGCCTGGAAAAGTCATGCAAATTAAATACAAAAAATGTAAAGGCCATGTGCAGTTTTATGAACATTTTTCTAAGTATGCCAAGCTTTAAACAGATTTAATTAGCCTTTCCCTTATAATCACGAATTGACAGGTTACCAAATTACTTGATTTAATTATTAATAAAAAAATTTTTTTTTAAATGATGCTTTAAAATATCTTTTAACCTCAGATTCACCGTTGTTCAAGTGCATGGGAATCATTTCACTTTGGCAGCAGCATAAAGCACTATATTTCTTCCCCCATGTGTTTGAAATGCAGCCAGTTTATTGTTACAATAACTTTTCAAGAGGGAAGGGAGTCAAACAATTACCTCTTTATGCGTCTTTCTACTGAGAACTCAACATGAATGTAGCAGATCAAAAGTGATAGAATGTGACCTCTGAATAACTAATAACATCCAGTGTCTATGTTACAGGATATGTAAACTGATACTGTATATTTATGCGTTGCTTCAATGTTTGCCAAAGTCTTGTTTTATTTGTCAGCGAGTGAAAATGTCAAGTATACGAACATAAAGACTGATTGATTTGAAACCATGTCAGATTCAAAGTTACTGCTGGTCACATTTTTATCAAAGTGCCAAAATTGGTCATATATCTTGTGCTGTTTGTAGCTCAAAAGGTCCACATATCTAAACGATAGCACATACTGGGAATATTAGGAGTTGAACACCTCTCAGGACAATTTTTCTCAATAGGGACTAATTTTGTTTTTTTGCCACTGAATTAGTAAAAAAATATTAAACTTCACTTCGTCACGTCATTCCATGTGCTTCTCACTGTATCCTGTTCCATCAGTCTCAGATTTATCTGAAGGGCACTAACTCAAGAAAGCTTAGCAAACACAGTCATTAAGTCAAGGCTGCGGAAGTGTGTATAAGTAAGAGATGTAAACAGTGAAACAGAGCAGCTGCAGGAACTGTCATCACTGACACTCGCCAATGGCCAACTTCCTGTTTAGAAACATGGACAAACACCCTCAAGGTCCAGACATACCTGTGCTGTGCAGCTGCGTAGAAACAAACATTACCTACAGAAACGTGCAGACTGACAAAGTTCTTAGAATAACTATTTTTGGTTCTCCAAAGAACCATTCGGTCAACATTTCTAAAAAGGACAAATTTTCTTAGCGTTAATAGCATTTCAGTAACTTACTCCCAGGGCCATTTATATCGAAGTTGATATTTAGCCGCACCATATTGGTGTTTCATAACATCTAATTTTTATGAGGTGGGTTGTTAGCCCAATGCTCAACCCCCAACCTGGAGGACCAGGACATACACTACGGACAATTTAGCTTACCCAATTCACCTACACGTGTCTTTGGACTGTGGGGGAAACCGGAGCACCCGGAGGAAACCCACGCAAACACGGGGAGAACATGCAAACTCCACACAGAAATGCCAACGCTCCACAGCGATAGCGCTACCCACTGCACAACCATGTCTCCCCACATTTCAATAACATACATGTTCATATACAGAGTATTTTGGGGACTGGAACTATTGACAAAAAAAACAAACCCTTTGAAGAGTGCCGCTTCCTTACAGACGGTTCAGTGCAGTTTGAAAAGTTCACCCAATAATTAAAGTTTGATGTTAAATTCCACAAAAAGCACATCACTCTCAAAAAAAAAAAAAAAAAACTTATTTCATGACTTATTTAAAATGAGTTGAAACAACAAAATTCTTACTTTTTTTTCATGTTGGAACAACATGAAAGAATTGTGTGGAACCCTGCATTTTCTCTCATAATAAAGGCAAACTACTGATGCCATTTTTGAAATTGTATGTATATTTGGTTTAAATATTACTTGTTTACACAGTGGCTCAGTGGTTAGCACTGTGACCTTACGGCAAGAAGGTCGCTAGGTCGTGTCCTGGTTGAACCAGGAGGTCTTTCTGTGTGGAGTTTGCATGTTTTCCCCAAGTTTGCTCTGGTTTCCCCCACTGCCCAAAGACGTGAAATACAGTAGTCAACATTTGAATTGGATCAAATATTAATTGTAGATAACATAAGTGTGGTAAATTGGTTGGCATTTTGCTGGAAGATAGGGAGTGGGTCAGACCTTTTAAACAAATTATATATACATTTCAAGACAAAGCCCACTACCATGCTTCTACGGTCAAAAACAAAGCACCAGAATGGAACACCAATGGTTTCATTAAATAAAAATGAAATATTCAGTTTTGCATAATGTCTTATTCTTATCTATTTTTGCTGTTAATGACGAATCATTGATTGCGCATTACTATTTTACTTTGATTCATTTAATCAGTCTATTGACCACAATAAGCCAGAACAGACTTTCCAAACTTGTTATTGTCAGCGCACGCGTCAGATGAGCATTTCAGTAATTATTATTATTATTTTTGTAATTATATCAACTTTATCATATTTTCTAAAGCCTAATTAATGCTTAATGAACTCATTTTCGTGGTTCAGGGAGGATGTTTTTCTAAGCCACTTGTACAAGCTCATCATTCTCTGCTCATCTAGTCTCTTTTCTTCCGACGTCAAGGTTTGTTTTTTCAGCCTCCTCACTTAAACTGTCTGACGGCTGAGTGAGGGAAAAGAAACAAAACATAAATATGAATATATGGGCGAGTCAGACACTAAAAACCATAAGTCAACACTTCTAATGAGAGTCCGTGAGGTTAGAAGCCAATGAAGGGTTAATTAGTCCTAATTGGCATCATTAATCATCACTATAGCTGTCACAGAAAGAGATTGGAAACCGTGTGGAACCGTTAAGATTTATATACGTTTTTATATTCTTTTTCTGTCTGTTTTTTTTTTATTGACTTCATTTAACATATACGTTTTTATAACCGTTTTTCTTCAAGAAGTGACTTTAAAACTTACCAACAAACAAGTGACTGCATCAACCAGCGTGAAGCTTCTCGTGCACAGCAGCGCACTCGTGTGGCGAGGTTGCGTTACCACACACACACACACACACACACAAACAAAACGCAACTGTATGTTTTAATGTGTTAATCATTTACAGTCTGATGCAACAGTCCACAGAGAAAATACTCAGGGAGTAATACAGTGTTCACGTCAACTTTGGCCTTTGACTTGTCCACAAAATGAAACGCTATTCCCCATGTACAGAAATCTGAATATTTAATGCCAGAAACACACGCACACACATTGCCTCTCGCACAATGACATACACACGCTGTCTCCCAGAAAGTGAAGTGAAGTGAAGTGAAGTGAAGTGTGGTGTGGCCAAGTATGGTGTCCCATACTTGGAATTTGTGCTCTGCATTTAACCCATCCAAGTGCACACACACAGTTAGTGAACACACACATACCGTGAACACACACCCGGAGCAGTGGGCGCCCGGGGAGCAGTTGGGGGGAACGGTGCCTTGCTCAAGGGACTCACCTCAGTCGTGGTATTGAGGGTGGTGGAGAGTGCTGGTCATTCACTCCCCCCACCCCCAATTCCTGCTGGTACCGAGTATCGAACCAGCAACCTTCGGATCACGAGTCCAACACTCTAACCACCAGGCCACGACTGCCCCAAACTGAGAAGCGTCACGAAAGTAGAAAGATCAGATGAGTTGGAAATGCTGTTCGAATAATTTTTAAATGACAGAAAACGTGACTTTCGAATGGAGTGTTAGGCTTAAACCTGTATTCAAAAGAATTTCAAAATATACACACAAGGATGTTCTTATATTCTCCTCTATCAAAATGGACATTACACATGTAGGTCAGTTTTTATCACAAACCACCACAACACATTAGCTTATCGAGCCATAAATATACGATGAAACACCAGATAATCACGCAGGACAGTTTTTAAAACATGGTCTTTCCATTGTAAAAAACAAACAAACAAAAACGCTCATCAAGACGTTTTAAGTCATGCAAAAATAACCATTAAGTACAACTTTTAGAAAACTGATATAAATACTACCACGCGATAATCCACCAGTTCCACTTAAAACACTCTGACATCTGCTTAGAAAATGATTCAGAACTGATTATTTTACAGTGCCAGGTTTCCCTCATCCTGACACAGGAGAAACCCGAAATACCCACAAACGCCAGAAGATGGCGCCCAAAACCACACACCTCGGGGTGCCAATATTTAATAATCTTTGTATGCCTTTCCTTTCTTCTTTTTTTGTGGTGGTTGATATCACTTTACCACAGCTTGAAAGAAGCAACTATACGACTATAACTATATTGTTTCCCCCCCCTCAGATATTTTGTTACTGTGGTAATATGTAGCACTCCCTCCCATACTGCAAAAAGAAATTTGGCATCAAACGTTTGTAAACATGCATTTACTGACGAATTCAACACTGCTATGTGCAAAAGCCAGAAAGAGTCAATGAAAAATAAATGGGTAGACTCTTCAAATGTGTAATAATAAATATTCATAGGACTTTTTTTTCATCTCGTCTTCAGAGATTGACTCGGATCTGATCGTTTTTCTGATTGAACCCATTATGTACTAGCATACATAATAGACTGTCATGATATCGTACAGGATGCTGCAAGAATGCTCTTTTTTTGAGTGAATATATAGTTGAGCCGTATAAAAAGCAGGAAAATTGACTTAAACAGACACACAAATATACATAACTATTCTGCACTTTTTGATTTCCACAGGTTAGTTGTGAGTTTAGGCCTAAAAAGTGTTCATTTTTCTCATAATGCCCCTGTACATTAATGCTGTCCATCTCAGTCATAATCCAAAAACCTAAAGCATAACTCAAATAATAATTTACTTTTGTTACTTTGCAGACCCGCCAGAACTATAAAGCTCGCTGACCTTTTAATGCTTCCATGACATGAAAAAGCACACACTCTCAGCGTACAGCTTGTATTCTTACAGCTACAACCTTACCAGATCAAAATGTAAGGTTTTCCTCCTTTGCCGTTTTGCTTATTTTTGAAATATTTGTTTGAAATGTTGCGTTTTAAGTAGTGAAAGAAGAGGCGTGCTGATGTTCATCTGGTGCTGGTGAGTCCGGAGTCACTCCGCTCTCAGTTTCAGGGCCAAAGTGAGAGAAGAATCTAATCTACTGAACACACCTTACACAAACACCCCGATGGAAACAGGTGACTCTGCTTGGATGTGTGTGTGAGCTTATGTTTACCGATTTATGCAGCGCATGCACGTCTCATGTCTTCAGTATCCAATCAAAGCACTTCCAGCTACAATTCAAAAGGACTTACTTTAGAGTTCAGGACCTCTTGAGTTTGTATTAGTATTTAGATGAACTGGATGGAGTGTGGGGTAATAGATGCTGGCGGGATGGGGATTGGGGTCGTGAGGGCACTAGATTGAGTCTTCAGACTGGAGATGAGGGCAATAAAGTATATAGAGACTAATAGCAGGCAGTAGAGTGTCGTCACAGGGGTCACAAGAAGCAGAACGGGTGATAAAGTCACCGAATGAGAATCTGTCCACCTCCAGTGGTTATTTTTTTGTTTTTTCTTTCTGTCTCTTAGTTTCATTCTTCGCTACTCTCCTGCGCTCCGCGGTGCTCTGGATGCAGGTTTGCCATCGTGTGTTCGGCGATTTCGGCCCTTCCTCATTTCCTTCAGGTGCTTCCACTTTTTGGAGTTCAGCGGATCATGAACCGGCGCCTCAATGGCTGGATCTGGTGGGCTCTTCCCTGATAGGCTGTGCTTGCGCGACCACACTTGTTCGCAGATCTGGTCGACTGTGTTTAAATTTGGATGATCGACCAACTGCATGAAGTCCCTGTACCACAGCTTTTGATTGCTGGACTGGCCGTGACTGATGTGTGAGTGGGCGGGGCTGCGGGGGTTAACAGCAGAAGGGGCGGAGCCAGCTGAAGGCAAAATCTCCAGTGTGATGGCCAGGATAGTCTGGGTGAATCCATGCTCCATGGAGTGGCATTGATACACACCGGCGTCTCTACGCACGGCTCGCCTTACCAATAACCCTCGCTCAGTTTGCAGAACACGCTCATCTAGACGCACCTGTTATACACAAACACACACAGTGAATGCATCAAGCATCAGTTGCGATGGCACTGATAGAGAGAAAATGAAAGTCATTAATTGAAACAAAGACACACATTTATCATGTGTTATCAGCGCTGTCTGTATCCGTCTTTCTCATAATAATCCCACATATCTGCCCCAGCCTGCCTCTCACCTCCTCCCGTGGGTTTTCTGGAAGCTTCTGATAGGTCCATGTAATCTGGGCCTGCAGTGATTTTGGGACGCATTCCAGGAAGGAGCTGCTTCCATCCACAGCGAATAACCTCTTCTCCAGGACACGCTGCTTCTGATGGTCTGTGGGACACACATGCAGAACAATGTTACACTTCAAAACATTAATAAAATGTAGTTTCAATTTTACTCTACACATCAAGTGTGTGCAACATTTTACAAAAGTAAACAAAAAATACTGTATGAACCGCATAGACTCAGTAAAAAATAGATTTTTTCCAGTATGAACAACTTAAACCAAGATATATGTACTTGAGAATTAAAAAGACAAACCAAAATGTTTATTAAAAAACTGACCAATATGAGGTATGTTTCTGAAAAATATGCAGTCAAACTCGAAAAGCTATTGGGTTTCAATTCAATTTCTTTTTCTGACCCAATTGACAGATATTTTGTGTTGTTTTAGGCAAAAAAAATAAAAAAATAATTCTGATATTTTGATTGAAGACTTTGTAGATATTTGAATGAAAAACAACAAAAAGAAAGTAAGAAACAAAACAAAAAAGATGCAGCAATTGTAAAAAAAAAAAAAAAAAAAAAGACATTTGAATGTAATGGCGGATAAATGCTAAACAGGCAATATTAAAATCCTATACAGAAGTCTTATAAAATTGTGAAATTAACTAAATTGTGTTTTAAATGATACACGTGAAGATCCTTTCTAAAAGATTAACATTTAAATCTTATCAATTCAAACATAACTGTTTTAAAGTTTTACATTTTTATTGATGATAAAGTTTTTCAACAGCCATAACAGCTAGACAAGAGCCTAATGCTTTTTGTGAAAACAATGATGCAATTTTTTTCCAACGAATTTTTATTTCTTAAGAAAACAAAGCACAAAAAAAATGCATTTATATGGATCAGAAACCTGTAACAAAGTAAAAGTCTTTACTGTCAACTTTGATCATAATAATACATCCTTGCTGAATACAAGTATTCATAAAACAAAAAAATTAGTTTTGAACTAATGTATCCTTGCTTTGTTTTAATCTTACAGTCCTATAACTGAAAAAGAGTGCATTTTAGATATTCATGAGCACATTTGTAACCCATCAATTAAAGGGATAGTTAACCCTAAAATTAACCCTTCAATTAAGAGCTTCCAACCTTTTATAAGATTCTTTCTTCTGTTGAACACAAAAGAAGACATTTTCTGTGAGCCACTGACAACCATAGTAACAAACCAAAATACTATTGTAGTCATTGGCTACCAGTTTCCAACATTCTTCAAAATATCTTCTTTTGTGTTCATCAGAAGAAAGAAACTCAAACAGGTTTTAATGATAGTATTTTTTTTTTTTTTTTTGGTTAATGCTTTTATGAGCCACATTTATTTGACATTGTGAATAAATAATGAGAATAGAGAAATGTCTTCTCCTTGAGGCTGTTGGAGGTACTGCAGTTTTACCTCCTGAGCAGAGGGCATTAGGATCCCCGTTCCTCACATCCTGCCGCCGGAACCTCCTACACACATGAAAACACACACACAAGCATATTAAAAACCTTAAAGGGGTGGTCCACCACGATATCATATTTTAAACTTTAGTTGATGTGTAATGTAGCTGTGTGAACATAAACAACATCTCTGAAAGTAATACGCTCAAAGTTCAATGCGAAGGGAGACATTGGCTTTTACAGAGTTAGCTTAGCAAAGCCTACAGCGAACGAATTTGGGACTACAAAAAAATACATCCGGGCTGATGAGATCACAAACGCTTCAGCTTACGCACATTCACCTCAAGCACACACCCTGCACAGCGAAGGGGGGTGGCCAGAAGTGCTGTAATGTTATAGCAGAGAAAGCTAAAATGCCGTCTAAACGCTGCTATTTCCACAGAGCTTGTTCTGTTTCTGTTTTTGGGCTTCCAAAGGACAAGACACAAAGAGAGAAGTGCTTACAGTTTAATTTTAATTATGTTCCAGAGAATTATATAAAAATATAGCGCTAACATTTGCCAAAGGAGAACTTCCAGAATCTCTCCCAGTTCAGTGCTGGATTCGGTTAAAACTCCTCCAACAGACGAAGCTGTGGACTGTGAGCCACAACCTGTAAGTATTTTTATTTGTTAAAATTGATCAACTACAGGCACAGTTTCTAGCGTTAACAAGGATGTAAACGGGAAATGCTGTTTGGCACTGTTAACAATTTAGCTACAAATTCATATTTATCAGTCAAACCGCTGTAAACAGCCACAATCTTCAGCAGCACGTGCAGTGTCTCTCTATGCGGCCGCTTTCCGAGCGTTCTACATCTCAAATAACAAACGTTATTTATATATGTTATTATATATAAATGTTTTTATATTACTTACACATGCTTATTCCGAATATATGTGAAAGACACTTGTCAGATTTTATTTTAGAGAGCAGGCGTGAGCTGTGTGCTCTTCATTTCTGTCTGATTCAGGCAGCTGACGCTGCTAACAGCTGCTCTGAGCCTCTGACTGGACTGTTTACACAGGTCAAAAGCGCGCACTTGTAGAGGAGTGACGTGGAGCTAATCCGTGAATCACAGCACATTATGTTAGCGACCAATCAGAGCCTCTTGAGGGCGGGCATTTTTTGCATGTTAGCAGAGCAGCTGTACATAATCAAAGTAAGATATCTAAAAAAATAATGGGTATTTTCTACAAGTGAAGCATGAGCACACATCGCTTTGCATCTTATAAACACAACCAAGCCTTAAAAATACACTGTGGACCACCCCTTTAACACATCATCAGGTATGACTGTGAAACACAAATACGGTCTAACAGTCTGAGACTAATACTGAAAATGTCTCAGGATTTCTGTACCGTTTGGTGTTTGGCAGGTATCGTGTGCAGGTGTGTCCGTCCCAGGCGCAGTACGGATCTCGAGCCAGACAGCATTCGGCACAGGCTTTACCGTACATACTGCAGCGGTGCAGCGGCACCTGGACAACACCTGTGTCTGAGCCAACATACAGCTGTTGCTGGAGAGAGACAGAGGAAAAACACCGCTTGATTTACTGATGTGCTGCTTTCATGTGCTTCTATGATCTTGTTTAAAAATAGCTGACATTTCACCTCCCCTCAAAAAAGATGTATTCTTACCCGTTTGGAGGAAATCTGCATACTGACAATAGACGAAGAGTCCTGCAAAAAGAAGACAGTACAATGCTAAGTTGATGCATTAGCAAAGATTATCTCTCTTGCTACTCAAAATGTAATTTTAATTTTAATAAATTAATGCATTATATTTGAGTTTAGTTTATTTAAAAGTATAATAATTAAATAATAATTAAATTTAAAAGGGTTCTAATTGTAAATTATTTTAACTAAATAATATCCATGCAGTAGTTATAATCAATTTATGATTTTATTTAATTTATTGTTTATACGTATTAATTGTCTTTCACGTATTTATTGTCTTTCACGTATTTATTGTCAACATTGTTAATAGTATTTTTTGTATAATAATTGTACTTTGTAGTTTCTGGAACCATCACCTAAGCTTTTCACTCATCATAGCACATGTGCTGATGATGTGACAATAAAAGTGATTTGATTTGATGTGTTAACCACATTTGTAGGGCTAGTCTTTGTAGCACACACTTGTAAAGTTTGAATTTCAGTCTTTTTTTAAGGAAAACACTTGGCAGATTATGGGTGAGGTGGAAGTTAAAAAGTTAAACAAAAGCAAAATAAACTAAAAGTTAACTTCAAATTTAATAATGAAATTTATATATTATACATAATGTATATTTTACAAAACATGTAAAGCCTCTACTCAAGTTGTTAAATAAAAAATATAAATAAATCATAAAAACACAATTTAAATAATTCATTTTATGGTGCCCTCTTAGTTTATTAAATAACTGAGTAATAATAATTAATTAAATAAGCTCTTGCTATAGGGTTAACAATATGCATTTGTCTATGGTTCTTACATATAAATATGTATAATTTTCTGTTACATACTGCTCAAAAAAAATAAAGGCAACACTTGGAGTTGCATTGTGTTGTTTAAGTGTTCCCTTCATTTTTTTGAGTAGTATATAATATAGTGACATAAATAAAGTAATTAGATATGTGATAATGACACTGTAAAAATTAGATTTTTTTCTACATTAGTATTTCCCTGTATTGAGTTTTAGTCTATCTTAGCCCTCTAAATGAAAGCCACACATTGTTGTGTTCACCTTAAAGACGTGCAGCTCCTCCAGCAGCAGCTCAGTGTTGCTCCAGCTTCCCTTTGGCACCGAGATCACCTTCAGCACAGAACCCACATCTGCAGAAAAAACACACAGAGGCTTTAACCTGAGCCGTATCCATCCACTAAATACATATGCTTCAATATTCAGTCAATACTGTACCTGTGCCGATGAACATGACATCATAGTGTCCGTCGGCTGCATTGACTCGGTCTACAGTAATCTGAGTGAAAGTGTATGGGATACCGGTGCGCAGGAACAGCGGTCGGCCACCCAGAGGAGTCACTGGATTAAACATTAGCGGATGGTGCCGTGCAAACTGTATTACGTTATCAGGAAAACCTTTGGTAGACTCGAAACTGCCGAAGGTCTTACTGGGACACTGAGGAAGAGGGAGAGACAGAGAGAGAGATATACTGTATCTGTAGAATCCGGAAACACAATCCGCTCGTGATATCAACAGGTGACACAGGTCAGCAAGTTCAAATGTTTAACCAAGTAATAATGAATCTAAATGCACTTTTACTTTTTTAACATTCCCACAAACAAATGTATATGGCATCGATGGCTTTGATGCTTCAGTGTGTTTAGACTACCATTCAAATGTTTTTTTTTTTTTTTTCAAAGGAACCATTGTTTGGAAATAATGCAATAAATTTGTTAAAAGTGACAGCAAAGACATTTATAATGTACAAAAGATCTTTATTTTAAATAAATGCTGTTCTTGAACTTTCATGAATAATGGATCACCATCTGCACACAAAATGTTAAGCAGCGAAACCAAGGCCTGCAACAAAAATTTAGTAACTCCTGCCAATGATTATGTTTACTATTTTATTAACAAACTGGCAGAACAAACTGGGAAAAACTTTTTGTAACGTTTTAATATTATTAGTATTTTTTATAAAATCATTATTAATATAAAAAAAAAATATATATATATATATAAAACTATCTTAGATGTTTTTGAAACTTTTTACAGGTGTATATTGCGATATGTAGGGCATCTGTTCATACCATGCCTGGCCGTGGGTACGGCACTTTACCCTGGAATGGAATCCACTGATAATTGGGTCCCTCTTTATGGGCAAAAGGTCCTAAAAATGCTCGGCGAATGTCATTCATGGTATAGAGACACACTGCAGAACCTTGGAATACACTACTGTAAGACACAAAACACACACACACACACGGCATTAACATGTTACAATACTGAGAGATAAAAATAGTCATAAAAATGCTGAATGCAAATATTTAGTCCTATGTTAGTCCAAACATAAATGCCCAGTTTACCTGAATTCACTTTGCATTATAATTTTTATGCTAAAAATACGTCATAAGTAAATTAAAACACTTCTAGGCAATTCATTGTTTAATTCTTAAAGGCACAGTTTTCAAACAAATTCAACTGTCATCATGCTTTTTCTGTATGACAAAAACAATGTATTGACATTTTTCAAACTTTAAGAATTAATTTTTTATTTTTCATCCAGAAAATAAAGAAGTCATGACAAGAAGGTTAGTGACCATTACTGAATTTAACGTTAAAGCCTTTAAACCACACCCTTAGATGAACTCTGACCTGGAGGTGGTAAAGACGGTGTAGATAAGCGGGTTCTTTTTGTCACGGGTCTGCAGTAGGAAAACGTCCCCTAAGGGCCCAGACAAAGGTCAGATTGTCAGTTGTACAATATCAGCGTAATTTAACTCTAGTGTGTCTGTGCGTGTTTGTGCGTCTTCTTACGGAGTTCATCAAAATGCGTTTCAGTGCCATCATTGCCTGGTACAGAACACACAAGACGAGCCTTTAGAAATGTCGTCCACTTGTTTACTAGACTGCGCTGTCCTCCCATATCGTTCTGGTACAAAAAACAACACAAATCAAATTGATGAACAAACTGTAGCCATTAGGCACTAATTAAACAGTCCTGGTAAATGATTGGTTCCTAACCCTGCAGAGCTGACCAATCCGAGAATAGGTAACCTTCCCGAATCCCTGAGCTTCTACAGCAGTTTCCCTGAAGAAGAAGAAGACTTTATCGTCGTCAGGGTTATCGCTCTCGGGAACACCAAATGCCGCAATAAACTTGGGCTCTGAAACACACAGAATCATAGGGGCTTATTGTCATTATTCAAAAACAGATAAACATAAATGCATCCGAACGAATGAGTCTGTAACAAATAAGGGTGTGCAAGATAAAGATAAGGAGAAATAAAAGTCATATATATATATTTAGGTAAGTCTTTACAGTATAGGAGCACTACTGTACATTAATTCATGCTGAACTTAACAGTTAATGTATGATTCAAGCATTAATTAATGACTACTGCATCAGCAACAAATAGATATATGAACTGCTATTAATTAAATCTGTCATGAATCTATTGATTTAGCAACATATTTTAACAGTGTACTGTACAATGAAAAAAAGTGTTATCATCACAAGGCAATACCAAGTATTTTAGCTTGTAGTTTGTCTTTTTATTTATTTATTGCAAGAATACATGCATATTAATGCACCCATATATAAAGTATTAGCCTAGTTTAAAAATCATGTCATATGCATGCTTAATAATATCATTCCAATCATTCTAGAGGGGATACAGTATTGTTATATTTAATTATATATTATTTACAAATTAAAAACATACTTATATATAAAAAAAGACTTTTATAAATAAACAAACAGAAAAAGATTTCAAGCACAAACGCACCATTGAGCCACCGAGAATCGTGCTGTTCAGTTCGTATGGAGGGTTTTTGTCCCATACTGCGAAAGATCGTAAAGTCCCGCCCCATCAAATCAGTGGCCACGCCTGCATAAAGCTCATCACCTACATGATGACAGAGAGATCATTACTAATTGGTCAGGATGTATCAGCATTCCCACCAAGCAATTTTTTGTTTAGTCATCAAATAGACAAACTAGGCAGACTTGACGTGTAGTCATTGATTCCTGTCTATCTGACGACTAGTCTATTGTTGGACTATTATTTATTTGTCTATTAGATTTCCACTGATCAAATTCAGTTTAGTTTTACCCAAGATGTTCATGTTTGGTCTATTAGATATCTTTTAAACACAAAAAATGCTTGCTGGATTGTTTACATGAGAAATAGAAAGATGAAGGGTGACAGATTACCAATCAGAACAGAAGCTGATGTGTGGCGTGGGTCGTACGGACTCTTTCCTTTTCCATCTTCTACCAGAGAGGGATCGATTCTAAACACATGATCCTGTAGAGACAAAGCAAAATGTAGCAGTGTATTTGGCCATACAAAAGCCAAACTGGGCTGGATTTACAGTACATCCAAACATACAAACTTACCTCAATCTTCTGTCCCACCTCCACATAAGCACAGGTGGGGTGAAAAGCCCCCGTACCACAGGCGTACAGGTGAGTTCGATTATAGTGGTGGAGCACTTTCACGTAGTTTACGCAATCCGTCTGCAACACACACACACACACACACACACACACACACACACACACACACAC
>CAIGQV010017835.1:12548771-12587065 GCA_903798115.1 Danio jaintianensis | reverse complement strand
GTGCATTCAAGTACATCCAACAAGGTTCACACCCCCCATCCTGGGAGATTTATACAAGAGTAGAGCAGAAAAGTGCATCCCAGCGCCCTTCACATCTCTTTAAGCAAAGAGGCTGTGCCAACGCAGCAAATCGTACATCATCATTACAGCCAAGGCTGGAGCGGGACACACTCGCACACACATACACACACACACACACACACACACACAGAGGAAGACTCTTCAACATGAACCAGGCCTTAAAACCAGACTAAATGCTGCTAAGTCCAAAATAAACAAACAACAATTAACCTTAAGACCTCAATGCCGCAGTGACAACACCAGACAAAACAAGCCAAATGAGAGAAAAGAGAAGGAGGTAACTGTGTCATAAGCCTCTCGGTTCATGACGCTTGGTGTGAGCGAGACCCTGAAGAGAGAGAGAGAAAGAAAGAGTGAGGGAGAGTGAAAGAGAGGAGGAGAAAGGAGTCGATTGTTCTGCTGAGCGGCTCCTCTGGACTGCGACCAACTGTCAGAACCTCCAGTAAGGGAGCGAAAGAGAAAAGAAAGATTGAAACGCATAAGGAAAGGCCTTTGCTCACATGCGGGGAGAAATAAAGGGATAGTCAAGATTCTGCCCCCGGTATTTCACCCTCACGCTGTTCAAAACTGGCACGACTGCATGAGAGTTCATGAGAAAAGTGGAAATGTCTGATTAAATGGGTCTGTTCTCATCATCACATGTACTCATGAAACTGCTTCGCTTCCAAGTCATTTTTGCAGGTTGAAAGCTCCAATATTGTACAACACTTGATTACAGCATCCACATTATCCAGTGGTTCTTTTGTGAAAAAAGAAAGAAAAAAAGCCATGCAGTTTAAAACGAAAGTATGAGTGAATGATGGAGTAAACTAGCACTTTGTTCTACTTAAGAAGAAACAAGAGAAATCTTTATCATTTTCACTCTTTGTACTGAAAAGAAACAACCCACCTTGCTAGTTTCTCTTCTGTTTTGGTCTTTGTAGGTCCCACAAGGTCACGCTGGCACACAAACACGAGCTACTCTCTCCTTCTTGGTCTCTGTGACTCTCTCTCTCTCTTTTTTTTTTCTCTCAGGCACAAAGATGTGAACATAAAACGCTCAAAACTGTCTTGCTTTAGATCAACTACTATACTCTCAGAGATAAATCTGTGTATACACAACAAAGACAGACACAAATCCCTTCAAATGGAGTCCAGAGAATGAATTTGGCAGCTCTTAGCACTGTCAGGAGCAAAACGGCAAGTTTCAGCATGTGTGTGTGTGTGTGTGTGTATGCGTGTGTGTGCATGTGTGTGTGTGCATGTGTGGCTGCAGTGATCACCCAGGTCAGCCACAAACCCTCAGTCCATTTAGAATAATACACATACAAGTACAAAGCTCTCTCACACAGGCACTCTGTCAGAATGATAGATAGAATGAACTTTAAAAGAGACAAAAAGGAGGAAAGAGAGATATAGAGGAAGAGTTCAAATGAGAAAGGGGTTGAATTTATTGCACCAGCTGTCTAAGAGTCTCAAATCTCTTCCTTTGACTGAATGTGTAAGTCTCTGTATGTATGATAAGCATAATTTTTACCATTGGTCATGCTAAACATCCAGACCATCATCTGTAATTGCCCTAGCAACTATCACCATCACCTAACACCATCAACTGCACAGCAATGCCCTGGCAATCACCCACAAAACTACAGCAACCACCTAGTAAGTCATTGTGTCCATGAAGGAGCTTAATGTCAATTTACAGTCCCTGTAAGTGCACCATAGCAACTGCATAGCAATGCCCTGGCTACGACCTACTCTAAGCCTAACCAAATACATGTATTACAGTGTTAATTCATCATTGTTAATGTTAGTAAATAAAATTGAGGTTGATAATTCTTAGTCCGACATTGGATTTTATTGCATTAGTATATGCTGATTTTAACATTAAGTGTGACCAATGTGTATAATGATATTGGTATTACAGTGTAAACATAGTTTGTCATAAACAAAAAGGCTATATATTTAAGTTAAAAGATTGTTAGACCTAGCCAGTCATTTTAGGGTTAGGATAAGGGATAGATTATGCAGTTTATACAGTGTTAAAATCACTACATTTGTATTTCTGTAAACCACATACATAGTTTTTGCATCAGATTGGAAAACCTGACAATTTCGACATTGTGGGGACCAGCCATTTTAAATGATTGAAAAACGAATACAAAATGTTTATCTGAATGCAAAAAGATTTCTGTGAGTGTGTGTTATTTTTAGGCTAGGGCTAGGTTTATTCAGTAGAGAAAAACTGTTTGGTCAGTGTGTCATTGTGTGTCATTTTGTGTGTGTTTGGCATGGATCCATGGTTGCAGGGCTCTGTGCAAACACTTCCAAAGGGTTAAGGACTTAAAGGACAAAAAAGAGGTATTCTCTCTTTTTCTCTCTCTGTGTCCCAGATAATAACGCTCCTTAACCCCAGTCAGTTTTTTTCTGATTACCATGGTAACACCGGGTATTTGATTTGTGCACTGCTGTATAATCTTTAAAGTCTATTAAACACTTTAAACCCCTTGAGTTCAAGAGGTACTCTGATACTGTACTCAATGACCACTATAGCTGTGTGTTAGGCTGTGTGTGTGTGTGTCTATACAGTATATGCAATGTCCTGTTAAAGTATTGTTCCTGGTATATAGAGTTTGTAGGACCAGTTGTGTAAAAAAGGCCACAGACTGTTAAGTTCTAAATGCAGTTAAATCAGAAAGTACCCTAGTAAAACAACAGAAGATGTTATTTCAATACACTTGGCACTAAATGAAGGGTGTTTCTCTAATAAATTTTGAATAGAGGACACAGGAGTTCAGAAAGTTAGACACTGTTGTCCCACACCGCAACATCCCACGACTTAAACAAATGAGCATTACGTCAACAAGGGCAGCTGACGTCAATAACAGCTGATTCATGCATAGGAGAGATTCACTTCTTGTTAAAGGACTGGGTCTTTCTGTTGAGTGCTTTTCTACAAGTCTCTTATGTAATGCAGAAAGTGACGTAATTTCAACCAATTTTGGCTTTGTGGTTTTAATAAAAAGTTAAATCTCTTACTCTTACTAGTTTACATTTTAGTCTATTAAACATCTCGTAACAACGTAAACATGTTTCTCTGGATTTACTGAATGTATTGGCATGTTTTTGAGTAAGATGTTAAGATTTGTTTCATTTTACAAAGGTCTGATAACTTTTCTTACAAATATCAAACAAAATATTGTAATTTAGAACGTACTTTCCCTAGAGAATTACAATTGGTCAGAATAGCAAAATTATTGTTATAATGAAAAATCAGGGCTATTTCACCAATAGCTGAAAAAAAAAAAGACAGTGGCATTGTGTTGCCTAAAAATGTTACAATTTAAACATCTAGTTTTAACAGTTCTCTGGAGCAATGTAACAGAAATATATAAATAATAAAGGCATAATAAAAATCTATTAATTTAATTAAAATGAGAAATGTCTAAAAAAACACTTTAAAAGGCGTTTAATGAAACTATAATGATCTTCAACAATCTGTAAGATTTAAAGGGTCATAAAAAAACAAACTACACTTTAAATTGTTTCTGTAGATTTGAGGCATATGTATTACACATTAAAGAAAAAAAATGTCAGCATTGTTTAATTGCAATTATAGATGAAAACCGGATAATATTGATTTGACAAAACACCCAAAAACCATGTAATTTTTTAACAAAGACCATCACTAGAATGACAGGTGTCCTATTAATGGCCAGTAAATGTACTCAGGACATCATAGTGTATATATGTGTGTGTGTCCATCTCAGGCCGTGTCAGACTTTGGGTCAGTGTTTCTTGATTTTTAAGAGCCGTAGCAAATCACCATGACCGTAGTCGACACACCAACATGACATAAAACAAATTCCAGAACTAAGAGGGTGATTATCACCACGGCGACATCGCTGTGTCACCCATTGGGCTCTACCCAAAAAGCTCAAATCTGATAGGCCTGTAGGCGAGACTCACTGCAACTTGCGTAAAGTCATAATAACTCACCCAGTGGATAGTTAAATGTGCTAATTTAGGCTAAAGACACACCAGCGTTCAGAAAGTGAAAATTACACGCTCCGCATCCCAGCCCTCCTGGTTTAAGACTTTTGTTTCTCATGGGTCTGTTTTCTTCTCACACTCCCCTCTGACATTCACAAAACTTTGCCTCTGAACCTGTGATTAGGGTCTGCACACATTCCACACGCTTCTCAAAGTGAATATTATCTATAGTCTCTCTGTTTCTCTCTCTCACTTCTTCTCTCCCTCTTTATCTCTCCCCCCAGGGTCAAACCATCATGAAGTTAAACCCTTTCACACATAATCCTCTGTGTCTTTGAAGTGGCCAGCAAGGTAACACAATTCACACACATAATAATCCACACATTTACTATTACTGTGACATTTTTTTGTTTGTAATTAAACCTTATTAAAGCAACTCTAAAATAACTATTTATCATTTGGGTGAACGTGTATTTAAAAAAAAAAAAAGCACTTCACGAGTGTTTATTTACACTTTTGAAATTGCATTATGGGACCTTGATCTCCTTTCTAAACACTTTAATGTTGAAAATTGAACTTTAAGTGATTTTACTGACATGTTTATTGATTGAAGCAATACATTCTCTGGGTAAATCGTGTAAATTATGGTATAAAAACTGAGTAACGAGTTACATTTGTGCACTTAAATAATAAAATAAGAAAAAACTAAATTGCTAAAATGCAAGTGTCAGTAAATTATCTCCAGTTATTTTTTTCCAGAAAACGCTAATCCTAATAAGCTACTAATATTTTATGTGTGAACTATTCTGAGAGTTAGTTTACACATAATTTAAAAGTTAATTCTAGGCCTTGTTTATAAATAGCATTACGATTGAATCAATCTAATCCCAAGTGGATGACACTATAAATAAAGATATAGAATACAGAAGTCTAAACATCTTTTGCGCTTGTCTACTTTCAACCTCTTTAAGTTCAATCAACTGTCCTTGTGGAACAAACTAAGCACTCATGATGAAATGATGAAACAATGAAAAAATAGAACAATAAAACAACATATGTTAAAAGTAAACATCAGCTAAAGCAAAATAAACTGAAAGTGAAAGTATTTTCCATAGTAAACTAAATGTAATTTTACAGTAAGTGCGTGTCTCTGTTCATTCAAGTAAACCAAATTTTATAAGAGACCACCTAAAAACCATCAAACCCTCATCAAAATTCTTCAAATATCTGTTTCAGCTCTATGCGCAACACACACGCACACTGTTTTTCTCATGAGACTGATTTAGCACTAGACCCAGGTCACTTCCGCTGGGACAAAGTCTTTGACCCAGTAAAACCAGTGGGAAAAGCAACATAAACCACACACACCGATGAGGTCGATCCCTGGCTCCACCCCCAGGTAGGATTATACATGATTGACAGGTGCTTAATAAGCAAACTGACACTGATTAACATGACTTCAACCTTCTCTGAACTTCTTTTTTCCCCCCCTCCCTTTCTATTTTGTCTAGGAGAAGTGGAGGTCATACTTATTTGGATGGAACTGGAAGTGGATTTGGAAAACACTTTGGCAATCCCCTTCTCTCCTTCCCGTTCCTGTCCCTGCCTTCACATGCAGTTTCTGAATCCCTGGAGCGGCTGAAGATCTGTTCCCAGTAAGAGCTGTCAGAAGAGATTCTGGAGACTGGATAAAGAGACGGTGTGTGTGCGAGCGTGTCACAGCATACCGTCAGGAAGCTGTCAGGGCCTCTGGTATAATACTAATGATCATATACACACACACACACACACACACACACACAGCAGTAACGTTATTCATGTGGATGGTGAGAGATTATCAGCGGCTTGACTGATTCTGCTGGGAATGTGATGGGATGAGAGTGGCGGATCACTCCTGGAGTTTGAGCCTTCGACCCACAAGTATCTGGGTGTCAGTTCCCACACAAACCCAATGGGACCATCTGAATGTCACACACTTACCGAGGCATTGCCGCACTGTATAATACCTTACATTTAATCCCTTGTCGGTTTTATTGCGGTTTTGCTAAATTTTAAGTTTGGCTTCTACTCTATCTTTCTGTCACACGCACACACATAGACCGACTTCCTCTGGATGAGCTGTCTCAAAAGAGGCAGAAATCCCCTCTATTAGAGTGTAATTGGAAGGCAGGGGCAGCAGTAAAGGATGATAGATGGGTTTTACACACACACACACACCTTGTTTCTCGAGTGTCTGTTAAAACTATGATTGGGCCATGCAGGTGGGCCATTTATGGTTTTCAAGGAACCGCCCATCTGGGAAATCACCCTCAGAAAGAAAGAGCAAGATGTACTTAACAGGTCAAGGGAAAATCTCACACACACAACATTAAAGGGCATTTAGTCCTCTGAAAGTTGCTTTCAGTAAGACAAAAAGACACTTTTCTCCTCATCTTAAGCCAAAAAATCCAAACCCCATCTATTATGGGTCAGACAGGGAGACTGAGACAGAGATAAATCTTTAAAAATTCTCAGCCTGAGAAACTGGAATTGGTGATATGTGGGGGAACAAATTATTTAATGGCCTGCAAACAATAACAAATGCCCTATAAAAATGTCCTTAATTGCATTTACAGGTGCAAACTGCACAGCAAAGTTACAGTATCTAACATCTTTTTAAAGCAATCCAGTTTCATGATAAATACATGCCTGTGGCAACATTAAAAAAAGACATTACGTTGCTTTTGCACATTTCGCAGCAATGTTTCTTTTCTCAGAAACAGATCAATTTGCTCATGGAAATGTTTCATTATACTGGTTCATGCATGCAATTTGGGGATCAAATGGCTAATAAGAGACACTAAAAAGTTAATGCTTTATCATTAACTGACAGTGTTTAAGAAAAAGAAAGTCAAATAAAGATGAATTTACTGAAGCAACTATGTCATATTAGCTTGTCTTTATACTGCTCTGAGGTCTCTTGTCAAATCTGAGTGCTTCTAATCATAAGTTTAATGCTGTACCAGGTGAGTTACTGAGCAGGTTTACAACATTAGAAAATGAAATGAAAATCTTTTAACATTTATAAACAATGACATTTTGGGGGGCCTGAAAATACAAACTTTTGAAAACAAGTTTCATAGATTGTTTTGAGGCAATATTTGAATATTTTGCCAGAAAATGTGCTTAAGTGAGCCTTAATTCATGGATCTGTCCCTTAATCATAATGTATGAGAAAAGGAATAAAAGTTCTAGATGTTTTACAGACTTTAGTGTTCTTATTCCACTGAACTGAGCAGTGAAATGTATGTACTGTACGTGACGAGAATCACAAAGCATTCATAACCACCATCTTTATCTTGTGTATCCACAAACAGATATGTAACATCTAATAACAAATATCAAGTACCTGAACGTGTATAACCACAGGGATAGTGCAGGTTTAACCCTTTTAACTAGTACATTTTTAAACTTTTTAAGGCCATTATGAATGAAACACCTATAGCACATTTGTAGTCATAACAAAGCACATTATAACTATAAAGATATAATCTACAACACCATTGAATCAGCAACGACAACAACAAAAACACATCTAAAGCCTAGAACACTTCTGTGAATTTAAGACTTTAAGGTCTATTTTTTTTGTTTTGTTTTTAAGCCTCCAAGGAAACTTTGAACCAAATCTACATAGGGAGTAGACATCAGCTTTGTGTGCACACACTCAAGACTTTGTGTTTAGTTTGGTGAATGTTTAATTTAATTCAGTAATGAGCGCAGCTGCAAGAGAAGTGAACAAACATCATTTCACACAGCACAAACCGCCTATTAACACGGACTGAGAAAGAAAAGCAGAAACAGCTTCAGCGAGTAAATAAAGTGTTATTCTATACTACTACTTTGTTTATTAAACAGAATGATAGTGTAACTCGAACTGATTAAAGTAATGCAACAGACTCAAAGACATGGAATCTGTCTAATTAAACTAAACATCTGTCATCTGATTTATTTTTAAAATGCACCATAATAATCTTGTTATGAACAATCTATCCATGCGATTAGTTTATTTATTCATTTATATATATTTTTGACCATGAAATTTTTTATCAAATTGTTGTAATTTCATCTTCTGGTGAAATAACTGACTTCTCCAATCTTTAAGTCTTCTTAAAATGTAATAATTTCATATAGCCAATGCATGCTTTTATTCAGACATGTCTGCATCCAGTCAACAGCTGATGGAAAGAAACCACCATATACGTTCTTTTTCAACAATATTTTTCACTCAGGTGTACATTACAATACAAAGGAAGTTATCAATTTCTACTAGTTATAGTGAGAATATAAATGACATTTACCTCAATTACAAATTTGCCATTAGAGGCTTATCATGGATGTTTTTTTTTTCTTTGAAAATTCCAGATGGTGACACGTGGAATATTCCAGCCACCAATATGAGAATATTAAAAACAGAATCAAGTTTTGACACAGAAACTGGCTCATCTTGAAAATGAGACACAGTGATCAAAAATGCATAGAAAAAAACAACTAAAAACTAAATTTTCCACCTTCATGAAAACATACAGCATGAATTAAAAGCAACGAAAAAAACATATTTTATGGACTCACTCTCGTGTTGTTTCGCAGACCTATAAATTTCTCTCGCACAGGACACAAATGGAGGTATTTAACAGAATGTCCAAGTTTTCCCCCCCATACAATCAAAATGAATGTTGACCATGACTAGACCTCATTCCAATATCTCCTTTATGATAAGAGGCTGTGCAAATGATTGACTAGGCCTTTAATCCCAAGACATTGGGGACACTTAAAGCGATACTTTGCCCAAAAAGGAACATCTAAATGACAAGTACCGTTTTGATTAAAGATGCTTAAAGAAAACACATGCTTTTCTCTCCAATGTAAATTACGCATAAGCTCATGTCATTATGTAATGAAACACTTGTGCTCCAGATAGTCGTGCGGCTGTGGATTAAAGGCAGTAATGTAAATAATGTTCAGTTTCTTGAGCTTTTTGCTACATAAAGACCTCAATGTATCATTAGGAGTCATTAGTATTAACTTTGTTTTCCTGTATGTTTTTTGTTTTTGTTTTTTTAAAGCACCAAAAGTCATTGACTAGCTTTTCTCCACAATTTCAACTAAAAATCTCCTTTAATGTTCTAGTGTAGAAAAAAGTCACCTGCATCTTGGATGGCTTAAAAATGAGAGAATTAACAGCAATTTTAGATGAACTATAAATAAATGAGTTTATTTATACATTTTGATTAAGATGCTACAGAATTTCTTTTACTTTCTGCTTCTCTTCATCAAATACATATTTAAATTCTTCACCATTATGAACTCATCGAGGTTACATTTAAATAAATATGCTAATCATTATTAATTGCAAATTTTAACGAAAGCTAATAAAATAAAATAAAAAATAAATAAAATAAAATAAAAGCCTGAAGTTTCTAAGGAATGCAAGTAGGAATTCTCGTCTTTGTCTCATCACCCACACACACATTGCTATTCCTTCATAAGAGGTCAATATCAGCAAACATCCATTAAAAAAAGCCCATGCTAATGAGAAATTGTGAAAAATGCTATTTCTAATCACTTTTTTGGAATAATTACAACAACAAAAAAAACGATCTGATCGGTAGCATACAACATAGTAAAAAGAAACCAAAGAATTCCACATTTCACATCTCCACACACTTATACACAGACAAAACTGCCCCACTATCTGCTTTGAGGTGCCCTAGGGCAAATAACCATCGAGGGTGTGTACAGCAGCCAGGTGTGTGTGTGTGTGTGTGTATGTATGTGATTGACAGGTATTGATTTACTACAGCTGAGAGTGCTAGTGGGCAGAATCTCAAAAGCAATGAACCTTCAGCACTACACACACACACAGTCATTATATTTCACTTGATCATTCGTTTCTCCAGTAGCACTTCTGCAGTATGTAAATATGTCAGCTGCAGATGAGTGTTATCCCACTCCAGAAATCAAATAAGTTTGCTAAGACAGGATTATTTTTTTTGGCTCACTAACACTAAAGCAGGTTGCTTGTTAGAGGTTTGTGGGTATCAAATCAGAAACTGTAACCACCCCCATCTCTCCTTATCCTTGGACTCAAACACACACTCACACACACACACACAAACACACACACATACACACTGCTATCTAGGCAAGTCCGATATCTTCTATCTTCTTTCATTATTTAAAAGCTCCTGCTGAACACACACTTTATTCGACCACTATGGAGTAATGAGCTAGGATGCAACCTAACCACACACACACACACACAGACATGAGCAGCATACTATTTAGGGGTGTACGTAGGGACACATTCACCCCCCCTTTTCATGCATTTCTACACACACACCCATTTCTACTCTCTGATGAGCATTAGCTAATCCACACTGACGGGCCTTCTCCATTACCCATAATCCCTAATGCTTTTTTAATGTATCATTCTTTCTTTTCTCTCCGACTGGGTCTCTGTCTCTCTATATATATAGTGGCATTTTTAGCCGATGGATGTGTGTGTCCAGTCACACTCAGTCCAGCTCTATTAAAAGGGAAATCTATCAGCGTCACACAGTCATTCGCACCTTTTACAGAGGTGTCACGCTGTATTCTGTGCCCCATCACAATCATCTCTATGGAGGCCGAAAGTGAACAACTAACAGTTCAAAAAGAAAGTTAAAAAAGCAAAAGGAGGTATTTTACCTATTTAGTTTTGAAGCGTCTTAATAATTCCTTAAGGAGATGATTCTTGTCACCAAGTAACATGAACTAGGGCAATTCGCTCATCACAAATCGGGACCAAGGCAAGCACTTGTAGTAAATATAAATTTGATCGAAATTTTAACCATGGAATATCAGTAGCCAAATCAGTATCAGCTGATAAATGCTTATTTTTTTATTCATTCATTCATTTTCCTTAGTTCCTTATTTATCAGGGGTCGCCACAGCGGAATGAACCACCAACTATTCCAGCATATGTTCTATGCAGCAGATGCCCTTACCCAGTACTGGGAAACACCCATACACTCTCTCATTCACACACACACTACGGCCAATTTAGTTTATTCAATCCACCTATACCACATTTCTTTGGACTGTGGGGGAAACTGGAGCACCCGTAGGAAACCCCACACGAACATGGGGAGAACATGCAAACTCCACACAGGAATGCCTCCTGGCCCAGCCGGGACTCAAACCAGCGACCTACTCGCTCTGAGGCGACAGTGCTAACCCCTGAGCCACTGTACTGCCCTGCTTATTTTTAAGAAAATTAATTATTGTCTGATTAACTCTGGATTATTTCCTCTGTTTGATCCACTTCAGTTGCATGCTGATGGCCATGAAGGGTTTTGAAGATTGGTGCCTTTCTCATGCTTTCACGTATCTCCAGAAGCACTTTGGTAGAGTTTATGAAAAAGGGAAGACAAGAAAGAAGTTTTTTCCAAGTGAATATATACAGTAGGTCTTCAGAATTGCAATTTGTAAGAAGAATTGTCAAGATGGTTTGCTGTATTTTTCAGTTATTCTAACAATGTGGTCTGATATTTCATTCATTCTTTTTTACACTGACAAATCTTTCCAGCCCAAACTGGTACCTGCAGGTCATAATGGTTTATCTGTTGCCTCTTTAATCATGGCCTTATAACAACAGACATACACACTCACACGTACTACACAAACAAGCACACTCGCTGATTTAAAAAGTATGCGTTCAGGAATACCTCCCTCTTTTTAATCAAGCAACAATGTTTTGTCATTTTCAGACCCATATGAAGACTCAAACACACACACTTGTGCGGGCACTGTTTAATGACATCATACCTCTATAGGCTAAGAAAATAAACATAGTGATGGAAAAATTCTTTAGCCAAAAGCAAAATTTATCAAGGCCAAAGTTATGCATTATCTTTGTTATCTCCTGAGGAATTAGTGTATATTTGTGTGTGAACAGGTTTAACTATACTTGTGTGGGTCAAATAGTCAGAAATGTCCTCGCAAAATGTAATAAAACATGTCGAAACTGATTTTGAGGGCATTTGAAACGCTACTCATTTTTTGAAATGCTCATAAATTACCTTTATCCCCTATCTAAAGATCTGAGGTTTAGCAAATGCCATCACGAACACAAAAATCAGAGGTATACCTCCATTCAAAAGATTCTTTGAAAGAAATTAATACTTTTGTTCAGCAAGTATGCATTAGATTAACTAAATATGACCGAAAAATTTTCATAATGTTGCAAAACACTTCATTTAAAATTAATGCTGCTCTTTCTTATATTCTTATCTTTTGTTATACTAATCAAAGAAATACAGCCTTGATGAGCTAGAAACTTCAAAAACAGTAGCCTAAACAATCTTACTGACTCCAAAATATATAGCGAAACTGCATTTAGTGTGTATTTGTGAAAGTTTGCGTATGTGAGAAGTGAAATGTGGCAACAGCAGCACAAAAGATCATCACAATGACCTTAATCAGCACATTCAAACACACACTTACGTCATAAACACACACACGCACACACCGGTACTACATAAACACCTAAACATACATGATGTGCATTTGCTACGGTATCCTTACAAAAATCAAAACTCTCCTTCACTGCTCTCTAATCCTTCCTGATCTGTCATTGTGCCCATATCTGTTCATCTTCTCCTCTCCCTCCATGTTTGACGTCCCACCTTAAGTAAATTGACCTGGTCAATGTTTTTGCACTTGTTGACTCGGTCCTGTTCTTCTCGTGTTTTCATATCCTCTAAAATTCTCAGTGGACACACTCAAGAAAGTCACAGAGACTCCACATAAACAAACTCAGTATCTGAATAATCAAAACAGGAAAAGATAAGCGTTTTTGATAGCTCTGTTATTGTTAAATTATTAACCTCTGCAAGCTATATCCCAAACAAGCGGTTCGGATTGGCTCAAGCTACAAGCAAAGATAAGTTCAGACTTCAAAAGACTTTAAAAGATTATAAAACGGCTTATGATGTGTCATCACAAAAACAGTGGTTATAATAAATACAACACAATAAAAGGTGCTCATAACAGTCTTGCCCTTGTTAAAGTTTTACACAAAGAAATTGAAAGTGTAAAAATGTCTATTTAGCTATTCAAAGCAGAAGAAAACCCTCAGAATAACATCAGAGTTCATTCATAATGTTGTGAAAAACAGTGTCTGAGCACGTGCACATTGCTTAGAGCAGTAATTATGCAATTAAGGTGCTTGTATGCCTATGCTTGTATGCCTATAGAAGTATTGTGTTTGAGTGAGGTAAAGCTTAATTGCAATATTGCCCATATCTCAACACTAGTTTCACAATATTACTTCTCTAAAAACTAATCTAATAAGAGAAAAATAAGAACTGTTTTTCCTTAATGTATTACAGAACTATAGTTGTCAGCAGATATATTGGATTGATTTAAATAAGTCATGTACCTAAATGTACACCAAGCACTTTATACAAGTGTCAGAGCGGGAGATTGTATCCACAGATCCTCAATATTAAATCACTCAAGTGATTTAAATTGGAACATCTCTAGAAAATAAAAGAAAAATACAGTTCTGGCTGATAACAATAAGCTGTTAATGACCAATATATGATAAAACTCACTTCTAAAAGCTTCCTTGTACAGTACAGTATCTGAACATGTGAGGTAGAACTTTAAGATCGAATCAACCTTCCCATCTTCACTTGACTTGTATGTCTCAAACAGATATATTAGAGTCACTAAGTTACACTGCTTTTCCAGAGATGATACCGCAGGCATCAATCCAGAATATTCAATATGTCTTCATCTGTCTGTCTGTTCCATAGTTGTACAACAGTAGAGAAAAGATTGTGTAACAATAGTTTTTTAACAAAGTTTAAAATAATTCTCATTCAATCGCTATGTTTCAGCTTAGTCCCTGATTTATCAAAGGTCACCCCCGCAGAATGAAGCACCAATTACTCTGCCATATGTTTTATGCAACCCAGCACTGGGGAAACACCCATACACTCTCTCATTCACACACACAATCATACACTATGGCCAATTTTGTTTATTCAATTCACCTATACCACATGTCTTTGGACTGTGGGGGAAATTAGAGCACTCGGAAGAAAACCCATGCAAACACAAGGAGAACGTGCAAACGCCACACAGAAATGCCTCCTGGCCCAGTCAGGATTCCAACCAGTGACCTTCTTGCTGTGAGAAGACAGTGCTAACCACTGAGCCCCCTCAAAAGAATTTTCAGTAATTGCTTCATCTACCAGTAATATCCTAAATGGTGAAATTGTTGGGTTTTCTGACATCAAAAAGGCATGTGATAACCCAAAAAGTTTTATTTTTCAACACATGCTCATTGGAAAAATGTGTTCAGGATACATTTCTGAGAACTGAGAAATATGTGCCTCTGGGTACATAATGGCTGCATTTTGTGTGGAAAACGAATGCTACAGGGTGGTACCACTTACCACTTACCTCCGTATGGACGGCTTTACCAGCGTGACTGGTTTGCTCTGTAGCTCACCGAGAATGCCACCAGACTTGGATGAGGGAGCGGAGCGGACTGGGTTGGAGTCTGGCAAAGAATGGTTCCAGAAACCAGTAAAATGAAACTGATTTACCAGAAACGTGCCCCAGTAACGTATTTGAGATTGTCAAAAGTATACATGGCGGCCTCTAGTGGATTTGTGAAAACAAAAACTGCAAGAAAATGTAGTCCAGGGTACATATTTCTCGGTTCTCAAAAACGTATCCCTGCGCACATATTTCCAATGAGCCTGTTTTTTTTTGTTTTTCGACTGCTTAATGAATCAATTAGTAAACTCGGTCAACTGATTCTAAAAAACTGACCAAAAAAAGAAAAAAATTTGCTCAGAAATAGGGATGCATTTTACTCAACCCTGATTTTAAAGACCACCCTGTAGTGAACTTCAAGCTTTCAATATTGTTTACTTGTCGATCTGGTGTTTTTAAAGTCTGAAAATTTATCACTCAACATCATTATCAGGTCTCAAAAAAAGCAATTTGAAACTGTTCCCCAATCCTATCATCTCACAAGGCAGAACTTTCATGTCATTAACTGCACTTGTCTGCGACTGTCAACAAAGTGTTTCTGCAACTTTGAGCACTGCTGCCAATCACAGACTTATCTGTAATTTCTTTAATACAATGACCAATCAGAGGAGATTATGTAGTCAGAATCCACTGCTTAAAATGCTGTATAGTGCAGTTCTGCATTGTGAATCCTCCATTAAAAACACAGTAGATACAATGCAATTGTGCAAACTTTGAGATTGCACTGAACAGATAAGTGACAGTTTTGAGTGATTAAGGGAAGCACACTTTCCCAGGTTATCTAGGATAGAATGTATTCAAAACCAAAATAAATACAGCACACTTACAGATTCACTCTTGAAACTGCAGTGATTGTCAAAATGATAACTCTTAATCCAAGATATATAATAATGCAGCATTAATGACAGCAATTACTTCCACTGACTCAGTGAAAGTAGAGGAGGTAGAGTTGACGTGACTGACTAAAGAGAAATAAGCACATTTATAGTTTTGAGATTATTTAATGAGAAGTTTAAAGTTACATTCAAGCCTTTCAGACTTCAAAGATATTATTTTCCTATCTGATGTCATTTTACTGATAAAAGATAAGTTTGACTTGATAATTGGACTTTATTTTGCTTTGAAAAGTACAGAAAATGTTGTGTAATGCAACATACATTATGCAACTTTTGCAGCTAATTAAGAAAATATAAAAAAGAAAATAGCTTTTTAACTTTTATAGATTTATTACCCATTTGACTAAAAATCACTGATTATTTCGGTGGCTGATAAAGTGATGCACCTCTACGCCAGCAAGATTGTTTACAAAAAAAATCAATATCTATGATGTCTATTTAAATGCTTTTCCATTATTTCTTTTTTATTTTGTATGGATGACTCTTTCAGGCCTGGAGAACACAGAATTTTGCCATGTCTTTCCATTACTTAGAAACACATAAAAATTCAAGACAGCAATGCAGAGATGAAGACAACCTAATGAGTCCAGGCCTATGGGTCCCAACACAGTTAAATAGTACTACACTCCACAAAGCAATCAATAACTCCACTATAGAGACCCCTGCCTAAACCCACCCGCAATCTACTATCAGGATAGAAACTCCAGCAGCGACAGGACATCTGACAACTGTGGTCAAATAGATGGAAATAAAGGGCCCTAAAAAGAGAGTGTGAGTTTGTGTGAGGGTGAAATCACATGTGTGTATGTGTGTGTGTGAGAAGGGGGAGCCAAATTAATCTGGGGTCTGATACCCCCCTATGGGAGCAGCTCAATTAACGATCCACACCGGCTGAGGCACCGGGCTAAAAGCCATCTCACTCTCAATCTCTCTTACTTACTCTCGCTCTGTCTCGCTACCCACCCCCTAATCCTGAGAGCAGGAATCAAGGGGCCAGAGAGAAATAAAAAAAGTCACTTGGAGATGCACATTAAAGGAGAGTCTGGGACCAGTCGCTTGTGTGTCTGTGTGTGTGTAATTTTTTTCAAGCACACACACATACACACAAATATTCTCTCTCTAAAGTCGCCACTAAAACAACACATTTTTCCCCCTCACCAAAAACACAGCTGACCAAAAACACAGCACATGGTGTTTCTGCGTGAATGCATGTGTAAAGTGTGTGTGTGTGTGAGAGAGAGAGGGGAGCTATGAGAGTGTTTGTGAGTCTAATTACTGTTTTGGGTAGTGCATGGTATGGATTATGTATTTTTGAGTGTACACATTCTTTGCTATAGTTTGAGGGTAAAATCTGGGAAAACAACTTTTTTTTGGAAGTACAGGAAGTTGTCAGTTGGAAAACTGATTGATTAATAAGTAAAATAAATGCATTATTATTGTAAAAAAGTTTAATAAATTAATTATTAATTAAATTTATTAATCGGTAATACTGCGCAGTGGGTAGCACGTTCGCCTCACAGCAAGAAGGTTGCTGGTTCGAGCCTCGGCTGGGTCAGTTGGCATTTCTGTGTGGAGTTTGCATGTTCTCCCCGTGTTCGCGTGGGTTTCCTCCGGGTGCTCTGGTTTCCCCCACAAGTCCAAAGACATGTGGTATAGGTGAATTGGGTAGGCTAAATTGTCTGTAGTATATGTGTGTGAATGACTGTGTATGGATGTTTCCCAGTGATGGGTTGCAGCTGGAAGGGCATCCGCTGCGTAAAACATATGCTGGATAAGTTGGCGGTTCATTCCGCTGTGGCGACCCCAGATTAATAAAGGGACTAAGCCGAAAAGAAAATGAATGAATGAATGAATCGGTAATACTATATTATATACTATATATGACATGTTTGCAATACGTATTGTATTAACAATATACAGAAAAAATGGTGTAGAAGCTATTTTTATTTAGAAATGGCTAGTAAATTATGAAAAAGTATTATTAAGGACAAACAGACAGACACACAGACAGATGTTTATATAAAACATACAATATAGTAGTTTTCCCTCACTCTTGAAAAAAGGGATCAATACAGGCATTGATGGTTCTATGAAGAACTTCCAACATCCACGAAACCTTTCCACTTCAAAAATGGTTCATTATAGTGGAAAAGAGTTCTTTAGACTCTTCAGATTATTAAACTTTCTTTCCATTTCTTTTAAGAACTTTTCAATTAAAGGTTCTGTGGGGTACAAAATAATGTTATTCTATTATATCACTATGAAACATCGCTTTAGAAGCCTTTATTTTTGAGAATGCACTAAAAAAACTAAACTTATGTTTTTGTTTGTGAACGCATACTCTCATCTTTTCATTTTACATCTTTAATCTGTGACGGTTTGGGGAATAAAAATATAAGAATCATTAAATGTTGATGCTGAAGTGATGATAACAGTCTTTTGCTCTTTGTCTGAACCAAAGAACATCATCCCATGAGCAACACGGGAACCGTCAGAGTTGCACCAGGGTAAATATTTCAGCAGAAACACATTTACAGAATGAACACGTCTGTCCCTATCAATCTTCCAGTCTTTATCTGTATCTCTCTCTCACTCCCTTATTCACAGACCATTTAATCTTTTAATATCATCCTATATTAAGAAAACAGTTCAGTTAGGCCAGTCCACACACAGGCAATTCAAAGTAGTATTACACACTAAACTACAGTGTTTAACCCTTTATACACAATACCAAGCCATCATTCATCCACATACTACATAATATGTAAAATGCACTCATGCACAAAGAGGTCAAACAGCTTGTCGCATTAGAGAACTCCCTACCCCATACATACTCTCACTTCTTAAACATCTCCCATCTCTATGGCCTTTACTTTAAATGTTTCAAAGAAAATATTCAATAGAGATTAATAAAAAGCCAACACAAATTAAACAGGGAGAAGCTTTCACACGCACTCCAGCATACACAAACACACACTGTGCAGCATTGCTAGAAAGAGAAAACCAACTTACCTTTTACTCTTTCAGCCTTTTCCTCTTTCTCTTAATTCAGCGAGTCCTTTAAGCCTCAAGTTCATCCGTTCCTGACAGGTGCCATGGTCCCGTAGACTCCAGAGGAACGACAGGCTCACACACACACTGTGAGGAGGAATTACAGATCACAGCAGCAGCAACAGTCCACGCACGAACATGTGTCTCCAAGACTTCTTTAAATCAGTCTTTTTCCCCTCTCATTTACTAAATCTCTTCTATGCTGGTCTGAAGTGTTTTTAAAGACTTTCCTTTTGTCTTTTAGTCCTTTATTTTTTTAGCTGCTTATTCTACTGTTTCTTTCTCTAGCTTCCTTCTTTTACCTCCTCTCTCTCTCTCTCTCTCTTTCAGTGTTTCTCTGCTTTGGGTTTTGCGCTGACTGCTACCGCAGAGCTCTCCAGCTTTCTCTCTCTCCGTTTCTCCTCCCTCGCTCAGCCACTCCCTCCTGGATGGCAGGCTATTATGGGTGGAGACTGGTCAGAGGTAAAAGTCTCTCTCTCTTGCTTGTGAATGCTGGGATGTGCACCATCAGATGTGTGTTCTGTTATGTTGGAATGTTTTAATTAGTTCTGGGTGGGAGTTCACTGCAATTTTACCTCACCTTAGAAGTGTAATGAGGATATTATGTTTAACCACTTTGGGACAATTTTAAAAAGTTACAAACAGGTCTATAGAGGACGTTTTTTTTAAATAAATAAATAAATACTTTTCAAGTATCCTGATGTTACCAAAAATTATATTATTTTAAGGATCAGAACCATTTACATCACCATACAAATTTCTATTCTCCATACACTAAAGGCTAAGCAGATATTTTTTTATATTATTATTATTATAAGTCAAAGATCTGAAACCACAATACATTTAATGGATTATATTTTTGTGCAGTGTCACATAAAACAAAAAAAAACAAAAAAACAATGACTCCCACACAATTATAATTACAAAAATGTGATTAATTTGTCCTGCAGTGGAAAGGGGGGGTAATATATTTACTCCACAGGCACAAAAAAAAACCCAAAATATAATTTTTTTAATTACAATTTTGAGACTGAGCCAACAAAATGGAAGCCTGATAAAAAAATATATATATATAAAAATAGGATGAAATATTGCTATATTGTTTTAATGGGCTTCAGTTTGAAAAATAGATTTCTAAAAAGGTAATGAGCGTGAAATTTTTAAAATTTCAATACAAATACACATTTTTGCCAAAATGTATGCTGTTTGCTATAACAAAAATCAATTCTCACAAAACAAAACATGTCCAAAAGGATGCACAGGGGTTACAGGGATAAAACTGCTTTGTGCTTTGATAATAATAATAATAATAATAATAATGAACTCACCCTCATGTTCGAAACCTCACAAAATCTCTTCTGAAAATGTACATTTTTAGAAATATTATTGATGTTAAAGTTTTCTGAAGCCATATATTAGTTTTGTATAAGGAAATGACTCAATAAAAGTGGACTGGAAATCCTCTTTCATCAGAGTTCATAAAAAGTAGCAATATCTATGATTCATTAATGAATCACTCTTTTGAGTCAGATCATTTCAGTGATTCAGCTGATGTAATTGACAAATTCAGTGATCTGCTTGCAGTGGTTAACAGCTCACTGGTGGGAAACAGTCAGTGAATAAAAATTCAAATCATGGTTTGTTAAACTGTATGACTTCAGATGTTGTGGTATATAGTGCACAGTGCACACATCCCATTTGTGATCACTTTTCTTTTGAAGCTTGACAGTTCAGTCATTGTAATTGTAGGAAAAAGAACAATCACATTTCTGTTTTTCACAAACTTTCATTTTATGTTCCAGAACTAAGATGGAATATGTGTTTGGAACATCATTGGGGTGAATAAATTATGACAGAAGTTTTATTTTTGGATGAACGATCACTAACTTATTATGGGAAACAGTGTATCCATAAAATGAAGATCTGCAATCATTACAAACACAGCTCAGTGTGTGCTGCGCTACACTCTTTCGACTGAGTGGCGTCATTATGGCACCAATGAGACACTCTAGAGGGCAACAGTCAGCAAATATGATTTCATCAAGCTCTCAAACACATTTACATTTTCCATCTATCCCCTCTAGCTTTTATTTGTTTTTCGTTCCTTTGTTTCACAAACACACACCTTACCATCCATTTATAGATCTAGGGCTTCTGAAATCACAATAATCAGAGATGCTGTACCAAGTTTCACTGTGCGAGAGACAGAGGAAGTGAGACAGAAAGAGAGAGAGATAGAGCTGGCCCATGTTATATGATACTTACCATAAGCTGTCATGGAGACCTGATGTCGTCAGCAGCATATAATGTAAACCTTTGTTTTCCATTGCCTTCACACGCACACATGATAACATACACATGGGCAGAAAGACTGATTTAACGTGACTGAATATCTTAAGCAAGAGTAAATATGATATCAAAGTTAATGTCTATTATCAACCTATTATTCTTCCAGAACATGACATATTTCAAACATATTTCATATTTGATAGGACAAAACGGGCAGATAGGACTTGATTTTATTAAAACTGAATGCAATAATTATTTGCATTTGTTAATTTATTAGGAGGACGGAACGTGGAAGTTTTTTTAAATACAAAATCTAAATGCTTTTTAACAATGGAACAACATTCACTGTCAAATCTTTCACAATAAAGCTGCGGTCACACGCGAAAAAGGGGCAGGATTAAACAAGATTATTAGACATTAAAAAAGCGAGCGTTTGCTCCATATTTTAAACTTCTGTACAGACAGGTCATGTTTTGATCATCTATTGGTTTAACGCAATCATGTGATGTGATTTTGCAGGTCAGCGTACACCAAGCTTAAACTTTGCAATGCAGCAACATTTTGCACGAGCTTGCGTTTCCGGTTTGCGCATGAATGGATGTCTATGGGGCGAAAAGCGCAGTGAAACCGCGGCTTTACACCATCAAAGAAAGTAAAATGCATTAAAGAAGGTAAACTAAAGACTGTTATTATTTTTCTGACTAGATAGATAGAGGTTTCTGTGTAGCTAAATACATTCTTAAAAAGGTTAAATGTAAAAATACCAAGTATTAAGTAAATTTCTTATTAATGTGTAAACAAATAATAAAAAAAAAACATTCTGACTTCCTATGTTGGCTATGAAAGCCTCTGCAGACTGATTTTGCAAACATTTAGTTTTAAAAGTAAAATGCACTTTGAATTAACTACCGTTGTGTTAAAATTGTGTACATGCAACCACATACTGTACACAAACATATATGTTCACCTGATACACCCCATTTTCCAGTTTCTTTTCTTTTAAGTTGAAGGATGATGGAGAACACACACATATGCATAGACATGGTCCCACCACACCACATTCATGTCTGTGTTTGTGTAGGCATGAAATGTCCAGGTGGAGAAACAAATCAAGACAGGGGACTGGTGCCATGAGAGCCATAAAGGCCGGGACCACCCTAAATGAATTAAACACACACAATCACAAAATATGTGTGTGCTCATTTAACCTGGTTCATATCTGTAATACAACCTTGCATTAAATTCCCAAGTTAAGATTGCTTCCTTTTATCTAGGAAGGCCTACAATAAGGACAGGTTCCTGTAATTACGCAAGTATTTCTGTACAAGCATGAGTTAAGAGGCTCGCTCAAGGGCACAGCGGTGACAGAACATGATGGGCATCTTGGTAACCGTTCATTTCATGGGTTGCCCCAGCCGGAGATTAAACCTGTGACCCCTGTTACCACATCAGTGCTGTTACTCCACAAGGCCATTACTCCTCATTTTCATCTAACCTCAGACACAGACAGACCACCGGTGGAAAAATGAATGTCAGGGATCATAATGCTCAAAATGTCAAATCAAATAATGTATAACAGTCCCACCTTTTAGTTAAGAGTCAGTTGTCTTTTAATAGAAGCATCACTTTTCATTACCTGCTCTCTTGAATGTACCACATTACCTAAACTGCCCTAAAAAAGACTTTATAGCATCATATTATATGTAATCTTGACAAACCGTTTGGAGGATTTCAGTCTTGCCCAATTTCGTTAGATAACTACTAAAATGGGTGCCAGACTTAAATACATCAAAACAAGTGCTAGCTTTGATTATAATGAATAAACAATTGTTCATTTACACAATCATAATATGTAGCATATACGTTTCCTAACATAACCACATGCAATGATTTTAATCCACAATGTTCTGTTTTTCTCAGCTAAACCATGTGGGTAATTGATTTTAATTAAGTTTAAATGTTGACAACTCATAATAAATATATATGACACTCAAAACGTAATAAAACAGATCATAATTCTTGCTAAAGCCATAATTCATGGCTTCTTGTAACAAGTCATTATAGTTTTGCTTCCACAACAGTCTGTATTGTTGGATTATGAACAACTGGATTATGAAACGCATTTTATTATCTTACAAACATGTGGACTTCTCAGAGTTATGTAAATGCGTTTCCACTCACTCACATAGGGTATTTCTACTTTTTTTTTTTTTTAATGATTTTTATTAAACTTCCAATTCATCAAAGAATGCACTAGTTTCCACAAAAGTACAAAGCAGCACAACTGTTCTCAAAATAAGAAATATTTTTTGTGCACAAAGTCAGCATATTACAGTGATTTCTGAAGGATTGTGACATTAAAGACACAATAATCTGTAGTGCTGCATTAAGAGAATAAACAGTTTTTGAAACCCAATTTATTATTTCATAAACACATAAAGGTCCTGTGAAGTGATTTGAAATATGACTTTATTTAATGGAAATTTCATGTAACAAAGGTGGGACATATAGTAGCTCCTCCCCTTTAAAAAACAGCCAATAGCTTTTTGTTTTTATCACAGCTCTGCCAGTGAGAGTATGAGGTGATGCAAAATTTTTTTTATTCATTTAGGTGGAAGTGACAAACTGCAAGCTTTGGATGTTTATACAAGTTTTATATGTTCTAAATGTGACGTTTGTCACTGTTTTGGAGCACACTAGCTTATAGATATCCTTTAAACTAACATACTGACACTAAAATTGAATACTTTTTTTTTGGGGACCTTTAAAATCATTCAAATAAGACTTATCAGAGTCATGTAAAGGCTTTTCTACTCAGATGAACTACAATATCAAAATGGGCTGGGTAACTCATAATGGACTAACTCAAAATCTGCCTTTTATGCCACTAATCTCTTATACAACAGAGGTTTACATAGTCTTGCTAGTGTACATTTATTCGGGTGTGAATGTTACTTGAAGAAAAACTGATATGGAAAACTGCCAAGTTCCAGAACAAATCTCACTAAGATTGCAATACATTCGATAGCATCATAAATCACTACCCGACTTTAATTATTAAGTAAAGCTTTTATAGTTGCAACATCGTTTACTGATGCATCTAAATCAAAAGAACAGGACATTTGCTTCCTTCTCTAAAGCAATCGTATGATTTAAAATGTAAACAGCTCAACTGCAGTTCAAGTGGGGAACAGTGATCCACAGCACGGCCCACCAGAGATTTTGCATATGCTGCCATTTTCGCCAAATCCATGATAATGTTGATAATTAATGACACTTAATACCCTGTTTCTCTGGTCAAAGAGTTTAATCAAATCAAAAGGTTCCCTGCTTGATCCCTCTGTCTCACTCTGTTATTCGCTTCAGCCAGCATTCCTGATGGACTGAGTGGAATTCAGGCATTCCGGCCAAAGTCTTCTGCACACACAAAGCGCACTGGAATTCTGATGTTGTTTCAAAGTGCAGAGCTGAGCCCCTTCTCCCTCTGATGCATTATTATATTGTGCGTGTATATATTGCTTTACTGCCGACTGTCTGGTCAGTATTGTTCCCATCGGGACGACCTCTGACATGTGGACATGCTCTGACTCAGCTGGGGTAACTGACTTTGGACAAGAATATGACTTGCTACCTGCCAGCAAAGTGCAGTACTTGTGGCTTGATAGTTCATGGTGCATTAGCAAACTGATGAATGTGTTCACATACTGTAGGCACACACACACATATGCGACTCAAGGCCTTTGCAAGCATTGTGGCACATTTGCTATCAGCGTGGCCGAGTCCTTGAAAACAGTTTATCAATCACTACTGGCTCAGTTAGAGAGAGAGAGGGAGAAAGATTTTGATGGAAGAAAAGAGGAAGGGATCAGAATGTGCAAAAAACAGTTGAAGAGGGACACAGCGGTTTCTGGCAGAAGCAGGTTCCGTTGGATCATGCTTGAGTGTATGTGTGTGTGTTCTGGAGACAGTGTATCTATGAGCGTGTGTATGCATCACTCAATTCTAGCATTCAAATCTGTTGTCATTTATCATGCCGTGAGGTCAGGGCTGAAAGTCACCATGCACAACCACTGCCACCACAACAAACAGTTTGAGAGAACAGAAGAATTAGACTACAAAAAATTTGTGTTGTGTTAACTATTAAACTGCAATGTTCAAACAATATAGTAAGGTCCAGTAATGTTCAAAAGTTTGGGGTATTTTTTTTAAAGAAATTATTATTTTTGTTCTACTAATGCATTCAGTTTATCAAAAATAGGCAATAAGGAAATGTATAAATTATTATTATTTTTTAAAATATATTCTATTCTTTTGAACTTACAATTCACCAAAGAATCCTGCAAAAGAAGTATCAAAATTAAAAAAGGCAACAGTTTCCATTTAGCATTGATAATAAAACACATTGGTCCAAATCAGCATATTAAAATGATTTCTGAACTATTTTGAGTTGATACCGGAAAACAGAAAACAGATGCTTAATGTAATAATAAAACCCTTACAGTTACCCTTACCCTCTATTTAAAAAGGGATTATAATAGTAGCAATAACAATCACTACACTATGTAATTATTTATTATATACAGTAATATAAGGGTATTATATAGGATAAAATAATTATCCTATTATAAATTATAAATGCCCAAAGGAGCTTGTTTATTATTGCAAATTTAGTATAAGAGAAAACCTAAGAAAATAAACTTTTAAGCAAAAATGTAAGAGAAAACAACATCAGTATATTTAGATCAATTCAATGTTTATAACTCAGAGGTTTAACAATGCCAAACATTAATTAAGCCATTTGCAAATACATTACAAATAAACTAAAACTAAAATGCTAATTGTGTAAAAACTAGTGGAGTGCATCAGCTAATTAATGTGAAGTGGTAATTAAAATTAATTTGCTCAAATTGAGTAATGCTATTTAGTTTCAGTTTTGCAAACGCATGCATTTTCAGTGGATTGGAAGTCCACTTCTTAATTTTCCAACCACATTAACACTACTCAGTTGTTTATGTCCTTAATTGTCTGTTTTGGGCTACAGAACCATTTCCTGTTACAGATGTGCACCGGTACTTTAAAAGACAGGCAGAAAAACTAGGGAAACATATAAAACACGCTAAGTCCATGCTAGAGAAAAGGTCAGTTGACGAGAAAATAGCGATAGCCGAGATGTAAAATGAGGTCAGGGATGATAGTTGAGTAAGGACGAAACGGAAAGAGAAATTGATTTTCAGGAAATAGTTTCATATTCATGCAACATAATTGTACAGAAGTGAGTCTGTGATTTCTGCTCAAACTTTATTACAGTTATAAAAGACACACACAGACTTTTGAACAAAGATCGGGACTTCCCTCCTCTTTTCAGGCTCTGTAATTGAGAGATTTTAAAGTGATTGGGTTTTCCCTGAGACACACACTGACTCACACACATGCTTAAGCCACGTGTGAGGGCATTGGTAATTGCAGCTAAACTCGATGTTAAGGCTTTTAATGATTTTCTAGGTCAACCCATCAGCACATCCTCTCACTGAATCAGAAAGTGTATGTTTTGACATAATGAATCAGTGAATATTGAACCAGTTAGAGATATAATGATGTGCATGTGCATGCTGATATAGTGAATCAGTTAATGACAAACATGTAAGCGACATTATGAATCAGTACATTCAACGTACATTCCCTGATATTCTGAATCAGTGACAAATGTGTTACTCTTAGTATGGACTGTTAGTATGTGCATGTGTTAGTATGTAAGTGACTAACTGATTCAATATTTACTGTTTTAGTTAGAGATATAATGAATCAGTAAATGTGCATGCTGATATAGTGAATCAGGTAATGACAAACAAACATATATGTATATATACTGAGCACTGTATATGTATATCTGCTAAAAGTGAGTAACAATTAATGTTTAGGGTTATATAACAAGGACCGACAGAAAGGAAAGATTGGTGATTAAAGCCAAATGAGGACACAGTAGAGGAGTGGAAATCAAGTGTGATATTTCACTGACACCACTGTACTGTATATGTGTGACTAGGACTGTCTGACCTTTTACATCACTGCGACATCATCATACATATTGTCTTCTAATGAATTGCTAATTGTTCTATTACCCACACATTCATACATATCAGATCAGTTGAAAATAACACAATGGACATACACAGTTCATTCAAGCTCTGAAAAGAAAGGCATACAATCAGCCTAATCTGTTCTCAATCATTTTTTTCTTTCATCCTGCCATCTGCAAATGTACCCCTTCTGCATTTTATAGCATGAAGTTACTTCTCTTTCCTTCTTTTCATGCTCCTGAATTCTTGCCATATCTGCTAAACCAGTAATGTTTAAATGGTGGGTAAATAATAAAAAGAAATATCTAAAATGTGTAGTGATTTTTTTTTTAAAGGAATTTTTAGGGCCGTTATACTGCTCACCAAAATGAAGCTCTAAAAACTAAGATCAACCCATTTCAACACAATATGTATTTTTATAAGTACCCTTTGCTTATTGTTCAAGTCATTACACAGCATCAAAATGTAGTTAAGATATTTTTTATTTACATTTTTAAAACTGTTACTATCAAGGATCATTATGACATACTGGCGAAAAGTATGAGTTCACAGTAAACAGTGATATATTATTCAAATCAAAAGTTAGGAACAGTATAAGGTGGTTCAATGATAAAATGCAACAAACTGTGCAACTGTATTATAGGTTTATTGCTGACAACAACATTGCTGTTCATATGTCTGATAAAAAAAGAAGATATTTTGGTGTAAATTTCACTTGGTAGAAGCTAGCCAAATTTACCAGAATGGATGATATCCTCAAAACAATGAAAAAAATTATTTATTGCCAAGATTGTTTTTTTTTTCCCATTTGAATTAGGACAAAAACTGTAAACCACAATTTGTTTTGTGCTGAAATCTTTTGGCTGATGAGAGCATTAAACCATTGAGAGACAAACCAAATACAATAATGATTAAGTTTTGACTATAAGTCAAGCTATAAAGACTGCCAACTGAATGTTTGCTGTTGTTTACAAGTTGAAGTCAGTCAAATTTGTAGTCAGTCTGTATTGTCTTAATAATTTTGCACGTCACAATGCCAGTGCAGGCTCGCTACTTGATGTTTAACAGTTATGCGGCTGGTTTGGTGAACAACACTCAAGACTGACCAAAGCCTTGTTTTGTTAAAGCCTCTAAAACTGCTTCGGAATGAAGTGACAGAGAAGAAAGTTTTCTTTCATCATTCATCTCATTTTTCATCTTCTCCGAAGCAACTCTTTCTCTTTTGTTTGATCTGTTCTCAAACCCTTTGATGTGCTGCGCCATATCATTTATAAAAATGAAGTGTAAACACAATTTTTGAAGACGCACTCTCAAGTTTACACAAACACACACACATTTATATTAGCTATCAAAAGCTGCCCATTAGACAGATGCCAGCTGTTCTACAGAGCAGCCCTTCACACACACAAAGATGGAAGATAAGTTTTCCCTCTTTTGCTGATACAAATCCCTCACTGTCTGTTAAACACTGAAACACGTTTCTTTTCCAAACCGTTTGCCCACTGACACCAAAAATCACTTTATTCCCTCATTCTCTTTCTCTTGTTTTTCTTTCTCTATCTTTCTTCTTGTTCATTGTTAAAACAGATGTTTGTCTGGCTCTTCCATTAGTAGGAGCTGCTCTGTGCATGTGTTTGTGTGTGTGTGTAAAGGAGGAAACTAAAATGACTGAGCATTTAATATTGAACATGTGGGACAGCATTGAACTCTGGGTAATGGAATGTTGGTGCCACAGATTCCAGTTTCAGGTGACAAAGTTAAACATTAACAGGTCTGTGTAAAAAGCTATGAGATCAGGGGCTTTGTACTGAAGGTGCTGTACAGTGGTATTAACTCCCAAAATAATGCACATGAAATATAATATATAAGTCTAAATAATAATAAGCATACAAAGTACACAGACGATAAACAATACAAAAACATTTATAAATACATCAATATGCCATAACACATTAATATATGACATCAATACATTTGTACATAATACATAATTTTAGAGATGCACATATATTGGTGGCCATACGTTGCCTTTTATATGCTTATTTTTAATGTAAACAGTTAAGGCTTTAAAATAAAATCATTTTATTTGTTTGTCTTTCACTTTTGAATCAAAAAGAATAATATCATCAAGATCTATATTTATCAGCCTATGTATTGGTTATTAGCTTTCAAATATAAAAAGTCATCAGTTATCAGTATCGGCCAATTCTCCATACTGGTGCAATAAAATACAATAATACCAACAATCGGGGTATTTGGCCTCCAAAAGATCCCAAGTAACTCAAATAAATCAAATTTAATCACAGCATTTTTACAAACTTAATACTTACAAAAATAAAAATAAAAAATCATGAAAATCTGCTTACAATGTTTTAAGGAAAAAAAGTCCCTTATTTAGGCTACATTAGCGAAACATAAATGCACTAAAAACTGAAAAGTTAGTCTTTTGCATTTTGAAAAGTTTCACGTACAGACGACCATGTTATCAGACCAACCCCTGTTCAAAAGGATTTGTGGAAACTATTAAAAATGCTAGAATTCTTCAACAGAGCTGAAATTATCAGTGAAGAAGGTTTTCAAAGTCACCTTGACGTCTGTATCTATTTAAGCTTATAAAGCAATACTAAATATGATTTTGTATGGTTTTGTGATTTAAAAAAAAATTCACTCACTCACTATCCTTTGGCTTAGTCCCTGATTTATAAGGGGTCACCACAGCAGAATGAACCACCAATTACTCTGGCATATGTTGTATGCTCCCCTTCCAACTGCAGCAAAAATAAAAAAATTCTATTTATACAAAAGGTAATACTTGAGAGTAGAAAATCGAAATGTAGTTCATACTGAATGATTACAAAGTTGCATACACTTAAGATCATATTTTAATAAAACTTTAAGCAACTGCACATTGCAGAATTCAGGACACATCAGCATACGGCACCATCAGGATATTAAATTTCCCTGAATGCCATGTGGCTAAAGAATTGGTAAGGCCTCAAGAAACTGCTCACACACACACACGGCCAAATATCTACAGTGTGCTTGTGTGTGCATGACAATGTTATTTTGTGGTTTGAACTTGAAGTGAATGGCACAGAGCTCTTTAGGAGTTTCTTTGCCTCTATTTTTACCCTCCCTTTCTGGGTCTCTAAAAAACTGCTCATTTCTGAGGATCAGGGAATGGAACAACACTTACACACTGACACACATTTTCTGTGGCAACCAGCGGTGGTTACGGCTAATGAGGTGTGCAAGGACCAAGTGGCCACACAGACGAAAACAAAGAGCTCCATCTGAACTGTCCTTGGCCACACACGCTCATGTTGTGTCTCCAGAAGTTTAGCACAAAGGGACAGACTGAGTCACTGGAGTGAAAGAGCCACTGAAAGAATGAGTGAAGAAGAAAAGAAGTGTTGAGAGACTCTGGGGGAGTTCGCAATGATGGATTGTCCGGTTAACCTGCCTTTGAACTTCATGACCGTGAATCAGATTCATTTGATTCACAATTAAACCTGCACCGTTCTGATTCACCCTGAAGACAAACAAAGCTAGATTCAGTAGCTTGGTACAGGATGTCAACATTAAAAGACTCACTGTGCCTTCAAAACAATCCAATAAATGCGTAGACCAAAAAATCTCATGAATTAAATAACTGAAGAAAAGTCTGCACACTCTTTACTAAAAAATCTATTTAATAAAAAAAAAATGATTTAGTCACATTCTGACCATTGTCAGTGCCAAGCTAACAATCAAGTTCCTTACCATGACTATAATATAATATAATATAATATAATATAATATAATATAATATAAATAGAGGGTGACGCGGTGGCGCAGTGGGTAGCACGTTCGCCTCACAGCAAGAAGGTCGCTGGTTCGAGCCTCGGCTGGGTCAGTTGGCATTTCTGTGTGGAGTTTGCATGTTCTCCCCGTGTTCGCGTGGGTTTCCTCCGGGTGCTCCGGTTTCCCCCACAAGTCCAAAGACATGCGGTATAGGTGAATTGGGTAAGCTAAAATTGTCCGTAGTGTATGTGTGTGAATGAGTGTGTATGAATGTTTCCCAGTGATGGGTTGCAGCTGGAAGGGCATCCGCTGCGTAAAACATATGCTGGATAAGTTGGCGGTTCATCCCGCTGTGGCGACCCCAGATTAATAAAGGGACTAAGCCCAAAAGAAAATGAATGAATGAATAATATAAATAGTTTTATTCATGGTAGATACTCACTACATAGCAAAATAAAAAAAACAGTATGCTAGTCTTCTAACAATGAACATGCCAACTAACTTATCCTTAAATGTTTTTGAGTTAATGGGGTGGTCCAGAGTGTATTTTTAAGGCTTGGTTGTGTTTATGGGGTGCAAAGCAATGTGTGTTCATGCTTCGTTTGTAAAAAAAAAAAAATAAATCACAATTTTTTTAAATATATCTTACTTTAATTATATACAGCTATGAACATGAAAACGACTATCATATTTCCTAGTTCCTCCGAAGGCCCGCCCTCAAGAGGTTCTGATTGGTCATCTAACATAATGTGCTGTGATTCGAGGATCGGCTCCACATCACCAGGAAGCGTCACACTTTTACTAGCATGCGCTTTGCCTCTATTGTGTTAATACTGTTAGTCAGTGTAGCCGTATCAGTTTGAGCCTGAATCAGACAGAAAATGAAGAGGACAAAGCTGAACCTCATGCCCGCTCTCTAAAATAAAATCTGACAAGTGTCTTTCATATATATTTGGGTTATAAGCATCTGTAAGTAATATGAAACGTTCACATCTTTTGCGAGTTCGTTATTTGAGATGTAGAACGCAAGGAAAGCGGCTGCATAGAGAGACGCTGCAGCACTGGTGAAGATTGTGGGTGTTTACAGGGGTTTGACGGATAAATATGAATTTGTAGCTAAATTGTTAACGGTGCCAAACAGCATTTCCCGTTGTTTACATCCTTGTTTACGTCCTTGCTACAACATACCGTTAACGCTAGAAACTGTGCATGTAATAGGTCAATTTTAAAAATTAAAAAATACTTACAGGTTGTGGCTCACAATCCTATTATGGTTGGAGTCGTTCCTTCTTTGAGGAGTTTTTAACAGAATCCAACACTGAACTGGGAGAGATTCTGGAAGCTGTCCTTTGTGAAATGCTAGCTATATCTTTTTTTTGTAATTCTCTGGAACATAATTAAAATTAAATTGTAACCACTTCTCTCTTTGTGCCGTGTCCTTTGGAAGGCCAAATACAGAAACAGAAGAAGCTCCCTGAAAATAGCAGCATTTGGAATGCATTTTAGCGTTCTCTGCTATAACATTACAGTGCGTCTGGCCACGCCCCTTCGCTGAGCGAGGTGAATGTGCGTAACCTGAAGGGTTTATCATTTCATTAACCCAGATGTATTTTTTTGTAGTCCCCAAACTTTGTTTGCTGTAGACTTTGCTAAGCTAACTCTGTAAAGCCAATGTCTCCCTTTGCATTGAACTTTGAGCGTATTACATTCAGAGATGTTGTTTATGTTCACACAGCTACATTACACATCAACTAAAGTTTAAAATATGAGTAGTGGACCACGCCATAAACCTGTTACTTTCCTCTGATTTCAGTTTTTTTACAGTACCCATGGGTTTCCATGCAAATATAAATATGATAATCATTCAGTCACATACAGTAATATACATCAGTACAATGGTATTATCATCCACACAATTAGTGTACAGCACACATAAACCTACAATCCTGTCAGTCACATACCATGTTTTTTTTGTCTCACCCTCTGTTGCTTGTTCTTGTCTAACATTACCTGGCTGAGCGGTGAACCACAGAAAACTCACAATGTGCCAAATTAGTAAAGAGACATACCACACACACACACACACTCATACCCAGCGCTCAGCACCACAACACACCTGTCAACAACAGAGAGAAAGACTGAGACACAGAGATGGTAAATATCCTTCAAGTTACATGGCCCTGAACGGACTCAACGGCCCATTCCTAATCTCTGAGAGTATGTGTACATATTTTGGTGTATGCAGAAAGAATAGTATTTGTGTGGGTATCAGCTTAACCCTGTGCTCAACAGGGAGAGAGGAAATTAAAATGGGGTTAGTGATTAATTGTGAGTTCATAGCATGTAACACACACAACCACACAGAGCACAGTGGGCATGGGATTGGTTGAAGGTAACTTGGCAGATGTCCCTACAGAAGAAGGCAGAAAGCAATAAGGTGTATGAAAGAGAATAGGGAGGACACACTATAAATAATTAATGTTCAGAAAAATATAGCATACCTTATAAAATGTAGGAAAATATCTGACCCAAAATAAGAAAATGGGTTTCAATCAATCATTATGCAAGTAATAAGTAAGATTAGGAAACTATTTTTACATATTCATTCATTTTCTTTTTGGCTTAGTCCCTTTATTAATCTGGGGTTGCCACAGCGGAATGAACCGCTAACTTATCCAGCATATGTTTTACGCAGCGGATGCCCTTCCAGCTGCAACCCATCACAACCCAGAAATGCCAACTGACCCAGCCGAGGCTTGAACCAGCGACCTTCTTGCTGTGAGGCGACAGCGCTACCCACTGTGCCACCATGCCGCTTTACTTATTCATGATGTTTTAAATAAATGCCAGAACATAGAAAAACCATAGTAAAGGTTAAATATTCCAAAAATGATGTAATGTAATGAAATGTAAACAATACTGTTAAATTAGTAAGAAGATTATCAGAATCAGAATCAGAATCGGTTTTATTGCCAAGTGTGCTTACACACACAAGGAATTTGTTTTGGCTACAGAAGTACAGAAGTGGCTACATCATTCAGCTCTTTATAATTAATGTGCGGAGTCAAACCCATCTAAACCTTAATGACATACTTCTGTGCAACAAAACAGAAAATATTTTAAAGAATAAACAGTTTTGGTGGCCACTGATTACCAGTGTGTGTGTGGTTTTGACAACTAATTTCATGTAAAACTTACAAGGAACCAGTACTCAGACAAATTAGTTTATATTAACGCTGAAATTTTTAAACATTTTCATTTACAGTACAAATATAAAGATACCTAGATTTGTATACAAAGTTTAGAACAAAAGTCAGTTTTTACAATGCATGTATGAATCAAAATATTGAGGAGTTTTGTACAGAAGTCACTTCATGCACACCTGACCCTGGTTCCCATCTGTCCTCATCATGAAACATGCTGAGGAAAACATGTCACCAATAAACCATCCTCAGGGGAGAAAAAGACTGATAAAATGAGCACTCAGAGGGGAGGAAAGATTGATGGGAACATTTGCGTCACATGTGGATGTGCAATATATTAGCACATATATCAGCATTAACCTCATCTCCCTGTTTTCACCTGGACAGGTGTGGGCTTGTTCTGAAGGACAAGCGCTGGAAATGATGTTTACATGGTCTCACATAACAGAAAAGTATCCTTTAGTGTGCAGTCATTTCCATGAGATTGTTCAAAGAAGATGTGACTACATCAAGATGTGACTACAACTTTCATTTTTTAAATATATTTATTATCTGTTTTTTGTCCTGTCTCTGTAATTCTGTTGCACTGTAGAAGCTCTGTCACGAAAACAAATTCCTCGTATGTGTGAACATACCTGGCAATAAAGCTCTTTCTGATTCTGAACAACAGATTCAAGTATTTAGAATAATAACCAATCTGGGTTTTACAATGACCAGTTCTTAAAATATTCCATTTTATACCCACAAACAGGAATAATTCATTGTATCCTCGGTTTTGAGTGAATTTCCTTTGAGCAGTACTTCAGAAAGCAGAAGAAATAAAGGACACACAGCTGTAAACATGTAATTAAGTGGTAATCTTAACGGGTAAACACATTCTCAAACTTTCACATACATTCATTCCTTTCCACCTCACTCTTAAATTTTCTCTTTATTATTCTGCCTCTCCATTCCTAATCTATGACTCAGTGGTATCAGTGCAAGAAGGAAAAAGGAATAATATAGAAAGAGGGCAGAGAGAAAGAGGACGAGGAGAGAATGCACCCTCAGGGTGCCATGTTGTTTGGGCCTGCCTCCCCAACTCACACTCATACACAACAGCCTAAGTGTACAATAAACTCTTTTCTGGTGTTTATACAAAGAAATGTACTGTAAGCAGTCAGGATTACTGTATATCTGAGTACTAATAAGTACACCCTTCTCTTCTCTCATGTCAGAAACTACAAAGGGGAGGGTGAAATTACTGCAAACTGGAAATCACATTGAAGTGACATAGAGGAGAAAGATGAAGACAGCTGTTCTGTTATCCTCATGATTACACAAAGGCAGAGGAGAGGAGTGAGACATTCATGTTTATGGTGTTTTAATCAGCCTCTTTTGTCTATGTTCGGCCAATTTCCTGATTTGTGACTTTTAAGGGGAAGGTCTGTGTACAAGCGAATGTATGAACCTTTTCTGATCTTTTGATTAATATTGTGAAAAGCACTTACACAATTTACATATTCATGCAAAAGAGCACAATGCAGAACAATACAGAGCAGCAGCTTTCATTTCTTCTCTGATAGATGCAAAATGACACTGAACGCTGTGGGTTTGTGTTATCAGGAGAAGTAGGAGAAAACTTTAGGCATTTTTGTCCACTTTCACATCAAACTAACAATATCAGACAGAAAAGTTTAAATCCTCTCCGGCTTAACATGTCCATAATGTGTAAAATTTACATCCGTAGGTGGTTGGGTTTTCAACTACCCCATTTACATAAGATCTGTATTTAGTGTTGTTCGTTTCAGATCAAATTGACAAAAATACATCCTAATTCCAGGTGTAAACAAGGTCAATGGCCACATCTGAAATGACATACAGAAAACTAGAAACAGTATGTGAAAGCACTAAGTTACAATTCACAGCATCCATTAAACTGGCTGCAGTCTTCCCTACTCCCTTAACTGTTGTATGGTTTACCCTCTACATTGAAGGCATTCAAAGGCAAGGTATAGGGGACCAGAAAACCATTACAAGAAATGCCCTTCTGCTACATCTGCATCACAAATTAAACATGCACAAAGGATCATAGGAGGGAACACTTCAAAGTCATTTATTCCAAAGGACCCTTTAAAGTGGTCAGTTTTGAGTACTTTGGTTTGAAATGACCTTTCGTTCTGGCAGTCATGAATGTTCTCACTCCATAGAGCCCTTAAATGGATTTATCCTGTTTGGAATGCAGCAACACTAGGCAAAAGTTCCTGGATGTGTGAAATTAATGTGGGCACATGACAACATGACAGATATAGTGCGTGTGTATTACATTCATACATCACACATTTACTACACAGAATTTACTTTTTTTTTAATTGATCCAAAATAATTCATTCAAAAAAATTACTCAGTACGCAAACGTTTGTTCCAAGAGGTAGGTATCATCAATTATACTCATCATCTCCTTAAATTGCATCCATTAGGAAGAAAATCCCATAAATCACTACAGTGAAAGTCATAAATGCAAGATGACAAATAAGGCAACAAATGTTGATTTGAAAAGTAAATTAAAACTAATAAAAACTCAGTTAGGTGCAAAAAAATATTATAAAATGTAATATTTTACCCAGTATTCCTGTCCTATGCATTTATTTGACTATTAGAGCATTAGCTTACAGTAGATGTTAAAGGTATGGTTCACCCAAATATGAAAATTCTGTCATTATGTACTCACCTTTAAGTGCTTCCAAACATTTATGACCAATAAACCTACTTTCTTCTGTCAAACATAAAATTACTTTGAAGAATTTCAGGAAAAAAATGGTAGTCATTGATGGATGGATGGATGTAATGGCAAGCAGTTTCCCACATTCTTCAAAAAACTGTGTTCTGTGTTCAACAGAAAAAAAGACAACTCAAAGGTTTGGATCCACTGGAGGGTGAGTAAATAGTAAATAAGTGGGTGAACTATACCTTTCACTTTAAACTCTATTGAGTTTTCTCTATTGTGTTTTATTTGTGTGACATGCAGAGATGCTACATGTTCCAGATCAACCACTTTTGAAGTTATGTGACAGATGAAGTGTCAACTTAAGAGGGTCAGCTCTCTTTGGAGGAAGTATACAGATCACCGGGTTCTGGAACAGAGTCAGAGTGTTACATTAGAAGGTTACATTACCCAAATAACAGAAAGAAAGGGGTGGTGTTAACATCAGCTGATCCAATAAGAGAAAGCGAGTGAGGTTTATTTCTCATAATGGGATAATCGGCTTGTTTCGAACTGTATTAAAGCATTAAGATGTATTAAATGTCTGGTGGTTTAGCCTTTGTTGGACAAATGTAGCAGTTTATGCTGGCAGGTCTAAAGAGATTATCCTCAAGAATATTTCTGCATTTCCCAACCATATTGTAGGTTAACATTCATATTATGATTACAATAGAAATGGAAATTTGACGCTGTGGTGCTCAACAGTGTGTTGCTAAGGTGTGCCGAGTGGTTGTTATGAAGTTGCTAGGGTGTTAGTTATTTCTAAAAGTTTCTATGATATTTTGGTTTCTTTCTGTTTCCATTTCTCCCTCTCTATGTCCCTTTTAAGACAGAAGGGCCCATCAAATTCATTTCTACATTCACCCTGACATTATAGTTTACTCATAACTCATGCAGTATGATTCAGCCTTGGCATGTACCATGCGCACACGTATCCAAGTGTGTGCTCGTGTAGTGAGTGTGTGGAAGGCTGTGTTCAGTCTTGTCCTTCTCTCAGTGTTTGCACTCACTGGTCCGATGACAAATGCAAATGCCAAAGTCTGTGTGTGTATGTGTTTATGTTGCTTCTTGATGTATTTGTTTATATGTGTACTGAGGTATGTGTGTGAATCTAAAGGTGGCCTTTGCGAGGTTGTGTGAACACCTGAAGGCTTTGCTAATAGCTGCTCTGTCTGCATTATGTTCAGTACCTGTTGCATATCCTGCAAACAATATTTCCCATGTGTTTGTGTGTGGTGTGTTACTCCTTTTCCCCTGGGTGTCATCATGAGGCCAAATCTAAATTCTATAAATAGTGAACAGAAAAAGCAAAGGAGAGGTGGAGCGTATAAAATTTACCATGATCTGCTCACTTGACCAGATTCTTTCTGGAACAGTCTTAAAATAATGTTTGTGTGTGTGTTAAGGCACATCTGTTTGATGTAGATTTCCCCCCTTTTTTTCTTGAAGCAAAATATAGTTTTGCTGTGCTGTAAATCGTAAAAAAAGTAAAGAAAAGAAAAGAAAATGATCATCACTAAGATTTGATAAAATCAATGTAAAAGCAATGTGACTGCTCAATGTGAGCAAAAAATATATTTTAAGCCAAAATGTGTTTAATATCTGCACC
>CAIGQV010017835.1:12537793-12548371 GCA_903798115.1 Danio jaintianensis | reverse complement strand
AAAAATCATCCTGATCAAACAAACAAATACAAAATTACACTATTGGTTAAGTCAGTGTTATGGTCACAGATGTTGGAACAGAGTATTGTTCTGATATACAGAAAAGATGCAGAAAGCATCTCTAAACATACTATACATCACAATAAAACTTGAAGTAGATAAGCTACAGCAGCTGAAGAGAACACAACTGTCACAACTGTATGCTGACAGCGAAAAATTTCAATTTCAGATTGATTACTCAGATTATAGGGTCAGAATTTAGCATAAACAACATGAAAACATTGGTCCATACTGCCTTGTGTCAACAGCTCAGACTGCAAGTAGTGTAATGGTGTGGATACTTTCGGCCCCTTTGTAGCTTCTGAGCTGACCAAACTAAGTACTGTTGTTGACAATTCCTATACTTTAATGACCACAGTATACAAATCTTTAATCTAGACAACATGCCACCTCACAAAACTCAATTTATCTTAAACTGGTTTATTAAACATGACAATGACTTCACTACACTGTAGTTGTGCCTGTCTCAAATATTAACATGACAAAGGAGAAAATATATTAAATGAAATAAATTACATATTTGAGTGGGACTGAAAGGAAGAGAACTCGGAAAAGGGAGTGAAAGTGATGAGTACAAGTGGGTCAGAGTCTTGGTTTTCTTCCAGTCCAAGACAGTGGCCTCTAAGCTGTAATGAGTATGTGGAAGAATATACGTGGGTGTGTGTGATAGAGAGAGTAAGAGAGCCAGCGTGGCGCATTACACTTGCAGGTAGACATGTGCACACTGTATCTGAGGCCCAGAGGACCTGCAGTACCTCTCTGAGATATAAATCACTGCGTCTGTGTGTGTGTGTACCTTACAGATCAGATACATTTAAATGGACAATCTTTTTCCACTTACACACAAACACACATTCAAAGTGAAGGTTCGGTCATTTTTTCCTCAAAGAAATTTCCAGCAAACAATCACAAATTCTGTCATTTTAGTTTTCATGTTTTAAGGATGTACTAAGAATCTACCTGACAGATACATATGATATATATGATTAACCAAACATTAAGCACTATTACTGTCTCATTAACAGCAATTCACAAGAGTAAATAATAATTAAATAAGAATAAATATATTTCTACATTCTGACTGCACTGATATCCATAAACAAATACTTCTGACTCTCTATGCAAAGGCCAAAAGAAATTCCTAGAGAAATCAGTTAGGCTTTTCATACTTAAACAAGTTTAAAAAATACCTTTTGAGTTGTGTATCATCATCAGTGTTGGAGGTTACACATTACAAGTAACGCGTTACGTAATAACATTATTTTTCAAAGTAACGAGTGAAGTAATGCATTACTTAAAAAATTAAGTAATAATATTTGAGTTACTTTTTTAAAAATGCAATGCGAGTCAAAAGTAACTTTCCCCAACACCGATTCTCATTTATTGCCAACTACTATCAAGTTTTTTTCTGAATGGACATTTTGGACAGCAACGGAAGAATGAAATGGCATCTTCTTCACTCCAACAGACACATTTTCCATCAATTTGCATCTTTCCCTTCAAACGCTAAAACCAATGTTTATATACAACGTGCACTTTCAAAGCACGTGCATGTATGCATTTAGTTGTAATATTCTAACACCCTTTCATTTCACATAATTGTGACTGCAAAGACTGCTAACTCTGGGGTTTAGTTTAGTGTGACAAAAGAATGAAGAATTAAAATTTGAATCAATGGATGCATGTCTTCTCTACACCATTTCTTTTATTGTTTCTTGCAATCTTGACAGCTCTGAGTTAACCACACCTTGAGCAATCTAATGACCAACACGTTTTGACCTGCACACTGTGTATATGTGAGCACATGCTTCACACAAACACACACACTAGTGTCAGTCAAGGCATTTCAGGCCATTGTTTTAGAAAACTGTGTAAAACATTCAATGATGTTTGTTTTGATGATTTTCTTCTTCTTGATGATAATATACTTCCATATAATGCATTAATAACTAACATAACATGCTAATATACTTCATTTGCATATTTATTAATGTCACAGGAAGTAGAGAATAGTGTGTATGTGTGTGTGTTTGCATAACCCTGACCCTTTTTTTGCGATGGGTCTTTACACATACCCTGAGGATGACTGGGAGCTGTGATTGATGAATGAGCAGATAGACGAACAGTGGCATGGAGGAACAGGTAAGGGAGCAGCTGACTGTGACACCCAGGGAGATCCTGAGGGAAAAAACATTTTAGACATTTAGATTAGACATTTTTAATCTACACTATGCTGCTTGTGAAGATCTGAAATCAGAAATCCATAACGTGATGATCCGGCAGCATGAAAGCGATCCGAGGAAGAAATGTTTCCTGTTTTGGAAATTTTTTATGTATAAATCTCTGACTTGAGAGTCCTTCAAATTGCTCCAGAAACATATTCTAATCCTAAACCTGGTCATTTATTTAGGAAACAAATCACAAGCCTAGATTTAAAATCAGAAGTTTATCTAATACAGCAGCTGGTCCCAAACATACTGTATTTTCTTGAAAGGGTTCCATGTTAAAATTGGATTAATCCCATCATAAGACCTGCAGTGTATTGCCAGGAGCAGTGGATATAACTTTTGTTTTGTCTGTATGTGTGTGTTGTTGTTGTTTTTTTTACTGTAAAATCCCGGTAGCCATTGTGTTGCATTGTATGAATCATCAATAACCTCCATTTCAGCTAAAATCTTTAATGTTCCATTGAAGAAACCAAAAAAGTAATAGATGGCCTATAATTGAGCAAATTAATTTCCCTTTTGCATGAACTATCTCTTTAACATTAATTGTATTATAAGAGACACACTGGGATATAAAAACAGCATAATAAAACAAAACTAAACAAAAAAATCCAGAAACCAATATAAAATATATATATTTTATACTTCTATACTCTGAGGTTATACAACGGTACAGTATTCATTTATTCACCCTTACCCGCACTGGTAACTCTTACATTATGTCTTAAAAATTATGATATATTTTTCATGTAAATATGAGGTTTTTTTAGTCGTAAGTAGCCTCAGAACGTGACAGGCCATTTTAGCCCCTCACTTAGTTCCCATTTTTGTAGCACTGCCTCACTCACTGGAAATCTTATTGGTCTGAAATATCAAAACTGTATATTAGAGGAAATTACTCAGGAAATTACTCACTGCAGTGCATCTTGCTGACACATGACAACAGTAGCGGGCTGGAGATGAATAATGGGACCTTCGTCTTTACTTCAATTGATAGTGGCAAATGTGGAGTGACTTAATGCAGCATGAAGTTCAACTTTCAATGCCAAACTTGCCGCTGTCACTCATGTAGCTGAAAGCCAAAAAGAGAGCCAGCTCTCAATGAAACTGAAAGAGTCTGAGTGATTCACAGTGTGAACAGTGATAAGCAGTGTAAATGATCTTTGTAGGTCACCTTTTATACACACACAAAACTCTGGTATTTCAGCTTTTTCAGCCCGGTCCTGTTTTAAAATCTAAACATTTACCTCAACAGCTTTGAGTACATACCAGGTCTTCACATAGAAAATTATAGTCTTTCTCTGCTAGTGAAAGTTGATCCTTAGTAACAGTGCAAATCAGATAATAACTGCTTCTGCTACATTTAGAGAGATAGAGGTGGTAAGCTGTAGTGAAAATAACAGAATTAGATCGTTTTTTTCCCTCTCCCTCTACACATTTCCTTGACAAAAACCCAATAAAACTAGAAAATAGAATATATGTTTATGCCTAGATTTTCAGTCTTTCAAACACAAACTATGTAAATTGTTACTGGTTAGGCCTCTGCAATAAAACTATAATAATTATTTGTTTTCTCAATAAAGTTACATTTGATTACATTTTATTTGTTCCAATGTATTCAAAATTTGATTAGTTGCTTGATATGGACTAAAATCATTGATCGTAACTGTAATGTTGTCCTCTTTACTATAGGTTATAAAACAAAATAAATGTAATGTGTAATTGCTCACTCAGCATTTCAACTACATAAATTATATCAATAAAACAAGTTGTAACGGTACAGTTACCTCAGCTAAGCAATTCAATGTCCATAAACTCATTAGTCTGCTAATAAAATAACTCCAGAGAGGACCATTTTGCTATGTACTGTATATAAACAATTATATATCCATTATATTTCATAATGAATTCATCATTATATATAAATGTTGTCTCCTGTCTGCATTATGTTGTCTTTTGCCTTCATTATTTAATGCATGTTTTTCAATGCAAAATTATCATGAAAGTTTTTATTGCAGCTGGAAACCGGTTTTATTTATGCGTTTGTCCAGTGTTGGGGAAAGTTTCTTTTGTAAGTAATGTATTACAATATTTAGATACTCCCCCAAAAAGTAACTAGTTCCATTACTTAGTTACTTTTTATGGAAAGCAATGCGTTATGTTACTTTTGAGTTACTTTTGTGTTTGAGTTACTTTTCCTTAACTTTAACTTAAGAGGCTTGATCTCTTTCAGAACGTACAGGGTTTTTTTCTGTTTTATTTTGAGAGGAGCTCTGCAATTAACAACGCTCTGTATAATGCATTCGTATTTTCTCATTGAGTGTGTGATTCAACATGACTACGTTCATTTTAGTTCAGCAATTTATTTTTTCAAAGCTAAATAATAAACTAAAAAGTAACTCTTTTTGAATTTTTTTTAAAAGTCACTCAATTTTTATTACTTAATTTTTTTAAGTAATGTGTCAGTTTACTCATAACTTACAAAAGTAATATTACTTAAATCGTATTACTTGTAATGTGTTACCCCCAACACTGTGTTTGTCTTGTTCTGACAATGATCAGACTGCTTTAAAACTACAATTAAAAGAATAGTTCACCCAAAATTCTGGTTGATTACTCATTATTTCAGAAGACCATTAAAGTAGATTTTTTTTAGCTGAAATTATTTGCTTGGTGATTCATAAAATTCCAAACAACAGCTACCAGAAACGTATACTGCATAAAATGATTAAATGTAGCTCATGACAATAAATTGAAATTGTATGATACAAAACAATCAGTGAAAAAAACTGAACATTATAGTTTGTTCTTTAAATGTTCACCTACATCTTAGATTACTTGCATCTTACGTCGAATGCTTATAAATTTTTGGGTGATCTACGTCTTTTACAAAGACTGTAAAAGATATGGACGTAGTGTCAGTGACGTCACCCATAGGTTTCTGGAGAACGCAAAAGAAGCTACAAGTAGGCGTGGCCAACCATCGCCATTTAGTTCACGCGTCATCGCATCGACCGGGGGATACTAAACAAGGGCAAAAAGGCGGAGCTACAGATGACTGCTAGCATTTCGCTTAGACAGGCTTTTCTTTGGGAGAAACGCTTAATAATTCATTACCTGCGACTCCTCTGTGTTCTGACCACATGTGCTTGGTTGTGTACTATATCAATAAAGTGTTTAGACTTTTAAAAACACTGTTGTAATACACTGAGCCACTAAGAATTGTTCTCATGACGTTTTTCTACAGGAGGAAAACGCGAATTACTTCTAAATACTTCAAATATAGTCTGTGTTAGTAAATGCAAAGCTATTTATGAAATCCAGGCATAACACTGTATGACAACGTTTCAGATGACTGTTTTAGAGCCTACAGCTAATCAATCTGTCAGATTCTGGAGTGCATTACAGGTCTAAAGAACATTATAAATGATAATTTATCTTAAGTAAAACAAATACATTTATAGATATGGTATATAAGTATATAATTTCACTCACCTGGGAAATGGAGGAAACTTGAATGGTTTGTGAGCACAATTAAGTGCACACAGTATGCCATATTATCTGATAATTGTAAGAAATAATTCTAAAAGGCAGTTGACTGTGTAAAGCCACATAAAACAACACAGAAATATGATGCATATGCCGAGGTATATGCCGAGCCGTCAGCTGAGGTGACGTGACAGCGAGCAACGAGACCTAGCTGTCACTCAAGTGGCCACGCCCTTAATTATGCAGACTTAATAAAACGTAATAAAAGCGAAACGGATGAGTTATACAAAAATTCACCCCCCTCACAGTTGTCATGAAGGGTAATATTAGTTATAAAAAAACAAAACCATCTTTCGTATCAGGTTGTAAACATGTTTTTATCAGCTGTAAAATTGGCCAATTTGCCAATGCAGTCAGAAAACATTTGGATTTCCTGGAGCCAGCCCCCAAAGGCGAGTCGATGAATTGCAGTTTTAGTTACTTCCGTATTGGCTTCCCGAGGGAGAGCGGGAGGTTGCCGCTTGGTCTTTTACTGTTTACGACTTCCAATCTGGAGCAAAAATATTACTTTAAACTTAAAAGAATTAAACAGAGAAAAGTTTAGGAATGTCTTTCACATTGAGTTCAGTTTGTGCACCTTTATCCCGTTCCAGCAGCCAAAGCAGAAACAAAGGCAGATGGTGCATAGCAAATCACCAAATGTGCCTTCACAATGTGGACACACCAACAGCCTACATTCACACCCACCTACACAAATACTGAGATAAGCAGACACTGACAAACTCTATACGGCAGGAGGGTGATTTCAGGTGATCTGTGGACTGGTCCTGGGGTCAATAGGATACAAAAGTAATCTTACAAAACACTAAAAATATTTGATTAAAAAAAATGGTGCGAGCAGTCCTTCCTGAATCAGTCTGTATTCAAAACAAACACAAAGCACTCAGAGCAGTTGTCAGTGAAATACCGAAATCCCACCCATCCTGCCACCTGCTACTCAGTCATCTCGCACTTTATTACGGGTCGTAAGTAACTATGGCGACTGGCCAGGTTGGCAGGTGAATGCTGAGGTCACTGAGGTGGGCGGGGTAAAGCCTCATGCCCCAGACATCACCGCACCACACACATTTACACATTAACTTCTCCACAGAAACAACCTCTGCCCTTCCAGCAGAAGCCAGAGATTTACAATCTGCAAATAGATGCTGCCATAGTCAAACACACCCATACAAGACAGACTCTGAGAATGACAAATCTATAGCATGCTGTAGGTGTGTTATGGGCTCATGGATCTTTTGATTTAATTCTGGAGTTAAAAAAATTAAATATGCACTACTGATTACACCTTCAGAAATCGTTCTAATATGCTGATTTGCACTGATTTGTCAGTGTGACAAGAGTCATTAATGAAAAAGAACAGCATTTATTTTGGTACTTTAGGCGATAAAGCTAATTGGTATTCTATTTGAGCTTATTAACAGTGGTTGTGAACCAAGGCAACACTAAATCTCATTTGTTTATTAATCTTGCTTAAACATGTTAGCAGCTTACCAAAAAAATGTCAGTTAGTTAAAACCTGTTAACAACATGGTAACACGTTCTATAATAGCAATGTGCTTAAGTGTGTGCTAACAATAACAACAGATGATAATGCTTAAAATCTTTTAAGTTGTCAGTCTATCCATCTGAAGCTTGACTGTATGACCTTCAAAAACTTCAGACTTTAAGCTTTAAAACTGTGTGAATCTTAAAGCTAATTCAAACTGAAAACCCTCCTTCAAGCTTTCAAAAGTACATCCTACTTGCTTGTCAGACATTCTCAGACTAAGATCAAAGTTTGCCTTGATGACATATAGTTCAAAATGATGGTTTGAATTTTTTTTTCCTATCAATGGTCTTTACTGACACACATCATTCAAAATTCATTTCATCTTAAAGTGTTAGTTCACACAAAAATGTAAATTATATTATTATAGACCTTCGTCTGACTTTGGAATTAAGATTACATTAAGATATTTTACAGCAGGTGAAATCTGACAGCTCCCTTATCCTCCTTGTATTCCAAAGACTATCGAACGTGTCAGGGATTTGGAACGACATCAGGGTGAATAATTATTAACATAATTTTGGGTGAACTTACTTTTTAATTTTTCGCATTATAAAATTTTATCATGTTAGTAAAGTACATTACAAAACAAGGATTTAAACATTGTTCTAACAAGTAAAACTTGTTTAATATAATAAAAAGAACACTGAAAACTTAAAAATGAAATAAATTATGCTTTATTACTATTATTACTACATTCTCTCAACTCAATCTATTGCACTCAAATGAGTTCATAATCTGAGAGGTCAATAAACCGTAAACATTATGAAAACAAAACCTGGTGTCAGTGCCAACCAGGACAATGACACAGCAGGCATGGTAACCACTGGCACAATCGAGCATATCTTTGTTTACTGCCAAATACACACGCTGACACACACTCTTCAAGAGAAAGAGCGGGAGAGATGAGCATACGAAAAGAATAAAACACCATATCGAATTGGCAGAATGTGGCAAGCGTGAGAAAGAAGTGAAAAAAAATAAATAGGGAACACAGACAAGTTCACACGGTGATCAAAGTAATACACATTGTTTTTTTAAATTACAAACACCAATAAAAAAGATAAATTCTTAAAAGATAAATACAGCTGTTCAGATAATATATTAAATATATTTTATGAATTATGATTGTGTATTTTTTATATATGTTATTTAAATATTTTACTTCCTTTTATTTATTGATATTATTATTTGTTTTTTTAACATACATTTCTTTGTAACTCATTCAAACCACTTAAACCATTCTGTTGGAAAACAAGACAAAAAATCAGATTTTTTTTTCAGTGCATGCAGCATTTTCATGCCTAACCCTCACAAAAGCCTCTTTTCCCCCTTATTTCTCGGTTCTCTTTCTCTTTCAGTCATTCTTTCATTATTCAGTGAAGAAACGCAGGTGCACCTGTTTCAACTGACTCCTTTCAGAAGAGCTATAGTCAAACACACATAATCCCCAACTTCACAGACACACACACACACAGTAACACCCACCAGCTCGCTCACTGTGCGACACACTGAATGTCTGCCCTTTAACAGAGAGAGGAAGAGAGAAAAAGCGGCAGTCAAAAGTCATCCGTCTTTCTTCTTCTTCGGCTGTTATTGTATTTGCAGTGCGTCACCTTGTGGAAAAAAATAAGAGATAAAGAGCCCGTGGATGGAGGGAAGAAAGGCAGAACGAAATCAAAGGATGAAAAGGAATGGAGGGAACGAAAGAGGTGGAGTGCACACAAAATGAGCAAAATAAAGCAGAGGATGTTGTCCAAACTGAAAAGAGCTTTTTAAAGCTGCCCTCCCCTCTAAACTGCTCTTCGGGCCTGTGTGAATGTTCGCTCTTTCTGTTCTCAAGCTCAGCAGACAAAGAGAGAGGACGGAGAGCAGCTAAACAGACCAGTGAAATGAGGGCTGAATCAGGACAGTCAGAAGAGTTTACTGACTGCATGTTTGAGGAACACCAAATTGTTCCAAAGGGTTGCAAACAACAAAACCACACATAAATATGTAGAAATAGGCCTACTGAAATATCAGAACAACAGTGGCACACAACAGTTGAGCTAGTTTGCTTTTTCTGGACGTATTGACTTATTTATTAGTGTGCATTACTCCAAATTTGTAATGTTGTATTTGTGTGTTTTAATACAGTTAAATGATAACTTATTGAACATATAACATATAACAAAATATTTGAACAGCGTATTGAAATGTAATTTATTCCTGTAATGATAAACTGGAGTTTTAAGCATCGTGATTATAACATTATGATTAGCATGAAAAACATGAAATAGATTTTTTAAATTTATTGATACATTATAAAAAATATAAATACTGTGAATTTTTATTTTGTAGCGGGGCGCGTGGTGGCACAGTGGGTATGGCTGTTGCCTCACAGCAAGAAGGTTGCTGGTTCGAGCCTCGGCTGGGTCAGTTGGCATTTCTGTGCCGAAAAGAAAATGAATCAGTCAATCAATCAATTTGTAGCATTTCTGACTATATATAGTAACGCAAATCAAAATATAAAGTCACAGTTTGCGGAAAGAAATTGTGTAAATGTGTGAGAAAGTCAGAAAGCGGTTATTCAGGTGGTTATTCCTTTATTAGACGTTTTTTTACATTTATTATTATTTCTTTTTTAACAAATTTAATTCTGTTCTGTTTTTTCCAAAATGCCACAGAATAAAAAAATTTAATTTATCACTAATATTGCCTAATATGGTGTGGTCCCAATACATAACTTCCGAACAAAAAAAACACTTCATCTTTGAATATGAGTTGTTTTTTTTATACAAATGAACACATTAATCAGAATACTCTTTTCTATATAAAGATATCAACACAGTTATCAATAAACATCAAGCATAAAGATTTACTGTACTTTTATATTCACTGTCTTGCAGTTTCCTCTAATTAAATCAAAGCTGTAACATACTCTTTGAGCATGTGTGTGGTTTTCCACACTAGCAATCATGCTGAGCACATTAAAGTACTCACAACAGCTCTTTATGCTCCTCTGAGACTTACAGAAAGAGACGAACGGCCAAGAGAGAGACTGTGTCTTCCACTGCCCACAGTATTGGTCAGTGTGTCTGAATTCCCCACAGCGGCTCATATCTCACACAGTATGACCTCACACCATCCTACATACACACACACACACACACACACACACACACACACACACACACACACACACACACACCCACACAA
>CAIGQV010017835.1:12519014-12537693 GCA_903798115.1 Danio jaintianensis | reverse complement strand
ACACACACACACACACACACACACACACACACACACACACACACACACACACACACACACACACTTAAACAAGTGAGCTAACGGTAAAGAATGGGACACAGTGCGCAAAGGGGACAAAACATTCTGCCCACAGTGTTGAATATGCCACAATGCAGTACTGTCTTCCACTTCCTCCCCCGTTCTGTTCAGTTTTTTCATTTAATGGGGATTTTGCTGCGGCTGGGAGACAGCGATACACAATGCCATTTGTTTCTCACAGGAAAATGGATTAAAAGTGACCATGGTGTCACTGCAGGCAGTAATTCATCAGTGTTTTCTCTGGTGTGAAGGTACTGCCACCTACAGGATGAATGACACATTACAGATGATCGTGGCTTTCTTTGTTACTATGAACTTTTTGTCATGACTGTAATTGTAAAAAGCAAGTTTCCCCATTTATTACCAGAATTAACTTTGTAAACTTTGAACAACGCCACAACATTCACAACAACTTCTATTTGAAACAAAAAAGTTTTAATTTAAATTTGATCTGTTATGCCACTGTTTAAGAATGTACAAGTCTGCAAAGTTTAAGACTAAAGTGCATGACTATTTATTTTTAAGAATCAATTCTGTAATTCCACATGTAACTAATCCACGCAGACCCATAACAAACTTGTAAAATGTCTCGGTCCTCATTGGCTGACAGCAAACTTGTCTGCTTTGACCTCTAACACTTTAGTTGCTTGGGCTTGTCAATATCATATTTTGAACATGATGTTGACAAGCCCAAATGCTTTAACATAATGTTGATAAACAACTATTGTGTTTAAAGCATTTATTGTCTAGAGACCATTGGTTTTCAACCTATGGGTCGGCGCCCTCCAGTGGGCCATGACGGCATTGCATGCAGCTATTATTAACAATATTATGTTAATATGTAAAAATGTATAGTCAAGGGTTTGATGTGCAATTATACAACGAGAAATAAATAATTAATTGTTACTATGTGTTCACTATTCGATTTTGCCAATTAATTATGATATCAAATTGCTAATTAATATATATATATTTTTTTGGCTGAATACATGGCTGTCAATTGGTCTAGTAGCCTGGTGCACCAGTTCTCTATTTGTTTAGACTGCTTGTCTGACCTAGAGAGCTGCACTCACAAAACTCGATGCAACCTGAACAAAATATGGTAGAGGTGAATGCTGGTGCAGGCATTAAAAAAACATCGCCTACTCATGTTTGTGCATGTTGCAAGTGCTTAAATTATCAGCAGGACACCTGCAAAACGGATATATGTAAATAAAATAAAAAGGCAAACAAATTGGTATTTTACTAATTCACAGAAGCAACAAGGACGCTTTATTTTGGCCCTTTCACTCAAGAAGCGTCAAATGATAGAACTTCCACATGTGGGTGCCTGTTTCTGCATGGTGGAAGCACACTGCCCTGTCAAGCATGGCACACATGTCAAGGTTTTAGGTCAGTTATCACCATATACTTACAATCACTTATAATTTTTTTTCTCAAATCTTACAAAAATGATGCACAGGAGCAAAACAAAACTTCAACATTGCAAAAAAACTTCCAGTAATGACAACTGGCTGAGGTACTCACGGCAGCCTGAATTTCATTCCCGGCTCAAGGTCCTTTGCTGATCCTTTCTCTCTCTCTCTCTACTCCACTGTCCTATGAATTAAAGGTGAAAACCTAATTAATAATTATATTTTTAAAAAGTCCAGTAATGTTCCAATGTGACTTTTTAATATTTAAAAAACAATTTAAAGTCATTTTTAATATCACAAATTATGGTTATTTTAAGCAATAATAAAAATAACTAAATGTTCCCATTGTTATATTTCCCGTTACCCAAGAACATTTCTTTGACTCGTGTTCTAACTTCCTAAAGTGTATTTATTGAAATGAAACTTCAGAATCTACAAAGGAATCTTCATGATGATCAGCATTGCTATCAGTGCAAACATAGTGGTTCAATCAGAGGGTCAATATGATCATTATCAATCACAAACAAGAACCAAACAGTGGAAAATCTTTATAGATATAAAATTGTTTAACAAATTTCTTTATGATAATTATTATGAAGAAATGTTCTGTAAATACTAGTCCTGTTTCAATAAATATATTTTTATTTTAAATATGTTAAAAAAAAAAGGAACCACTGGTCAAGGCAAAACATGTATTTTAGCAAGACTTCTGCACAAACACCTGCTATGATGACTGAAGCTCTGGAGGCTTGTCTAAATGCATCTGAATGGACTTAAAGGTGCTGTATGTAAGTTTTTGACTCTTCTAAAGCATAAAAATACCATAATATGTTTGCAGATTTAAGAAACATGCCAAGTGAACATTCTTGTTTAACTAAAAAACAATGCTGAAGTCAGTTATTCTGCTTTGAAAATGTCTGTTATGTGCCCGCTGTCTTTGTTTTGATTCTTTTAACCAGCCCACTGCCACTTTAGCCAATTATACTTCAGCACCCTGGGTTGCCTTGTTAGAAAACCGCATATTTCATTCATTCATTCAGAAAGGCTCTCAAAGCATGCACCCGTGACAGAAATGTGACCTCCGGTACACAGTAGCAGACTGCGAAATGAGACTCAGATTCAGAGTTCCACATGATGTTATTAATTAGCAAATAATATAAATATTACGAACGTAAACATTAGGTGAGCAGGTTACATTGCAACCCCAAGTCCTAACAACATGCTACGTGACGAGATTTGCAGTGATAAGCAATTTGGCTGTTTGTACCAGAAGAAACACAACAGAAATTGAAATACAGCCATACAGAAGCACATATGCACTCACGAAATGGTAAGGTTTATAATCTAATTAATACATATTAAACCTCTTTAACATTATTAAATGTAGATGCTGAATCACTGATACGTGTTGGTTTTGAGTCACAGTTCTAAAGTTAAATTTCAAACGATTTATTTTATTTTCAAGATCTGAGGTGAACTGCTGCTGCTTTCAGTAGTATAGCAATAAATGTCATGTAAAATGGCTTTCAAACTCACATTGTTAGTATTTAACACCGAATAAAGCACATGAGGTTTACCTGAGGTAATCATTGTCAGTTTTCTGTTGTTCAGCTGCAAGAAAATAGAAGCCGTTTCTAATATATCAATTCAAGGTGTTGGTTAGAAGAAAAACTCCTTTTAATATGGAAAATATTCCTTCTATCACGTGGCGTTGCTTTTATATAGAACGCGATTTAAATAAGCCTTTAGGCTCAATCATCAGACTCGCTCCTGTTGGTCCTCAATCTGGCAACCTGCGCTTGCAATTGTTTTGATCCAGGAACGCAATACCTAGTTCAACCACTGGGTCTCAAATTTACATACAGCACCTTTAATCAACCTTGGTAGAAACGCATGTAATTAGTTAATTTGACTAGCCAAACATTCCTTATATTAGACACAAAGACAAACTTATACAAGTATTTTATTTATTTAATTAGATAAATACTCCTTTCATATAAACTCTGAAAACAATAATCAGAAGATATTTGATAAAATCCCATTTCTGGGACAGAAAATATAAATATTTTACCTAAAAATTTTCCCTCTATAGAATTCAGAGAAATTTAAAGTCAGAATGCCCCAAGCAGGCCAATGGTGTGGCTCATAAGCCTTGCTCTGCTTCCACGGCTCTCTGAGCTTTTTTTTAACAGCTTTGCAAAGTTATGTCATTCAACCCCCATAAAAAAACATCCATTTTCCAAGGACATGCGGGATGGATAGTCTGAAGTTACAGTAGGCAAGACAAGCTGATTTTTCTTACCAGTAGTGCAACACAAAGCAGAAGATTAAAGGCTAGCATTTAAAATTAGACTGATGTAGGCACAGTTGTATTGATTACTACTAATGAAGTCTGTATCATCTGCCTGATGCTAACAGTTTTAAAACAATTTTAAAAGTTTCTACAAGGCATATTGACACTTTACTGTTAGAATACTCACTTTGGCTAACTTCAGGTTTTTTTAAATGTGCTATAAATGAATAAACAGTGCAAGCAAATAAAAAAAAAAACACTTTGCTTATTACAAATATTCTGGGTAACAGTCAAGTCATGCTAAATTTAATTTAAGTTGATTATTATCAGTTATCTTGTTTTTCAGTTGCCTCTATTACATTTTTAAGAATATTTTACCACTCATGGGGGCAGGTATGGGCCTGTCCACGTGGAAGTGACGTCAATGCATACCCTCTATAGAGTATATAAACAAAACCCTGAAATGCAAATAAAATAGCATAATTTGGAATCACGAAAAAAAAAACTTTTTATCCTGCAATTAAGAGTTTATATTGCACAATTTTGACTATAAAGTCTGAATTCTGAGAATATTTCACAATTCTTTATGAGTTTTTTTTTTAAAAGCTAGATTATATCTAGAAATTTCAGTTCTGAGTACAAAAAGTCACAATTACAAATTAGTTTAATTTGTTATATAAAAAGGTTTTTCCTGAACCTTTGCCATACTGATGGAACTAAACTCCTCAAAGAACCTCTGCATGCCTTATGGACATATCAAGCTGAAGGACTAATCTTTACCCTAATCTTGACAAGGCTCTTCTTCCTTCCTCTTCTTCCTTCCTACATCAGCAAAATCTCTTTACCCCAGTAGAAGGTCAAGCAGTCAATGCCTCCAGGTGTGTTCAAACTGACCATCTCACATTTGTGAGTGGCATTTTGGCTGACAGATCCTGTTGATTTATCCTTCAGCATAAGGTAAATGGCTCTTCATTGACAAATCCAATATAGCAATCCAGGCCAGCTGTTTCATGTCTAGACTAAAGTAACTCCTCTTTACTAGACTACCAGCATCTAAACAGCAGAAAGAGACATTTTATAAAATGATCTGCATAGAAAGCAATGTGGGTGAGAGCCAGTGTTTAGTTACTCATTTTTTTTAATCTATTAATAGTAGCATGAGTGTTGATACTGTAATTTAAATCTTGTATAGTCTAGGTTTATTTAAAGTCTTACTCATTTAGATAATTTGTCTCTAAAAAAAATATAATAAAAGCTAAAATTACAAAAAACAAGTCTAAACAGTTTGGATTCCAATCACTTGCGAGAAGCACATTTGTTTACAATTAAACTTTTACTTTGGATTGAAACAGTTGTTGTGGCACACATAGTTCTAAATTACATACTTACCTACTTACTATTTAGTAACACCTCACACAAACTCTTTCCATACCCCTCACTGCATACCATCAAGATGTAGCATGCACTGCACTTTAACCAAATCTTTTCTTAAAACAATATTGCCTACAATAATTTTCCACCAACAGTCAAACTATGTGTACACCTTTTTGAACGTGTACTTCTCTATCTGTGCCTACATGTGTGTAATGTGTGTTTTTCTTAACGCATTTATTGTCTTTCACGTATTTATTGTCGTATTACTGTCAAAATTGTTAATAATATATTGTTTTGTTTTTTGGAGTATGTTGTATTTTGCTCTGTCTGTATTTTGTACTGTCTGGAGCCAGCACCTAAGCTTTTCACTTATCATAGTACATGTACTGCTGATGATGTGACAATAAAAGATATTTGATTTGTATAGAGAATGGGACCATATCGTTACAGCGCAGTGCATTCTGGAAATTTGGGAGAGAGGAACCTGGATCCCATTGATCTCTATAGGTTTATTGTATCATATACTGTATACAAAAACCCCTTATGAATATAACAACAGCAAGGACCGTGACGTCGCACGATATGGCGCAGCCGGGGCCCCACCCTGGAGCCAGGCTTGGGCTTGGGGCTCGTATGCGAGCGCCTGGTGGCCAGGTTTTATCCCACAGAACCCGGCCGGGCTCAGCCTGAAGGAGGGATGTGGGACCATCCTCCTGCAGGCCCACCACCCGCAGGGGGAGTCATAAGTGGCCGGTGCATTGTGGAACAGGTGGTGGTCTCACCCATCACCCAAGCTGGGGTCGCTGAGGTAGTTTGCAAGCTCCGCAGTGGCAAAGCAGTGGGGGTGGATGAGATTCACCCTGTGTATCTTAGGTCTCTGGATATTGTAGGGCTGTCTTGGCTGACGTCTGTCTTGCTGAAGTCAATGGAGGAAGACTACCAGTTGGCCCCAAAGAGATTCTGGCAAACCGTCCGGCACCTCAGGAGAGGAAAGCAGTTCCACACGACACTGTTTACAGCAGAAGTGGGGAGCTGTTGACCTCGACTGGGGATGTTGTCGGACGGTGGAAGTTATACTTTGAGGATCTCCTCAACCCCACTGACATGCCTTTCATTGAGGAAGCAGAGACTGGGGATACAGGGGTGGACTCACCCATCACCCAAGCTGGGGTCGCTGAGGTAGTTTGCAAGCTCCGCAGTGGCAAAGCAGTGGGGGTGGATGAGATTCACCCTGTGTATCTTAGGTCTCTAGATATTGTAGGGCTGTCTTGGCTGACGTCTCTACAATATCGCATGGAGGTCGGGGACAGTACCTCTAGACTTGGCAACTGGGATGGTGGTTCCCATTTTTAAGAATGGGGACCGGAGGGTGTGCTCCAACTATAGGGGATCACACTCCTCAGCCTCCCTGGGAAAGTTTATGCCAGGGTACTGGAGAGGAGGATCCGGCCGATGGAGGAACAATGCGGTTTTAGTCCAGGCCGTGGTACACTGGACCAGCTCTATACCCTCACCAGGGTGCTTGAGGGTTCATGGGAGTATGCCCAACCAATCCACATGTGTTTTGTGGACTTGGAGAAGGCATTCGACCGTGTCCCTCGTGGCATTCTGTGAAGGGTGCTGTGGGAGTATGGGGTCAGAGGTGCTCTGTTAAGGGCTGTCTCGTCCCTGTATGAACAGAGTAGGAGTTTGGTTCACATTGCCTGCAATAAGTCAGACTTGTTTTCAGTGCATGTTGGCCTCCGGCAGGGCTGCCCTTTGTCACCAATTCTGTTCATAATTTTTATGGACAGAATTTCAAAGCACAGCCTTGGGCTGGAGGGGGTCCGGTTCCGTGACCACAGGATTTCATCTCTGTTATTCGCAGACGATGTTGTTCTGTTGGCTTCATCGAACATGGACCTTCAGCATGCACTGGGGCGGTTTGCTGCCGAGTGTGACGCGGCTGGGATGAGTATCAGCACCTCCAAGTTTGAGGCCATGGTGCTCCACCGGAAAAACGTGGTTTGCCATCTCCAGGTTGGAGGAAAGTCCTTACCCCAGGTGGAGGAGTTCAAGTATCTTGGGGTTTTGTTCACGAGTGAGGGAAGGATGGAACGTGAGATTGACAGGCGGATTGGTGCAGCGGCAGCAGTAATGCGGTCGATGTATCGGTCCGTTGTGGTGAAGAAGGAGCTGAGCCGAAAGGCAAAGCTCTCGATTTACCGGTCAATCTACGTTCCTACTCTCACCTATGGTCATGAGCTTTAGGTCATGACTGAAAGGACAAGATCTCGGATACAAGCGGCCGAGTTTCCTTCGCAGGGTGGCAGGGCACACCCTTATAGATAGGGTGAGGAGCTCTGTCACCCGGGAGGAGCTCGGAGTAGAGCCACTGCTCCTCCACATCGAGAGAAGTCAGCTGAGGTGGCTCAGGCATCTGTTTCGGATGCCTCCTGGACTCCTATCTAGGGAGGTGTTCCAGGCATGTCCCACCGGGAGGAGGCCTCGGGGAAGACCCAGGACACGCTGGAGGGGCTTGGGATCCCCCCGGAGGAGCTGGAGGAAGTGTCTGGGGAGAGGGAAGTCTGGGGTTCTCTCCTAAGACTGCTGCCCCCACGACCCGGCCCCGGAAAAGTGGATGAAAATGAGATGAGATGAGATATACTGTATACACTGATTTTCAATAAACTGTAAGCTCTACTACAAATAAAAAAGGAAATCATAAATGGAAATGTTTTCTTGTGGGAGCTCGTTTTTACACTGTCACTTACGAATAAGCTTGTTCGTTTATTTGTTCCACTCCCTCTGCATCCATGCTCGGCTTCTAGTTACACTTTAGCACTGGAGGCTAAATATTATGGAATGCATATTTTCAGTTTATCAGACACACAAATAGCATTTATAAAGATACACATTAATCAATCTTATTGTGAGTGTTCGTAAGATTTTTTAAAAATCTATTATTATAAAACGGTCAACTTTTTGTGTGGCGATTTGCATTACTTTACATTCTACACTCCTCAGGAACAGGCAGAATGCAACTTGCATGACATATATTACCATTCTCTATATGTGAAAATCAGTATGTTCATTCATTCATTTTCTTTTCGGCTTAGTCCCTTTATTAATCTGGGGTCGCCACAGCGGAATGAACCGCCAACTTATCCAGCATATGTTTTACACAGCGGATGCCCTTCCAGCTGCAACCTATCACTGGGAAACATCCATACACACTCATTCACACACATAAACTACGGACAATTTAGCTTACCCAATTCACCTATAGCGCATGTCTTTGGACTGTGGGGGAAACCTGAGCACCTGGAGGAAACCCACGCAATCACGGGGAGAACATGCAAACTCCACACAGAAATGCGAACTGACCCAGCCGAGGCTCGAACCAGCGATCTTCTTGCTGTGAGGCGATCATGCTACCCACTGCATCATCGTTAATAATCAGTGGTGTAAAGTAACAAATTACAAATACTCAAATTACTGTAATTGAGTAGTTTTTCTCAGGAATTGTAATTTACTAAGCAGATTTAAAAATGTGTACTTTTACTTTCCCTTGAGTACTTGTTTAGTGTAGTATCGGTACTTTTACTCCACTACTTTCCTTCAACCTGCAGTCACTACTTTATTTTTTCTTGTCTATGAGGATTAGAAAAATCAGTCCTGTGATTCCTGTCCAATCAAATCGCACATAGAAGGTAAATCGCATCATAATGAACAACCTCAAGACATGGGCGATATATAGATGCAGCAAACTGTTTGGAAGCATTAAAAGTATCCAAGAAGATGTCCAAAATTGTCGCACACCCAGAGACTGTTTAGATGCATGTCACTGATGAGAAGATGACAGATGTGTACTGTATGATGACCGAAATGGCCTTAAACACCCAGCAGGCACAAGACGTCAACACGACATCAGATTGACGTTGTACCCCAACATCGTTGGGACATTGCATTTTGTTTGGAAATGAAAATCGGGTTGACGTCAGAACTCAACGTCAGGCTGACGTCAATGTCCAACGTCCAACCTAAAATCAACCAAATATATTACAGCTTGACGTTGTCAGAATCAGAATCAGAAAGAGCTTTATTGCCAGGTATGTTCACACATAAGAGGAATTTGTTTTCGTGACAGAGCTTCTACAGTGCAACAGAATTACAGAGACAGGACAAAAAACAGATAATAAATATATTTAAAAAATGAAAGTTGTAGTGAATGCAAATATACAAATTGACAAGTGTATGTACAGGAATATTACTATATACAACAGCAGCTGTTATGTGCAAATTAGCATGTAAAATATGTTGTTAAATAAGTGTTTATGTGTATAAAAAGTGTATAGCAAGTAGTGATGTTTGATCATCAAGTGTTCATGAGATGGATTGCCTGAGGGAAGAAACTGTTTCTGTGTCGGGCTGTTCTGGTACACAGTGCTCTGTAGCGTCGACCAGAAGGTAAAAGTTCAAAGAGGCAGTGTGCTGGGTGTGAGGGGTCCAGAGTGATTTTGGCAGCCCTTCTGCTTGCTCTGGATAAGTACAGTTCTTGGAGAGTAGGGAGGATTGTACCAGTGATTCGCTCAGCAGTCCGAACTATTCGACGTAGTCTTCGGAGGTCGGATTTGGTAGCTGAGCTAAACCAGACAGTTATTGAAGTGCAGAGGACTGATTCAATGATGGAAGTGTAGAACTGTTTCAGCAGCTCTTTTGGAAGGTTGAACTTCCTCAGCTGACGAAGCAAGTACAACCTCTGTTGAGCTTTTTTGACAATGGAGTCAATGTGAGTGTCCCACTTCAGATCCTGAGAGATGGTGGTGCCCAGGAACCTGAATGACTCCACTGCTGCCACAATGCTGTCCATGATGCTCAGTGGGGGGAGAGCAGGGGGGTTTCTCCTGAAGTCCACTATCATCTCCACTGTTTTGAGCGTGAACAGCTCCAGGTTGTTGTGACTGCACCAGACAGCCAGCTCCTTAACCTCCTGTCTGTAAGCAGACTCGTCACCGTCCTGAATGAGGCCGATAAGTGTGGTGTCGTCTGCAAACTTCAAGATTTTGACAGAGGCGTCCTTTGAGGTGCAGTCATTTGTGTACAGTGAGAAGAGCAGAGGGGAGAGGACACACCCCTGGGGGGCGCCAGTGCTGATTGTGCGGGTACTGGATGAGAATTTTCCCAGCTTCACCAGCTGCTGCCTGTCCGTTAGGAAGCTGTTGATCCACTGACAGACAGAGTTGGGCACGGAGAGCTGAGTTAATTTGGGCAGGAGAAGTTTTGGGATGATAGTGTTGAAAGCCGAGCTGAAGTCAACAAACAAGATCCTCACATAGGTCCCTGGTCTGTCTAGGTGTTGCAGAACATAATGCACTCCCATATTGACTGCATCATCCACAGACCTGTTTGCTCTGTAGGCAAACTGAAGAGAGTCCAGTGAGGGTTCAGTGATGTCCTTCAGGTGGGCCAGCACCAGTTTTTCAAAAGACTTCATGACCACAGATGTTAGCGCCACCGGTCTGTAGTCATTAAGTCCTGTAAGTTTGGGTTTCTTTGGGATGGGGATGATGGTGGAGCGTTTAAAGCAGGAGGGCACTTCACACAGCTCCAGTGATCTGTTGAAGATCAGGGTGAAGATGGGGGCCAGTTGGTCAGCACAGGATTTTAGACAGGCTGGTGTTACAAAATCTGGGCCTGGTGCTTTTTTCCTCTTCTGTTTTTGGAAGACCTGGCGCACATCATCTTCACTGAACTGAAGTGTTGGGGAGACGGGGTGTGGTGGAGGTGTTGATGGTGGTGTGAAGAGCAGTTCAGAGTGGGTGTGGGGTGTTTTCTCAAACCTGCAGTAAAACTCATTCAGGTCGTTTGCAAGTCGTTCGTTGTCTACAGTGCTGGGGGATGGTTTCTTGTAGTTTGTGATGTTTTTCAAACTTTTCCACACGGATGCTGAGTCGCTGGAAGAGAACTGACTCCTTAGTTTCTCAGAATAGTTCCTTTTTGCCACTCTGATCTCCTTTTCCAGTGTGTATTTGGCCTGTTTATACAAGGCCCTCTCCCCATTCCTGTAAGCAACCTCCTTGGCCTGACGCAGCTGTCAGTTTTACAGTGAACCACGGTTTGTCATTGTTGTATGTGAGTTGAGTCCTGGTAGGAATGCACATGTCTTCACAGAAACTGATATAAGATGTTACAGTTTCTGTGAGCTCATCTAGATCGTTTGCAGCAGCTTCAAAAACACTCCAGTCAGTGAGGTCGAAACAGGCTTGTAGATCCCACTCTGTTTCGGTAGTCCATCTTTTCACAGATCTTAATACAGGTTTGGCTGTTTTCAGTTTCTGCCTGTAGGTTGGTATAAGATGAATCAAACAGTGGTCAGAGTGCCCCAAAGCTGCTCGTTGGACAGAGTGGTATGCATCCTTTATTGTGGTATAGCAGTGATCCAATATGTTACTGTCTCTTGTGGGACATGTAACATGCTGTCTATATTTTGGCAGTTCGCGGGATAGTTTTGCTTTGTTAAAATCCCCGAGAATTATTAAAACAGAGTCCGGGTGTTGTTGCTCGATTTCCGTGATCTGATCGGCTAGTTTCTGTACCGCAGGCCCGCGTGCGCGTGCGGAGGAATGTAAACACTGACGAGAATGAACGAGCAGAACTCACGCGGCAAGTAGAAAGGCTTACAGTTAATAAACAGTGCTTCTAGGTCGGGACAGCACATCTTCTTGTGTGTGGACGTTACCAATATGACGTCTATCAGACGTTGGGTTTTGGTTGCCATACCTGACGAATAAATGTCAGTATTTGACGTCAATATGACGTCCTTATTGGACATCAAAACAAGATTGTCCTTAGACGCTGGCTAGACATTGAATTTTGGTTATCTGACATCACAACCTAAATCACAACCTAAATCTAACCTATTATTAACATCTTATGACCTGCTGGGCAATAGATAAATGCACTACAGAATGTTACATTTACACACATCCACAAATTACATGTAAATGCATCAACTTTTCACAGCGTAATACTCACTACTCTTGAGTACTTTTAAAAGGGCTACGTTTACTCATACTTTGAGTAATATTTACAACAGATACTTTAACTCTACTTGCACTACATTTTTAGGCAAGTAATGGTACTTTTATTTGATTATGATTTTTCAGTACTCTTTCCACCACTGTTAATAATGTACAGCCGTGAGTTGCAAAGGCTTTCGTACTTGATGCGCTTGCCATTGTAGTGTTATTTGCAACACCAAGTAGGCTAACTGACATGACAAAACAGACAAAGAAGTCAGCGAGTTCTAAATGAATGAATATAATAATATTTCAAATGAATTGGTTGTGGATAAATTTGGAGAAAACTCATGAAAACATTTGCTGAAAATGTTCTCTGGTAAGTATTTCCACCATCATGCCAACAACATCTCGTTGTGACATCTCCCATGGTTCAATTGGATCTCGATAACTGCAAGTTACGCCTCTAACATACTACAAGTTACACCCCTTCATGTTACACCCCTCTCTTGCAGTCCACAGACAGATACACTTGGTATTTCCAGGTAAAATTAGAGACTGCCATTTAAAAAGAAAAACAAAGGACAGATTAGCACCATCTGGTCGCAAAAAAAAAATACATGCAATGACATGGTGTAACCATTAGGTTCTTGTATTACTCCCTCTACAATGCTGCTTGTGAATTCCTTACTTGTTTAGGCATTACTAAGGAATTGTGGATTTGAATATACATCTAGACAAGCTAAAATACTTCTTTCCGACAAGGTTTCGATATTTATTGTTTGACAAGGTGATTTGAAGGGTTAATTTTTGTATTTTGATTACAGTAAAAACTACATATGGCTATAAAGAGACTACACAAAAGGCTTAACATTTTGTATGATGCAGTGTGTGTGTTTCACACTGTGTCACCCCTTTATTCTTGTGCACTTTTTTTTAGCATCATGGTGAATTTGTATTTTTGCAAAGCAAATATTTTCTGAATGTTCATATTTTTGCTTTTTTCTCATTCATTTCCTATGGCTGTAATTTTTGACCGCAAAGATCACAAGTGTGACTGCATTGTACACTATGTGTACAGATTAAAACTAAATTATTAATTTAAATAATTACATTTTCTAACACTGTAGGGTGTTTCCTTTAGTAATTACACCTGCTGTGACATCTCCAAATCTAACCCCTCTCTTTCCTTCCTTCTGTACTCCTCAAGTAGTTCTGGGTTGCTGTAAAATTTTTCCCAACCTTGCCTTTGCTAAAGATTTTCTTTTTACACTTGCTGACTGTCTAAAATGAAACAAATCAAAGCAAAATATAAACAGTTAGTACATTTTTAAATTAACATTAAATTCAAAAGAATTATTTGAATCTAGTATGCAATTTACTTAAATTCTCATTCCCGAAACAGATGTTCTCTCTACCGCAACTGTCCTTAAACGGTTGCGGTATATGAGAAAATAGTTGCGGAGAACGAGGTGCCTCAATATGTTTTGCTAATAATAAGGAGGCTATGATGATTTAGCAAATGTTTACTCATAATTAAGACTTTTAAAAAAGTTCATTTTCATAAAAACAATAGTAAATCTAACAATTATGTAAATGTAGAAAACTACCTGTTTCGGTAATGATAATCAGTCGGGTAACCGTTTTGACAGGAGAAAATTTTATATTAAACTGGAGAAATATAAAAGATCTTCTTTTCTGGCAGCCATCTTGAAACAACTGGCCCATGTGCTCCTTCATTTAAAATTAAACTTTATTTAATTCTTTATGCGTGTTTAAACAGTACTTTAAAATGGTTGCGGAGGATGAGAACATCTGTCACGGACACATCATTTTTCAGCTTTTTCTCATTATCATTATACATGAATATTCTGTAAATGATTTGTTCTGTAATGTAAAATAATCTATTAGCACAATTAATTTGTTTGAAATTTTCATGCTAATTTGTTTAAATTACAACATAACACACATTCAAAGATACGTGGACACGTTTTGGTAATGAGAATTTCAGTAGAAAAGGCAGTAAAATGATAAGAAATATATAAATTATGTTGAAACTACACATTGTGCTTTGTAGAGAACAGTGTTGTCTTTATTCTTATGTTTTTTGTATTACCAAATTACTAAGTTTTATATAAAAAATCATAAGTGCCATGTTGTTTTAATGGTTTCGTAAGAATAACCCATTCATACAACATACGCTACAACATACTTTTTTTTACTGGTCACAGGGTACTTTAATATATTATGAAATAATAAAAAATAAGCACCTGGTCAAGAGAGTATGCGGTTTCCTCACATGTCCAGAAAAGGTCCGAAGACTGGGGCTCCAAATAACGTCATCATTTAAAAGAGGCGAGGCCATCAAAACCGGAACACTTTGGCTTCACTTTTTGGAAGGAAATGAAGACACGTTATCAGTCATTTTAATACAGTGTGGTTGTTACATTCAATACCTCCTGCATAACTTTAAGCACTCTCCATTTGTTCCAGTCAATTTAGACGTCAATTCATGCCATTCAAACCAAACACTTTTAGTTACATGGTAGTTAGTTTATGCCATTTATAATATTTAGCAGTCTTTAGTAAATAATAGTATTGTGTAACGTTAAAATGTTCGCGTTATTAACATGGTAGTTGCGATGCAGATATGGTTTAACACGTATGTTTACTCACCAGTCTTAGAGACCTCAGAAGCAGGTGTTAAGATGTGAAATACTATTGTACACCAATCCACAACTGAGTATCTAAGTTTCAAACATCTGTGGCATTTTTAAGTCCATATTCGGTTTAGTCACTTGACGTCTCCATGCCTTTTCCCGCCTGGATACTGTATAACCAATAGCATCGCGTGTACGCTGTGAGAGAAAATTTAATTGGTTGGAACAACTGAAGGGATACGCTCTTCACTGAAAGAATCAGTTGAGTGAACTATTCCGTGACTCACCCAAAGTTTGCTCACACATCCTGCTGAAAGAATCACTGAACAAATCCAAAAAATCCTAAATTATATATATAATTATATATATACATTTTTTTTTTACAAAATTACTCAAAAGAGATGCTTAAAAAAGTAGACATCCTCCCCATTATTCAAAACATTTTGGTGTATTGATTGCCGTTTGTATAAACACAGTTTTACTACAAATACCACAGCTAAACTATGGTTAAATCTAACAGAATCATGGCCAACTTCCCATGTTCATTTTATGGAAATCAAGGCTACGGAGTGTGAACTGAATACATTCATTCAGAATGGAAATTTAAGAAAAGTATAATCCAAAAGTAAAAATAAGTCTTCATAGAAAGTGATCTATCTATATAAAAATCTATATATTGTATAATTTAAAACTAATAAAATATCCTTTTTTTTTTTTTTATTGAGAAAATGCTCTGTTAAATTAAATGTTTTGTTGTATCACTCTATTGCTCATTCACTTTATTTTTTAGTATCCCTAATAGCACAAACATCTTTATTTTAGTTCAAATACATCCATATGCAAAACATTTTTTTATTTCTCATACCATAATATATAATATTACAAAATCAACAATAGAAACATTAAATAGCACATGAGATTCACCAACATTTTTCCATCCAACTGCAGTGTCATTATCAAAAATTCCAGGAAAAAAGAGACATTGACTTCAATAATAATCAGCAACGGGCAGTGTCTTAATGTGACAATCCTGAAGTGTGTAGAGGAGTAACGCAAGCGCACACAGATGACAGCTAGCTTGAACCTCACAGCATGAAGATGCCAGAGCTGCCCTATGAGAAACACAGTTGTCTTCTCACAAATCAACTAAAAAGTTACAAAATAAATGAATGAAAAGACCAAGTGTTTTGTGCATCCAAGTTAGTGAAAACGGAAGACAAGAAATTCTCTGTATCTGGTGGCGTGTGTTGGTGAGAGAGAGTGATATAAGGCAGCTGAAGGGTCAAAGAACCTCTCTGTGTTGTAAACCATGAGCAGAGACACATACTGATGACCTCACAGTTTGTCACTCCAGCAACAAGGTCACCAAGAACAATCATACTTGCACACAAACACAGAAACCTAAAGCCAACACAAAAGACAAGTTCAAGGAAATATTTTCAAAAATAGCATGACCTGCACTCACATCTGACACAAACACACACACACACACACACACACATCAGTGCAAAAAACGCAACAGTGCCGATGTGAATCACAGTTTACACTTTCACATCATTTCCCAACATCTTGCGGACGTCCTATGAAATAAAAGTCTGGATGGTGAATTTCAAGTTTAACGGCAACTGCAAGACCAAGTTACATCAAGTTCTTCAGTAAACAATGCTCGAATATCCAGTACGCTTTCAGTCCAATCAGCTACAAACAACATTTTATTACGTTTTTTTTGTTTTGTTTTTTAGCTTTAGCATGTGGCTAGACACAAAATCTACAACCAACCAACCAACCACTGCCTCTTCTGTATTTCTGTGGCACATAACATGTCCGCAGAAGAATGCAATTCAGTGCTTTAGTATTTCATAAATGTGGTAGACAAACTTCATCATGGGACATGGCAGTATCGGTCACTGTTCAGTGTTTGGAGGAAACTGAGGGAGCTTATTGTCGTACTCTGGTGGAGGTGTGAGGGGTTCAATGGTGAATACATTGCTCTGTTGGATATCGCTTAAGCTTTTTCTTCTCAGGTTGTCGGATTTGATGCGCCTTATTTTGAGAGGAATCAGTTTGCGACCAGGACGGCTGTTTCTGCGGGGTCCTGCTCCAGTGCTGGAATCGATTTGGGATGAAGGTCTGCGAGCTTGACTGGACATATCTTCTAAGTTGTGCTGGCCTTCTTCAAGCTCTTCATAGGCTGGCAGCTGGGTGATGCTGTTGTGGCGCTCAGAGGACTGACTGATGGGATACTGACCACTTGTAACCACCTCCTCGTAAGTGGGGACTGTGTAGCTCTGAGCTAGTTGATCCATCCTAGAGGTATACACACATGCATGTTTACAACCATACTTAGAGTATTAAGCTCATTATACACCATTATTTAAATATTTGGTGTCAGATATATGAAAACTGACCAAATTTGCCAAAGTGACAAAGACATTGTTATAAAAAACAATCCTGGGAAAAAAAGTAGCAAGACTGTTTTCAAGACTGACAACATTACGGAATGTGTCTTGAGCACCAGATCAGCATATCAAATGATTCCTGAAGGACCATGTGACACTCAAGATGCTGAAATAATAGCTTTGTCATCAAAAGAATTAATTAATATCTCGAGAAAAATCACAATTTCTTCACTTCTTACTGATGTTCCGATACCGATACTAGTATTGGAAATACTCGCTGATACTGCAAAAATTCTGGCATCGCTATCAACTAGTATTTGAAACTATAAACCGATCTGATACCATCTTTTTAAATGAGACATATGCTCGCTAGCTTTGCTTAACACTGCACACCCAATCTCAGTTCTTCTTCGCTGCTTAAAATGCAAACACAGGAAGTTGCGCTTTGTTGCCACAACAACTACTGTTAGAGCAGCGAAGAAGAAGAGGGTATCGCACTATTATATTTAAAAAATGTTTCTGAATTTTACGTTTTTAAGGAGGATATTATTTCTATATTATTCATATTCATTTTTTCTATTTCTTTATTTTATGCACAGATTTTTATACAGTTATACTGTAAAACTTGAATCGATTATTTTTTCAGTTTACAGTGTTTGATTTGTGGCTTGTTTAAGTAAAGTACAGTAAATATTACTGTTGCATGTCTGATAATAAAATGTCAGATAATATCCAACATTTTATGCAACATTCTGAATCACACCATAAATTAATTCTGCAAATTTATACAGGGTTAGTAGTATACACAACTGTTTCTACAGATACACAGTCAGGTATCGGTTCAGTACTCGTTATCGGCAGATAGCCTGAGTTCAGGTATCAGAATCGGGAAGAAAAAAAGGGTATCGAAACATCCCTACATCTTACAAATCTTGCTGACCCCCAGATTTTAAACATAAGTAATAATAATGTTCAAGTGTTTAAAAAAAAATAATAAAAATTCAACAAACTTTTAAAATGAATGACTCTAAAAGTTATAAATACAATTTTTTGGGAGTTGCCACAAGTTATTTTACATTCTGAACCAACCATGACAAATGATATATTTTAAGAGACTCGCTGACACAGTCATGAGAGTCTGCAGGTGTCCTCTCTATGATATCATTTCCTGCCATTTTTCCTGTATGTTTGTTGGACCTTATAACACTGATTTGGCAGACAATTGTTTTCCAAATATAAATAAGTAGAAAGGTTTTGTTAAAGCCAAAATGATTTATTCAGTTTTGTTAAAGACAAAGTCACAATTTAAAAGACATAATTGTTATACTAATATTTAACATATATATATTAATTTATATATATTTATTATTTTAAAGAATTTCATTATTTCCCTTGGGATTTCTTTTTTAAATATATAATATAATATAATATAATATAATATAATATAATATAATATAAT
>CAIGQV010017835.1:12481208-12519004 GCA_903798115.1 Danio jaintianensis | reverse complement strand
ATATAATATAATATAATATAATATAATATAATATAATATAATATAATATAATATATAACCCAATTATAAAATCTAAAAAAAGTGTATTCAAATCATTGCATGCATAAACTGCATTTTTTTTTTAATTACAAGGACAAAAAAAGGTCACATCATTGTCTCTTATATCACGGCAAAGTGTACAAATGTGTATTTAACAGTGGGTGTGTATTTAACAGTATGTACTCACGTCGCCCCCTCCTCCTGTGTGTTGGAGGGTGTACTGCCGGCTTCCTGTCCCCTGGCTGCCCGCTGTTTGTTCCGTACACTTAAACACACAGACAGCAGCAGCAGCGCCACTCCTCCCCCCACCAGGACGAACGCCACGGACGAGGTCTCCCGAACTTGTCCAGAGTTCATGCCTGGTTTCGAGCTGTTCCCTCCAGAAGCCGCCGGCACCACGCTCCACACGATCATGACGATCCCCAGAGCGATGAGACCTACTCCCAAAGCAGCGGTCGCATATTGGGCCCCAGAGTTGCTGCCGTTGGGCCTCCTGGGGCTGGGTGGAGTCTGGTCGCTGTAGGACATGCTTCCAAACCTTACCATGGACTCCAATCTCCACCAGACACAGATTTTGTTTTTGTCCTGTGACTGCTGGAATGTCTTAAACTGTGGCCTATTTCATTTTCCCTGCATTTCTTCTTTATCTTCTTTTTTTGGAGCACTGACACACTCTGTGAACAGAAAATCAGGCGGTTAATCAAAAAAGTGATGGAATAATGAGACAGACTATCATAAAAGAGAGTTTTATATCAATAAACGTCAACGTGCCTCCATAAAGCCTGTGTTAAAAATAGCATAGCGCAATATCGGCCTGTGCTTCGGCAGTGATAAGGTTTTATCAAAGATTATTTATTGTCTACACATATCGGTGAACATGTTAGACTGGCCTAACTTCCCTCCCCGAGATTAAGCAGGAGTCCCTCCAGCTCAGCTTTAGTTACAAGTGCGTGAAACTGGAAGAAAGAAAGAGTTTGATTCAGGAGTGAAGTGAGAGAGTTCACTGCTTTCGCGAACACAGACTTTGGTGAAATTTCATCTCCGCTCAGGAAGGTTTATGTTGAGGGGAAATGGCAGGCAGCTGAAAAAACCAACTAAAAAAACCAACTAAAATGTCTCTACTGACAGTGTGTTTTTGTTTAACAGTCACATAGTCACTAAGGAAAGCACATCATAACTCTGCACTGTCATGCTTACGCAGCTCCTGGTTATCTGTGCAGGCAGGTCTGGAATAAGCCTTTTTACCACACCCTTTATCATTTCTCAGCACGGAAGCAACATCATGCATTCAGATCGGTGTAAATCTTGTACTTATAAGATAAGATGGTTGATGAAGAAAACTATTTCCTTCAGCAGTGATTCTTCAGTTCAGCAGTGATTCTTCAGTGTTTGGAAAAGTGTGGGCAGTTGCTCCTGAGCTCTGTGTTTGTATTCTTGCACGGTCATTAAAATCTCCACCGACAGGTATAATTTCATCCTGGCACATTTGACTTGTTGAATGCAATTTGCTTTCTGTAAAAGTGAAGTTTAGATGCGTACTTGCCTGAAATAGATACAAAACATAGATTTTGCTGAGCACGTCTAAGCACGCAGAGAGATAAAATGATGATAGTTAATCCAAGCTGTGGAATGGCAGGAATTTCCGTCTTTCATAAAGGCCACGGGGCCCAGATTAGACAAGAAAAAGTGCCACATAAATTCACTTTGCACAGGGGCACCAAACCGGGGGAAGACGTTTTTAAACAAGGGAGATCAAGGCTATAAAACCAGGGATCCAGGAATTCTTGAGACACCCCTATTTTCTAGACATGGTATTCAGAGGGTACATGCATCTTGGAAGTAACTGTACACTCACAAACAAGCAGCAGTGAAATTTAAAGGTACAGAAAGTAATTTATTGGAATTTAATTCATTTATTGTTCAAGAAAGGAACAATGAATGAAAGTTTTCCAGAAGTGTAACTTAACTCAAATTCCGAAGTTGTTTGTCTTGTGAATATGTACACAGAGAAACAACGTTCTACACAGCAATGTAAACATGCAATGCAGTTTTGACATTTTTAATGGACCCTGGCTGTCAGTCCATAATTTTATGGAGCAAAAATAAGTAAGTCAAGACAAACAAGTTTAGAAGCACATGAAGACAAGTGCTGGAAAATAAAAAAAAAGATTCATATTTTCAGGTGGTTAACGGCCCCTTTAAGAAAAGACCGAAAATCAAATCTGAGTAACGTTGGATTTTTAACATCTTAGATGTCAGTCAAAAATAACCATTGAGATTTATTTCGATCTCTATTCCACAGAGTTTGTAGCCCTTACATGTTTGATTAAAGTTCGGTAAGATATTTAAACGTTAAATAAAGATTCGTTATAGGCTTCGTATATTTAACGCAGATATTAAGATAGCCCACCCAACTTTACACAACCATTCATCCCGTTATCTAGGCTACTGACAGACAGCAAAAGCAAATAATTCTATTGCAGGGCGAAGTGCAGATTAAGCATACAAAGAAGAATGAAAACAAAACAATTCACGCTGCCTACGGAACACAGAGAAGGCAATGTAAGTTGATGAAAAGTTTCAGGAGAGCGATTCAAACTTCACCGGGAATGTATTAAATCTTACCGAGAAAACTTCCCTTCCTTGTGTTTTCCTAGTCCAACTACACCTCTTTTTAATCCAAAGATGTACATGTACACCGTAGTATTTGCTACATTCCTTAAGAAAGTGAAGCTGAACTTCTTAAAGCGGGTTGGCCTTGAGTTCCACAAACACGAACATCTTCCTGTCCCTGCAGTCCAGGATTAACCCTTTAACAGACCTACTCTGGATCCTGCCCCGCCCATGTGTTGTGCTCACGGAGGGTGAAAACTTCCCCATCCCTTGACAGCAGTGGTTCATAAAAACTGATAGATGTTGATGCATTATTCAAGAGTTAGGAAAATAAAAACTCCATCTATAATACAAATTAAAATAAAACTTTATTTTTTTTTTAATAAAATAAACACTACACTCAGGGTTTCCAGTGCAATAACTGAAGGAACAACTATGACTTAAAGGGATAGTTCACCCAAAAATGAAGACTGTTCATTGTCTCAACCTGAGGTCATTCAAAAACACGACTTATTTCTTCAGTAAAACAGTAAAGTAGATTTTTATCTAAAACTAGGTAAAAACTGAAAATAAAAACATACAAGCTACAGGAAAAACTAAATTAATGCCTAGCTATATTGAGGCTTTATGAAGCGAAACAGTTGGGGTACATCTGAAATTGCATACTTCGCTACTATATAGTATGTGAGCAGAGTGGTCAGAATTCATAGTACTCGAAAAATATTAGGTGAGAAGTACCTGGATTCTGAGCATCCAAATTTCACTTTACCCTCCCATGAGGCCACGGGAGAGAATTTATGAATGGGAGTGAAACGTAGGTCACATAATGATGATAAAAGGTAGATGTAGTACATCTTAATTTTACTGAAATTCATACTACATAAAACTTACTTTTCAAACAGTCCTGAAGTAAGTTCAAATTCAAATGTATTACCTTCACAAGTAGCCTATGCGATATTGGGCACAGGTTTGGTCTGTGCAAGAAACAACACTTAAAAAAACATTTAAACAAACAGCGTCAACTCTTGTGGGAGTTTGAGCCCACGAAAGTTTTGTTTTGCTTCATAAGAGCACAATGCATATGTCAGGCGGTATTAATTTTGCTATATGCAATCTTTGACTCAAAAGAAAAGAAAAATCGTGAAAGAAAAAGTGCCAGTAGCTGTAGACTTTGTGTTTAATGAATCACCAAGGACAATTTCAGCTAAAAATCTTCTTTAGTGTCCAACCTAAGAAAAAAAAACACCTACATGTGACCATCCTACAAAACACCATCCCAGTGACCTGAGGATGAGCAAATTAACAGCAAATTTTCTTTCTCAGTTGAACTATTCCATTCATCTTTTTTATACTTCAGTCTTTTTTACTGTATAATAATTAATGGCAAACTTCAGGGCAACTGTAGATGTGTTGGCATGCTGTCACAGACTTAAGTTATGACTTTGAAAATGTCTAATCTCTTACAGGTTTTAAGAATCAGCCTTATTAATCACTCTGGTTTCCAGACCCACATAAATCTGTCAGAAGGGGTTCATCCAAACATAAATTCCTAGAGCGGAACAAACGCTCAGCAATATTTAACTACTTTATGGGCAGTTGTGATTCTGGCATTGTTAATGCTGTTGTACAAAGGTTGACCGTATAGGCAAGCTGCTTCCTTATAACTGCGTAGTTTAAGTAAGGCAACGTTAAAGTACTCAACTTTTATAGTAAACAGAACAAGGAGTGCTCTGAAATGCATTACGTACGTTTCTTACTATAACAAAGTACATTATTAATCTTGTGGGAATTGAGGGTGTGATTTGTTACCGGTATTAGAAATATGTAAGAGAAATACTACACTCAAAAGACCTTTTGAAATGGAGAACGTGTTGTCTTTTGAACATTTTGGCCTCTCCAGTAGTGACCTGATAAACAGTGTGAATGTCCCACAGCCATATCTTTGATCTTTGCGCAATTACTAGGATGATTAGAATAATCCCTGCTACTTATCAATGTGCCTGACCTTCATGTTGGTAGCATGCTAGAGTTATGTGTCCATGATACTGAGGTTAGGGATTTACAATTGGAACACAAAATGCAGTGTTTGGGTAAATAAGATGCAAACTGAAAACTGGCTTCTCAGAGACAAATGTCATATTATACAAAATGATCCACTGTGATTTGACAAACATGAGCAGTGACCTATAGTTATGGACCTGGGGCCGGATTGATGAACCCTTATTAAAAAGACATTTCCTGCAATTTACTTCTTTTTTTCTAACCTAGGTAAAAACATTAAGGATGGTTGAGATTGTTCTTACAAAATTTGAGATTTTTTATTTTTCAAGAATTGCACTTGAAGGGATAGTTCACCAAAAAATACAATTGATTTCATTATTTACTCACCCATTGACTTCTCCCAAACCTGTTTGAACACAAAAGAAGATTTTTTTTTAAATGTTGAAAACCAGTAACCATTGACTTCAATAGCATAATAGGACCTTTTCTTAATTTTGCTGATGCAGAAAGCCACGTCTTTATTACATCTAGATTTATATTAATAGTATTACTATTGATGTCAATGGTTACCAGTTTAAAACATACCTCAAAATATCTTCATTTGAGTTCAACACAGTCATACAGGTTTGGAACCACTTTAGAATGAGTATATAGTAAGGTATTTTTTTTATTTTGGGGTGTATTATCCATTTAGGAAAATATATTTCTTAACCTGTTTGTAAAGAAGATTTTTATGAATCCGGCCATGATATTAATCTGAAATCAGCATAAACCAATCCTGAGCCTTATTTTAACAGCATTGACCCCAGTTGAACCAGAACAAATTTAAACAATAATGTACCATTTAACATGACATTTTACAGTACATTCTAATAAAATCGAATATGATTTTTAAAAACATTAATATTTTTAAAAAATCTAACTTGGCACATTTTGATTGTGGAGTTCTCACAAAACAACCTTATTTCTAATTTTTCAAATGAATTCTTAACACAGTCTCACTTTGAGACAAATGAGTCCACCTTCACAATAAAATAAGGTCTACAAAACAATGACGAGACCTATGGCAAACTGAGTCTAGAGTCTGAAAATGTGAGATTTCAGTTCACCTTGAAAAGAAAAAAACAAAATCCCCCCCCCCCCCCCCATCTGGGAGCATTAGAAAAAATGTCATCTTTTCAGGTGTGCTATAGTTTGACAGGAGAGAGACTCAGACATTGGTGAGCTCAGCAGCAGAAAAATGGCGAACCGGGCAACGTTCCTGTTGTAGCGAAACCTCCTGAAGTCCATTCCTTGGAAATGATCCAGACCTGCTCTGGTGGCTGATCTTCCGTGCAGTCAGATTCTTTGGGCTGAGACCGAGCTGCTGCTGTAGGAAGAAACAGATCTATCAGATTTCTGATTCAGTGCTTTTACAAATATTTGACTTTTAAGAATCATTCAAGCAATAATATAAATCTTAAGTCTTTGCTGATGCTTTGTTACTGAGGACTACACTCAAAGGAAATGCAGAAAAATCTTCATTTAATCATAACATTTAATCATATCATTTTCCTCAAGTCGGCGGTACATTCCGCTGTGGCGACCCTAGATTAATAAAGGGACTAAGCCGAAAAGAAAATGAATGAATGAATGATTTTCCTCAAGTCATACTTCTTCAGAACACAAAAAACACTGAACCAAACAACACTAGAGTCTCATTGACTACCATCATATAAAGAGTAAAAAAAAAATGAAGAAAACTGAAAGACATACAGATTTTGGAACGACATGAGGGTAAGTAAATGATGATAAAAAATTTAAAAACTAAACTATTAAAACAGCTGCACGGTGGCGCAGTGGGTAGCACACACAGCAAGAAGGTCGCTGGTTCGAGCCTCGGCTGGGTCAGTTGGCGTTTCTGTGTGGAGTTTGCATGTTCTCCCTGTGTTTGCGTGGGTTTCCTCCGGGTGCTCCGGTTTCCCCCACAAGTCCAAAGACATGTGGTATAGGTGAATTGGGTAAGCTAAATTGTCCGTAGTGTATGTGTGTGAATGAGTGTGTATGGATGTTTCCCAGTGATGGGTTGCAGCTGGAAGGGCATCCGCTGCGTAAAACATATGCTGGATAAGTTGGCGGTTCATTCCACTGTGGCGACCCCAGATTAATAAAGGGTCTAAGCCGAAAAGAAAATGAATGAATGAATGAATGAACTATTAAAATTTAAAATGTATAGCATTAAACAAGTGATTGAGAGCTTTAAATTGCACTCATACACACTATCGAATTGACTAACACACACACTAAAATTGGCATTCATTTTGACAACAGTTTACGTGTATAGCTATGGAAAAAATTAAGGGAGGATGTGATATTTCTGTTTCTCTGCATATATTGGACTTGCAAAATGTTAATAGTTAATTTTTTCTATAAAGGTCTGATACAATTTCTTCAACTTAAAAAACCTTGTAATTTAGAGCCTTTTTCTTTTCAGGTTTTGTTGTTTGATGTTCTAAAGTCATAAATACTGTACTGTGTTCTTTAAAAATGAACATAAACATGTCTGAAGATTTTAGAGATTTTTTTTATAAAATGAATGAGTAACTATAAATTATGACAGACTGGAAGGAAAATTCAGTTTTCAGCTGAAAAACAATAAACACATTGACAGCCAACCAGATTTCATCTTGCATTAAAGAGCTTCAACATTTAAAGCGACAAACGACAAAAAACAGAATGTTACCTTTAGGGCAAACTCTAATATAGTAATCTTTCTTGATTCTTGATTTGAAGAACATACGATTCAGATTTAGTTTTGTACCTTCACCCTCCTCAAAGATTGCTGGTCGTCATGACAGCTTGGTGATGAGCTGCTCAGAGAACTCTGCCGGTGGAGTGTGGGCGGAGTCCCCAAAGGCTCAACTTCCTGCTCAAGCCCCGCCCTACAGGTAAACACTTCTGTTCAGAAACTCTCTTCGTCTTGTATGATGACAAATTCAAAAAGACATTTAATGGGGTTGTGACATGGATTATTTAATTTTAATAATAGCTTTCCTGTAGCTCAAGTGGTAGAGCATGGTGCTAGCAATGCTCACGTTGTGTACTTTCAATGAAATGTAAGTTGTTCTGAATAAAATTGTCTGCCAAATACATACACTACCTGACACAAGTCTTGTCGTCGATCCCAGTTGTAAGAGCAACAAATAATAATTTGACTTCTAGTTGATCATATGGAAAAGTGGCAGAAGGTAGATTTTTATGATGAATCATCTGTTGAACTGCATCACAATCATCACAAATACTGCAGAAGACCTATTGGAACCCACATGGACCCAAGATTCTCACAGAAATCAGTCAAGTTTAATGAGGAAAAATCCTGGTTTGGGGTTACATTCAGTATGGGGGCATGCGAGAGATCTGCAGAGTGGATGGCAACATCAACAGCCTGAGCTATCAAGACATTTGTGCAGCCCATTACATTACAAACCACAGGAGAGGGCAAATTCTTCAGCAGGATAGAGCTCCAATGCAGTTGTCCAAGCTCTTTGGAGTCATACACAATATTAATTCTTTTTCCACTGCACCATGACTTTATATTCTATACTGTACTTTATTTCTGTTAAGTGACAAGACTTTTGTCTAAGCAAAGTCAGACCTCACTGTCCTAATTAAATAATTAAAAATCAAGGCATCATCATATTTTATTTTGGTAAAATAAGTGTAATCTAGAGGCCTTTGCCTTTCATATAAGCCACTTCTGATACCAAATGATCAACTAGAAGTCAAGTTATTATTTGTTGTTCCTAAAACTTGGATAGGCGGCAAGACTTTTGTCAGGTAGTGTAGATGAAAAATGTTGTTTTACAAGTTTTACTTGTAACATTTAAGTAACAGTCCATTATTTACTTACCCTTAAGTAATTCCAAATATCCATGAGTTTTTTTTTTTATTCTGTTAAACACAAATAAAGATATTTTGAAGAAAGCTGAAAACCTGTAACCATTGACCTCCACACTAGGGAAAACAAATACTATGAAAGACAATGGTTACAGGTTTCTAGCTTTCTTCAAAATATGTTCTGAATCAGGTCTGGAACAAGTGAAGGGAGAGTACATGACAGAATGATCGGTTTTAAGAGAAATATCTATTTAATGTTTTTTATACACACAGGTTGAATGTAATTTCCCGGAAACGGTGCTCTGAAGGTGTGCTAGACACTGATTAATGTAACCAAAAAGTATATAGATATTTTGCTATTGCATTGTGGAGTAACACTTTCATAAACTTTTCTATTACAATATAAACTTTAAATATTACAATATCATTGCACAACCACAGTGATCAACACTAATGAAAAGCCTAATACTCGCAATCAAAATAGTTATATAGATCCTAAATAGATCATAATACAGTATCTGAGGTAAGTGGGTTATCCTCCACCTGAAATGTTATTTTAAATCCCAATAATTAGTTTCCACTTCCCTTTACTCAATTGGGATGTTTCTGGAATGACTGACATCGATATTTTGCATCATTGAATACATATTTATATCGATTTCATCAGGATCTGACAATTCAGAATGGACTTCTCAGCTGCCATTGTTGCCCTGCTTGCATAATCAGAACAATGTGTCCAAAGCAACACCATTTCTATTTAAAATATGTTTTGTTGGGGCTCAATGCAGCCCTGATTTATTTATGTGATACAATGTTTGCATCCAGTGCAGGCAAGTGCTCTGAGCAACTGAATACCAGTGGGTGGAGCCTACACACTGGAGGCGGTGTACATGCAAATTAATGCACCCCTGTGACATCACATGGCACCTCATTGTCAAACAAGATCCTTTTACAGCTCGATTAATAAATACTTTGCTTATAATTAGGATATTTTAAAGGTGACCTCTCGAATGTCAAAAAATCACAGCAAATTTGATGTCATGGGCCCTTTAATGACAGTGATGAATTCTTCTGTAGTGTTCTCGGACACATACTGTCAGTGGTTCTCTCACCTGGCTGCACTGACAAGAGCCTTCATCTCCTCGCTCAGGTGATGACGGACCATGTGCTTGTTGCTTGGAATACATAAAGCTGTTGCCATGGTGTCAGAGCTGAAGGAGGGATCCAACACCATGACGGCACCATGCACTCCACTGTTCTGAAGACTGTCAGCAAACTCCTGAATGAAAATACAAAGACACTTTTTGCTCTCGTTTTTTCCCCTCCCTATACAACAACATCTAGCATAGCTGTATTCTCTTTTTGGCACCTTAAGATCGATCTCTTTGATCCATTTAATGATGCGATGACAAGTCCAGATGGCAGGGTCTGTGTTTTGATTCTCACACTCTGAACGTCTGGACTGCAAAATCTGCAGTAAAACAAAACTTGTGTGTTTAGTTATACAAGTGTTTGACTTCATTAACTTATTATAAAGTGCATTAGTGCCTGTCCGCCTTTTGGGAGAACTGCTTCAGGAAGTATTTTTATCATTTATTTTTATATAAAAGTATTTGTTAAAGTGTTACAAGCCATGAACCAAACAAACCAGCTACTGTGAGGTGAATCACAGCAAATGCAAAAACTTGTGGGAAAATCTGACACAAAGACAAAAATACAAAACTGTGTACTTAAAAGCTTTAATAAGGGACAGAACTATGATCTAATAAAAAATTTATTTGAATATATAAATATATAAACAATGTATAAAACTCTCTTGCTGCTTTCAAGTTCTTCTGTTCTTCTTCACTTTATGAGATGGCAAGTCGATAAGTGTTAAATCATTTGTAACTCTTTATTTACAAAATAATATATAAACAGTGTGCATCCATGTGTTTTTGTTTTTTTCCTGTTTTATTCAGTTTATGAAGGTGTTGTAAACTGAATCGTGACATATTCTAACATAACTGCACAAAAAAATAAAGTGTTGCAAATGACAAAAATAACTAATATATATAATTACTTATAATTATGACTTTGTGGTGACATTCATGTTTTCAACATGTAAATATCTGTCTGAGCTGACATGGTAGATTTGTTTTTGTACAGGATCATGGGTAATGTGGTATATCTGTATAAATCATATCATTAACATGAATGTTTTAAAAATAAGCTCGATTAACAGATGTGCTCAACAAAAGCAAGTATAAAATCTGCTCTCACAGCAGGGCTGTCTTTAAAATCCATTTCCCATTTGAAGCAAATGAATGCAGTTTTTGCTTCTGGAACCCAACTGTTGTGCTCAATAGAAGCTTGCTGTGTTTTTATGATGTTTGTTATGGTTGTTTTTCCTTTTTGGTAAGCTTTAGTGCCAGTGGGGATTCCCAGCACACTTTTCTTCAGGTTTATGTGTGTGTGTTTTTACCTCTTTGTCAAAGTTAAGCGTGTGTAGCAGTTGTATTCCCAGCAGGAGGCTGTTCTGGTGGGCTTTTTTAGACACGTGCAGATGTTTCTCCAGGTCAGCGCGTGTGAGGGTACTCAGGAGACGTCCGTCCACAAGGTGAGTGTGAAAGAACTGAGAATATTGAGGGAGACCCACATCAGCCAGCCATGCCTGAGCCACCCAGTGATGATCAAGTTCAGCTGCTTTAGAAAGACTGAGGCACAAAATGCCCAGTTAAAATCTTAAGAATCATAAAATAAAAAAATAAATAAAACATTGTTAGCTCACAATGCTATATTTGGAGGAGAATAATTAATCCGCATAAGACAAAATGTGCGTCTTGCTTATCTTTAAGCAAATCTGAAAAATTTCCTGTGCTTTGGAATAGCATTCCTTCTCAGTTTTTCAACTGTTAACCCTTTAAGGTGCATTCCTTGAAAATAATTTTTTGGCCCACATCTTGTATTGAATAATATGCTGACACAACTCTGATAAATAGTAATAAGCAACTAAAATAATAATGATAACCTATGGATAAAAGGTCAACCAGGTGGTTATGATGCCTGTTACTACTAGAAAGAAATGGAAAGGAGGAGTACTAAACCAAACAGTTAATAAGTTTTTCATCACTGTTAAGTTTTTCAGTGCGGTTTTCATTATAAATTTGAAAATTCTGTCATCATTTACTCACCCTCAAACCAATTCATCTTATACAGTAAAGTGACTGTATCTATTCACAAGACTTGGATTAAACAGCTTGATTCATTCATGTTCTTTTTATAGAAAATTCCTTCATGATATTTTGGAAAATTCTATGTTTTGGTTTCCTGAACCTTTAGTAACAGAAGAGTAACAGAAACCTCTCAATCTTCATTAAAGATGTATTAAAGGAATAGTTCGCCCAAAAATGAAAATTACCTCATCATTTATTATCCCTCATGTGGGTTTAAACCTTTATGAGTTTCTTTCTTCTGTTGAAATCAAAAGAAGACATTTTGAAGAATTCTAATTACTGAGACCCATCGACTTCCATAGTAAGAAAAAAACTACTATGGAAGTCAACGGGTGCCAGCTAACAGCATTTTTGGAAATCTGGGTATACTGGCCCTTTAATTTGAGTTTCGAAGATTTGTTTAAATGATTGACTTTGTAACATGAGTGTGTAAATGACTTTTTGTAAACTATTAACATGCTTTGTCATTATAAAAAATGTCAAATAATCAGATATTTTAAGAAATTGATTGACGTTGACTGTCAGTAATGAGGACTGTAGGGGTTTCCTATATGATTGAACTTTCTGTTTTTTGTCTTAATTATGGCATGTGTCTCACCCATGTCCTGCTTCAGCATCCCTGTAATCTTCAATGGCCAGACGGAGTTTTCTGCGGTGCATTGAGTTACTGATACCCAAAACATTTTCCAGATCCTCATCTGTAAGAACTAACAAGACCTAATAAAGCACACAGATTGAACATTCATCCCAAACAATGCTTGTTCAAACACCCTAAAGTTCTAAGACCTGATATGAATAGCAGTGCGCAATAGATTAGGGTATGACGTATACAGCTGTTTATGTAATAAAACGACAGGGTGTCATCTCTTCTTAACCAAAACAGATGCATTATCTAGATTTGTGTACCCCTTGTTATCTTTAGCAGTAGATAATCACACTTCTAAAAATATTGATAAAGTTTTTCTTGATTTTATTTGGAATAATAAGCCTCGCAAATTGAAGAAACATGTGTTATCAAATAAAAGGAGTGAGGGGGTCTTGAAGTCCTAAATTGTGATGACACCAATAATACATTTAAAATCAATTGGCTAAAGAGATGCTTGCCTGGTTTAGACTCTATGTGGTATTTTATTCCTAACAATATATTTTAAAAGATTGGTGGCCTTTCTTTTTTAATGAAGTGCAATTACTCCACTAGTAAATTACCTATTAAATTAGCTAAATTCCATCAACAAGCTCTATTAGGCTGGAAACTGATTTACAACCACAATTTCTCACCCCACAAAACCATTTTATGGAATAATGCAGACATTAAGATAAATAATAAATCTTTTTTTGGGGATAAATGGTTTAACAAAAACATTATTTTTGTTTCTGATCTTTTCAATCGTAACGGGGATCTCTTAACTTATGAGAGTTTTATAAATATTAATCAATTCCCTGTCCAGTATATGGAATTTAAGTCAATTATAAAGGCTATACCTAGTGGATTACTATGTCTGATGAAAGCAGCTCTTAGTTATGAGGCAGGTTCCAAACAATTGTCACAGTTATGTCTAGGAGGAAAATCTATTCTTATTAAAGAATGCAATAATAAGTTCATACGTCAATTGTCCCAGTCACAAAACTCAATTACTCCTAGAAAAAAGTTTTTTAGGGGGTTATATAATTGTTAACATTTAATGGAGGAAAACATGGTTATTACCATATAAATGTTGTATTCCTAATAAAATAAAAGAGGTGCACTTTAAAATGTTGCACAATATTTACCCATGTAAATGTCCCATGGGGCAGTCGTGGCCTGGTGGTTAGAGTGTTGGACTCGTGATCCGAAGGTTGCTGGTTCGATACTCGGTACCAGCGGGAATTGGGGGTGGGGGGAGTGAATGACCAGCACTCTCCACCACCCTCAATACCACGACTGAGGTGAGTCCCTTGAGCAAGGCACCGTTCCCCCCAACTGCTCCCCGGGCGCCGCAGCATGGCTGCCCACTGCTCCGGGTGTGTGTTCACGGTATGTGTGTGTTCACTAACTGTGTGTGTGCACTTGGATGGGTTAAATGCAGAGCACAAATTCCAAGTATGGGACACCATACTTGGCCACACTACACTTCACTTCACTTCACTTCACTACTATGTAATGCACTTTTATCTAAATATTGTGATGTTACTGGTATTTGCACCTTTTGTATGAATGAGTGTGAAGACATTTGTCACTTGTTTTTTCATGCAATGTATCATCATTGTTCTGGAATGATTTAAGTTCATATTGCTTTTCCAAGGTTAATATGAGTGGTAATTTGCACCTTAAGGACATTATTTGTTATTTTGAAAACCAAAACAAGTCATTAGAAGCCACTGTGAACTTTATACTTGCTGGGACATTTTACTTTCACAAACAGAGGTTCCTTAAAAAAAAAAATCTAAATTTTATAGACGTCTTATGTGAAATAGAACATTTAATTAAATCACTTAGATTAATTGACAATAAGAAATGTGCTTCTTTCTTTCTTTCTTTCTTTCTTTCTTTCTTTCTTATGATGAGATCTTTCATGCAACTTGAATTTTGTATCTTTTTTTACTGCATTATTATGTCTTTTACTTATTATTATTATTTTTCTTTTTATGTACTTTTTTGTTTTGCTCTTTATCCTGTGTATCTAATGTGAATATTGTGTAAAAGAACTGTTCTCTTTTACTGTATTCTATGTTGTATTATACAGTTTCTTGAAATTAAAAAAAAAAAAAAAAAAAAAAAAGACAGGGTGTCATCTACCTTCCCGCTTTTGACGTTGTCCGCACAGGTGCGTATATACATCGGCATGGCCATAATCACCTCCAGCCACGCCTGCACGGTTCCTGCTCTCCATCGACACATGGGCGCCGTGCGCGCGAGCTCCACCTGCTGAAGACGATCCAGCTGCTCCTCACATTCTGATAGGCTCACGCTAAGGCGGGCGGGGCTTGACAAACTGTCGGAGTCTAGATTGGTGGATTATGAGAGAGGGGCGGGGCTTAATGCGAGATGGATTTACATGAGCATATTTACCTCGCTTCCCTCTTCCCAAGTAACACAACATGTAAATGTGCTGTACCATAAACACAGTGTAAGCTATATTCATTCTGAGATTATAATAAGAGAAATGTCTTAGAGCAAACATTGTTTTTTTTCTTCTAGTTACATTAAAGGGATAGTTCACCCACTCTTTATTGTTTGACTTTCTTTTCCACAAAAGAAGGTATTTCGAAATGGAAAATGGTGGAAATCTGTAACGATTGAATTCCATAGTTGTTTTACCTATATGGAAGTCAGTGGATATAGGTTTTCAGCTTTCTTTCAAAATATCATCTTTAGTGTTCAATGAAAGTATGAAACTCATGGAGGTTTGGAACCACTCAAGGATGAGTAAATGGTGAATAAATGTTCATTTTTGAGTGAACTATCCCCTTAAGTTTATGAACACAAACGCATTATAAAAGGATAGTTTACCCAAAAATGTAAATCCTGTCATCATTTACTCACCCTTTACTTGTTCCAAACCTGTATGGGAGCTATTTTCGTCTGTTGAGCATAAAAGAAGATATTTTGAAGCTGAAAACCTGTAACCATCGAATTCCATAATATTTGTTTTTCCTACTATGGAAGTCAATGGTTACAGGTTTCCAGCATTCGTCAAAATATCTTCTTTTGTGCTCAACAAAAAGAAGCTCATAAAGGTTTGCAACAACCTGAAGGTGACTAAATAGTGTGTTAAATTGAATTTTGGGGTGAAGTATCCCTTTAAAGCGTATCGTGAGCTGTCAAACACAAATTTCACCACCAGGCGGCAGCACTAAACTGCCCTCAAAAATAACAATCAACCCAAGCGTTTATAATTGGTTGATAATGGGGTTGTTTTTAGTGATCCCAAAAGCAAAGCTCCCGGCAGTGTTTACTCAGAATCAGCTTTAAGTGTTTGGGTCCAGAGGTTGTAAATCCATGACTGACAAAACAGATGTCTGCTAAGTGCTTGTAAAGACTGACTTTTTTTTTTGTCTAGTCTGGTTTCGTCTCAGATACTGCTTTTAGCTCATCTAGAGAAAATATTAAGAGAGGCTAAAATACCACTTGAAAATTCTGCTTCTGTGGATTTATTGGGTGTTTTATTCTATGGTCTGATAACATTTCTTCAAAATTTTATAAATAAAAAAGTTTTTATTTTTTGTGACTGAAAATCAGGGCTATTAAACCAGATATTGTGTTTTTCTTCATTGGTTAAAACAGTGGTGTTGTGTAGAATAAAAAAAGCACCTTATTTGCTATTGTAGATGATGTTTTATATCCATTAATAGCAACATTTTACTCTAGATTTGAAAGAAATCTCATCAGTAGTTTACAGAATCAAAAATAGCATCTTACTCTATACCGATACTGTACCTGCTAAGCTCTTGTAATGAAGGAATGTTTTTGGAAAAGATAAACAGTCTGTCAGATCTGCTTTTTGCCTCAGATACTGCCTTCTGCTAATCTACACACTATTTTTCTCTTCTCCTTCTCTAATAAGCCCTTCATTATCAGGATTATGCAGTTTGCACATCACCAGGAGCTAATGAGGGCCTGCAGAGAAAAACAATATATACAGAATTCATCCTGAGCCAAACAGACTCCGAGAGCCCCTATAAAGACTTCAAAGTAAGCAAAAAAAGGACAAACACACTCACGCACGCACACACACACGCACGCACACACGCACACAGAGAGAGACAAATGCCCCATGTGGTTAAGAATATTTAGTAATGAGTTAGTTAATTATGATAACACACACGCTACAACCTGAGCCATCGGGCAGATGAAGCGGCCAAAAGCAAGCTCAGGGAGGCAAAGTGCCAAAACACAATTACAAAGAGCGAAGAACTCAGCCACACGCTGTTCAGTGTTTCTCATTTTATTTCAAAATAGTCTGTAGTTATATAACTTATTACCATTTTTCATTTCCATGCCATTTAGAGTTCCATGCTATTCAGCACCAGCTCGAGCCAAACAATATCTTCCATCTCCAGCTGACGAAGAACACACTACATGCTCTGGAAAACGCGTTTATTTCTTCATTTCGTCTCAGTGCAAGATGTACACAAACGTACACAATGGTTAAAGTCTGCCACTGAATGATAGCTAGCATTGATTTCAGAAAAAATAAAAGAGACTATAATTACCAAGTTCAACGATGAAAGGCCCTGTAGATTAAAGGTAATTCGGTCCCCACTCGCAAAAAGCAGCATGGGAACCTACAGTGTCGTACCCTGCTATATTTAAGGGTTAGTTCAACAAAAAAAGAGACTTTGCTGTTAATTTATTCTCCCTCAGGTCAACTAAGATGTGTATGAATTTAATTTATTTCAGTAGAACGCTAATGTTATATATTGTTTTAGCTGACAGCACTTTGAGAGTCAAAAAATATATATACAGGCAACACAAAATTTATAGCCGTTTTCAAGAAACTGAACAATGTTTACGCCATTATTAAGGATTATTAAATACAATAATGCTGTAACTATTCTTCAAGGTCTTGCAATGAAGACCTCTTTGTATCATCGGGAGAAACACGTATTAATTTTATTTTGCCTGTACAGCTATGGAGAAAATGTAATTAATAATAATTAAAAGAAATATTCTCAGCTTACTGGATTTATTAGGTATCTTAATATTTGTTTTATTCTACACTAAGAACATTTCTTCCAAATTTCAAACTAAAATATTGTTCTATAGAGCATTTTGTTTTTCATTTGGTCAGAATAACATGTTTTCATTTGTTGCGACTGAAAACTAGGGTTATTCCTCCAAATAGTGAAGCATTCTAAAATGCTGTCTAAAATGATTACTATTTCTAAATTAACATTTTGTATTTCAAATTTGGAACTGGAAATGTCATCAGTGGTTGACATAATACTGAAAATTACATTTTAAGAATACACAATAACAATAAATTGTAAATCCAGAGAAATTGAGAACTGTCAATTTGTTTTGCACATCTACATATATATATATATTTTGACTTGTCATTATACAAATTACCAATGACCAGTTTCAGCTAAAAAATCATAGATAATATTATTCTAAAAAAAAAAAGTCACCTACATCTTGGATGCCTGAGGATGAGTATATAAACAGCAAATTTCCATTGTTCCATGAACTACCCATCGGATAACCACTGATCTGTGATTTGTATCTCCACACTGAGTCTGGGTTTTGCCTCTGGTGGGTTAGTGTTGCAGTGAAGGCAGTAGTCAGAGTTAGTGTGTGTAAACTCTCCTGTGGGACGAGCAGGATGAGTCACTGCTCACTACGAGTCACACCATGACACCAAATGGCCAAAACATCAGAAGAAGCTTCTGTTTGTGCTTAACTGAACATACATCTTTTTGATCACAGTGTGAAATGGCGCACATTCCTTATAATTTCACACACACACACACACACACACTGAGGGTCCTGCTGGCATCCTACAGGAGAGCTCCATCAATATGTTTTTAAAAACAGCCAGACACGATGAGCGTTAGATGATATAAAAGGCATCTGGAAACATTTACAAGCACTGAGTGCACAATGACTATTATTTACACATTCAGCAGTCCTTCAAGTTTCCAGTGAGATGCTAAAGTGGGTAAAAAATGAACACGCGCACACACACACAAACACAAACACACTCTTCCTCTGGATCTACTGCGGCACAGTTTGGAAACACTGTACAGTCAGCTTGTGCTCATAAAGATGTCAGTGACACACACACACACATACACACAGACACACACACACAGAAATGAGAGTGTAAGGGCTCTCAGCGACGTCACCAGTCTGCGTCCTCCTCTATGTAGTAGTCGGGTGTGTTTGTACCATCAAATAGAGTGGGGTCCAGGGACTTTCTCTGCTTCCCTCGGCCGAACACCCGGGACAGAGAGCCAAGGCCCATGCGCTCTTTCTTCTTCCTGCGCCTCTGCTCCTCCAGGTCCTCTAGGGACTGCAGACAGGGACAGAGACAGAAATAATGAGCAATAGGAAATAAAAGTGATACATCAGAAATGAGCAGCAAGTTATTTTGTATCGCGGCTCAGTGCACAACCAAGGATGTCACAATATCTCAATCTCACGCTACAATAGCAGCTGAAGTGTAACAATAACACTCCAGATTTGTCATTTAAAAGGTGCTGCATGTAGACTTCTGACTCTTCTAAAGAATAAAATTACCTTAACATGTTTGCAGACATCTACACTGCAAAAAAACGCAGTGTTACCCCATTAGCAGATTATTTAGCTTGTTTTAAGGAAAACCTCACTTAATTTTGACATCTAATTTCTGAAAACAAGACATTATTATTTGTTTGTCTAGAAAATGCTTTTTGATTTAGATATTTTTAGATATTTATACAAGAAACAAGTAAGAAAAGCATTTTTTGCAGTGTAGGAAACATGCTTAGTGAACAAATGTTTATCTGAAAAACAATGCTTTGAACGTGTTTTCCGTGTCTGGATGTGTCTTTGTTTTGGTCTGTGTAGCTCCACCCACTGCAAGTTTATCAAATTATATTTCGGCACTCTGGGTTGCCTTGCAGGAAAACAAAGAGTATTTTATTTCTGTCATAAAGGCTGCGTCGATGTATTCAGATGCGGCCGAAATGTGCAAATTAGCAAACAATACAAATATTACAAATGTAAACATTAGATGAGCTGCTTTAAGGTTTGATCATCAGGCATGCTCGCTCCTGTTTGTGTCATCAATCTTGCAACCTGCATCTGCGTTGAGTCGACTGCAGAGGGGCCGGGTGAAAAAACCCTCTGCGATATTTTAGATTCGGACTGTCAATCCAACATACTGCACCTTTAAAGTTGTGCAAGGATTAGATTATGGTGTTTTTACTTTTTTATTTACATATATTTACATATATGTATATATATATATATACATATATATATTTACAGTTTATACCATTATAACTGTTGTCATGGTTGCAATTTAACTATAAGTAATAATAATAATAATAATTATAATAATAATAATATATAATGATTATATGTTAGTTTTATAATAATAGCACATAACAAAAAAGAATAATATAATTTTAAATTATTATTAAATCACAAATTAAACTGATAATTATTACTACTACTACTGTTATTGTTGTTGCTTCTGTTACCTCTACTATTGCTACTACTAATAATAAATCATTAAAAAATATTTGTAATACTACAAATGATAAAATAAAAATCTAATAATTTTACAGTAGTTTACTGTAATATTACAATTACAATAACAAGTCAACAATCTCTTCCACAATTTAGCCAATTAACAAACCTATGAATATTTCTGAGTACTGCTGTCTGGAATTGCAACACATCAATAGTTATATTTCTTATTTTTTTTAGTTGTTCTGAATAAAAGTTGGCTAAATGAATAATATAAATTCACATGCAAATCTTGTTTCGGGAATAGGTTTGGGAATCAGGTGGACAGTACCAAGCTACCGTGCACATTAGTCCATTTGTGTATTTGCTTTGCAATGCAAAGAACGCCATAGTGTGTGTGTGTGTGTGTGTGTGTGCGTGTGTGTCTTACGTTGCAGAGGGAGTGTGTTCTGTGTCGAGGTGAGTCTGACGGTGTTGAGGATCTTTCTCCCTCCATCACTGAAGCGTCTGACATCACAGATGCTTGTTTCGAGTGACACGGACTGATTCTGGCCGCGGCTGATGACATCATGCTGATTCCATCACCATCACACACACACGGTGATGCTTTCAGGACTAAAACACACAAACACAACCAGAAACTGCAGATGAATAAAAATATTTAACAAAAAAAATCCATTAATAGTTATCACAGTATTTCCCCAGTTGATTGATTTCATGAAGAATTGTAAATTGTTATGTATCGCAGGTTTTCTAAAATGTGTGTATATGCAAATGAGGCATTATTTCATGCATTTCTTTGCACGTTTCACAAAAATCGAAACATTGGATGAGGTCAGGTTCAAAATTCAAACATTTATTTATTTTTTAAAATATATGTTAGAGGGGACTATCACAATATAATTCTGAAATAACCATTTTTATTTATTTATTTATTTATTTATTTATTTTTGCTAAATAAAATGTTGTGTAAAATCATATTATGTAAAAACAGATTTCTCTTTAAAAACCTTCAGAATATAGATATGAATAAAACTGTGAAGTAGTTTATGTAAGTGCTTCTGAAGTGCAGGAGTAAAAATAAAACTTAATTTTGGAGAAAACAGCCTTGACAAATATGCATTGCAATTGAAATCTACAAACCCAAACTGATGAAGTGCGACAAAATAAACACTGACAAAATAAACACTGTATTTTGATATTTACATTAGACTGAAAAAAAAAAAAGAAAAACACCAAAAAGCCACAAAATCTCAAAATTGACATGTATTTTTTGCCTGCAGTTTCATGTTTTAAGAATTAGTAAGCTGTTATTTAAGAATCTTTCAGACGCAGGCAGGTCATGAGTGATTTGTGTGTAAAGTGTGTGTGTACCCTGTCTGTCCATGGAGTGGTAGAGGTTCTGTTGACTCTGTCGTATGGCCGCAGTCAGAGGAAGCTCTGCATGCATCGCCCACTCCTGGTTGCCGTTGACGACGGTCTCCGTGGGCATGGCCAGTGAGTGGCGCTTAGGAACATCTTTAGTGAGAGTAGCCAAAGACTGTTTTGCCTGAAACACACAGACAGATTTAATTCAATCAGGTTCGCTTCCTCGTCCGGAGACAGTGTGTTGTAAACAAGAGTAAAATGTGTGAAAGGGAGCGTGTGGCGCTGCCCACAATAACTGCTCCAAACGTCTCACCGTAGTGGCAGTCTGGAGCTAAAGTTAAACTTAATCACCACAGGCCCACACAGAGTCTGCACTCGCTAAGTTCTGCTCAAAACACTACATATGTCAGAATATCAATTGCTATCAACATTTTACATCATGTCATTATTTTATTTTTTTCTGTATTTTGTTTTGTCAACTGAAAAAATAATTGAATTGGAATAAATGAACATACATATTTACAGTTGAAGTCACAATTATTAGCACTCCTGAAATTTTTTTTTTCTTTTTCAAATATTTTCCAAAATGATGTTTAACAGAGCAATGAATTTTTGACAGTATTTCCTATAATATTTTTTTCTTTTGGAGAAAGTCTTATTTGTTTTATTTCGGCTACAATAAAAGCAGTTTTAATTTTTTTTTAAACCATTTTAGGGTCAATATTATTAGCCCCCTTAAGCTATTTTTTTTTTCCGATTGTCTACAGAACAAACCATCGTTATACAATGATTTGCCTAATTACCCTAACTTGCTTTATTAACCCAATTAACCTAGTTAAGCCTTTAAATTGCACTTTAAGCTGAATACTAGTATCCTGAAAAATATTTAGTAAAATATGTACTGACATCATTACACAAAGATAAAAGAAATCAGTTATCAGAAATTAGTTATTAAAACTATTATGGTTAGAAATGTCTTCTTTCCGTTAAACAAAATTGGGGAAAAAATATACAGGGGGGCTAATAATTCTGACTTCAACTGTATATACAGTTATATTAAATTATTAGCCCAGTAAAATATTAATGGTTTTTCAAAATTTTCCAAGTGATGTTTAATGGAGAGATTTTAAAATGTAATAGTTTTAATAACAAGTTTCTAATAACTAATTATTTAGTCTTAGCCAAGATTACAGTACATAATATTTTACTAGTTATTTACTAATATTATTCTGCATATTTAAAATGCAACTTAAAGGCATAACTAGGTTTGGTTGGTTAACAAGGCAAGGTAGGTTAATTAGGCAAGTCATTGGACAACAGTGGTTTGCTCTGTAGCCAATAAAAAAATTTAAGTGGCTAATAATGTTGACTGAAAAATGATTTGAAAAAATATGTAAAAACTGCTTTTATTCCAGCCAAACGAAAAGAAAGAGGTTAATGTAATAACATCTTTCAGATCCCCTCCCTCAATCTGTGCAGAAAACACAAACTGTGCAGATTCCATTCTGGGCCTGGTTCAAAGTCACTTCACACCACAGTCATGCCAAACAACAAGATAAAAAGAAAAACACCACCACCACCAAGTTTTCCATTATCACTGGGCTAGGATGCTTCCCAAACTCCTAAACACTGAAAAAACTAACATGCAGAGAGAAAAACAAACACACTCACACACACAAAAAAATAACACATGCTTTTTTCCATTTCTCAAAACAATCACAGAGCATAAATTGTGTGTACACATCAGAGGGTGGGTCAACACAGCAGACCAATCACAGAGCATAAATTGTGTGTACACATCAGAGGGTGGGTCAACACAGCAGACCAATCACAGAGAGAGCTGGGATTGATTGACAGGCCTGGCTGATCTTACCGACACTGTTTTAGGTGAGGCTGGTCTTTCAGGAGATCGAACAAACACGCGACTCTCTAGTTTCTGAGCCATAAAGCTACTCATCTGTTAAAGAAACACACACATAAACAACAGCACACACACACTGCCCAACTCTCAAGTTTTTCCAGCTACTTTTGAGACAGATAGCATATAAACACATATTTGTTAAATGTCAAAGATTTGTAAGCCCACTCAACAGACGAAGTAGGTTACCCTAAAGGGCCGTTCACAAGAAGAATGATAATGATAAAGATAGTGATAAAGGTATCATTCTAAAAATCATTGTGATTGTAAAAAAAAGTATTAGATTTCACACCATAACAATAAATATGCAGATAAATAATATTGTTGGAATGACTTTCAGAACCAATTTTCTCAGCTGATAAATGATAAAACAATTACAACCTCAAATGTGAATTAGGTGTATTTCCATCAAGATATTAGAGTGGCTGAGTGTGGTATTGGTAACATAGTAATTGAGGAACTGGAATTACACTAGGGCTGGGTTATGAATCTAAATAAAACGGGACTGAGAAGAGCTGTGATTTTCATGCACATCTTTTCAGGGTAGCACGGTTCTGTGATCAATAGTAAATGTCCTCCGAAAGCCAGAGGCCGCTCTTACACAGAAACTATAAACCCCATGAGAAGAAATCCAGAGAATCCCTATTGACCCTATTTTTGACGTTGGAGTGGGCGCAGCCATTGGAATATTTTTAGCTTGAGACTTGTGGTCTCATTCACTTCCATTGATTTTTAGACGTTAAACACAGCTCGTTAAGCTTCTTGATGTTGCAAACTGATGTATTCTTATTATATTATTCAACTTTGTATGTATAGTCATGAACACACTTGTTTGTAGAGCTAGTTTGACTGTTTTCTGCGGTTTATTATCCCTAGTTATTTCTCCCATAGGCAACTGAAACACAAATCACAAAAACTAGCGCACTTTCGCATTGCAGAATAAAGTCAATACCATTGTATTATTAACAGATGATTTAACCATTTACATTGATTCAGCTTGACTAACAGTCACATGACTATGGAATCATCTCACAGAAAGATTGATTTCAAACATTCCACTTAAGTTATGAAGTGAGTTTGGAGTAAAAACATGTTATTATATGTGGCAATTTCACATGCAGCATTTACTGCATAGTTCACTGAGAACTGACGCAAACAGCTGCCATTTGATTAAATCGATTTCAATTTTGAACATGATTTTGCGTAGCTTGTGAGTTACCTATGACTGCACATCACATGTAAAACGCATTCGATCATTCGCCCAGGCCTAAATTACACCATCACCAGAAACAGGCAAGCATGTTAGCTGGAATCATATACTATACATATATTTTAAATATATTTTATTTTCAGGTCATATAACATATATTTGAATATACTTTAAAACTGCAGCGCACAGGTTTAAAATAAACAGATCGTTATGGTTCGATAGTGTAGATGCAAATATATGTATCATTATTTTTATATTTATTGTTTTTTTTCTTGGTGTGAAAAGACCTCTAGCCTGTTTTTCTACATTATGTGTATCTCACCATAGTCAGTTCAGCCTCCAGCTCCTTGATCCTGTTCTCTTTCAGGTCCAGTGCTGAGCGGAGAGCACCCGCGTGTTCTGTGGCCTCTTTGGTTTGACGCCGAAGGTCCCACTTCTCGCGCTCTAACAGATCCTTCTCTCTTGCCAAGACTCTCACTGCATCTTCACTTTCCTGCGACATGAAAACAACACGCTCACAAGCTTGTAAGGGGGAATTTATCTAGGTTTAAAAACTTTGTGCAAGTATTAATGCATGAGAAATGGAATCTACTTTTCGGTGTTGCTCGTAGTTGCGTATGAAATCTCGGAGCTGCTCCTCGCGGCTCTCCAGTGTGGTGTAAAGCTGCTGCATCTGATTGACCAGATCAGTCCTCTCCAATCTCAAACGCTTCCTGTCTGTCTTCATTGCTGGAAAACAGATAGACAGAGATCCAGATATACATACATATGTATATACAAATAACAAAGATTTTGGGTAGCTCAGAAGGGCCCCTAATGGAGAACCTTAAGACAACCTTTTACATTAAATGTCCTTATGAACTTCATTAGAACTTCATTATATCTCTCAAGTGCTAAATTATACATCCACATATGTTGGGTTTCCAGAAAAAAAGCCTGATCAGTCTCTGAAGTGCTTTTTACTTATTAAAACATACAGTTAAGTCAACAATTTAATTGTTTTAAAAATATTTCCCAAGTGCTGTTTAACATGAGAACACATTTTTAAACTAAATAATAACTAATCATTATCTAATAACTAATTTCTTTTGTCTTTGCCATGATGACAGTACATAATATTTTTATACTTATTTTGCAAGATACTACTATTCAGCTTAAAGTGTCATTTAAAGGATTAACTAGATTAATAATGTAAACTAGGCCAATTAGGACAGTTAGGCAAGTTATTGTATAACTTACTCTTAACCTTAAAATTAATTAACTAAAATAAATAAGACTTTCTTTAGAAGAAATAAATATTATTACAAGCAATACTGTGACAATTTCCTTGGTCTATTAAACATCACATGATAAATATTTGAAAAAGAATAAAGATTTCACAGGAGGGCTAATCATTTTGACTTCAGCTGTCATTTTTAAAGATTAACATATTCTTTTAAAAGTCTTAGGAATAGTAGCAAATTAAAAGGTTTAAAATGACAATTACTTAATATTTTGAAGCTGCACTGTGATGCTTAAATTGAGTTGTTCAATTTATTTGTTCAATGTCATTAAATGATTCTTTCTCTAAATATATAAATTATTGTTCTACTTAATAGCATTATAGTGTCTTCTGTATGTCATGGTAAAAATGCGGACAAAGCTGACCCTTGTATGAAAATCCTTCAAATAATTTTTTCCCCCCACAAAGCACAGGTTTCCAGGCAGCACAGCTGTTTCTTTGAGCACCAAAATCACCGTAATTTTGCTCTATACAGCCTTTTTTTGTATAAGATATTTCTTTTAGGAACATTAAAAACTCTTACTGACGCCAAACTTTTGAACAGTAGTCAGTTTCATCAAGTTGCATGATTATAGGCATCAAAACCCAAACTCCAAAGTTTAATACAGAGTTATCGGTTTAAAACAAATCCTAACCCTGAGCATAAGAAACAGCAATCCTCAGTGGAGCCCTTGCGAACACCAATAATTAAAGAAAACAATCCAAAAAAGAAAGAGAAAACAAAACAAAGATTATTTTCTCTGCTAAAAATTAAATGGCTTTAAAATATGTTTTTGTGTGTGTGTGTGTGTGTGTGTGTGCGTGCGTGCGTGCGTGCGTGAAAACCTTTTATATAGTGTTTCTGGTTTTCCCCTGAAAAATCTAAAGTGCATTATGACTTTTATAATAATCAACCTTCTGCTCTGATTTAAACAGTGTGAATTAAAATCAGATTCAAAAGGAGCTTACAGCAAGGCTGAGAATGCAATATCCGAGATGAATAACTAAAAAAGAAATAAGATTTACTCATCTACCCATTATAACAGGGAAGCTAAATGTCATCCATCAGTGAAATTTTATGCAGCAATATCACATCTTAAACATTATCTGCATTTAAAAGGATTTTTCTTCCACTATTTAAATTGCGGCCTCAATCCATTTAAACACAATTTGCATGTAAACGTTGCCATTTCCACATGGCTATTATTCTGTTGATGTTCGAGATGTCCATTTCCACACTCCAGTCTTTCTCTCTCTCTTTCCTTTTTTTGGGTGTCTCTCTCTCTCCAGCTGGCTGTGGTTAATACTGTGTGATAACAGAAGCAGTAATTGACTGTTTTAGGTTGTTTGTAGCTTCTGCTCTGACTTGCAAATTGCAGCTCATCTTTTCCAAGGACATTGAGTCCATTCACCCACCACTTAAAGACTCATTATACAGGAGCCAAACGCCACACAAAAAACCTTTTACACACTCATGCGCATGCACACACACATATACAGGAACACCTGGTAGGAGGTGGACAGAGATTGTGAATAACGGTGAACATTCAGATCAGTAGAGCCTCTAAAAATGCTGTTAAGATTTCCTCACAAGCTGTAGGTTGAATTTAATCCTGTATGTTCTTCTTTCATTAGCTCACACACAAATCGTATTATTGGTTACTTGAGATTTCAAATGTCATTTCAAATGTCATCGGCCGAAATGTACAATGGTTGTTTCAAAATGACTCAATGATTTCATTAAGCAGACTGTGTATATTAACAGGATTTTTGCCACACAGATATTTCACATGTGTATTTTTGAGCAGCTTAATATTGCAGCTCTCATTATGTTCTATAGTTTTAAGCAAACTACAGATGACAGCGTTCTTGAAGTGTTGCCATGTCCAATTATTTTAAGCATCTTTGGCCTTGTTGTTTAGGATTGGTGTCATTAGAGTGGACAGATGCTGCTAGGTTTATTTTTGTATTATTTTCAGCAGGATTTTTGGGTTTATTTTAGTTTATTATGGACTTATTCTAGGGCAACGCGGTGGCGCAGTGGGTAGCACATTCGCCTCACAGCAAGAAGGTCGCTGGTTCGAGCCTCGGCTGGGTCAGTTGGCATTTCTGTGTGGAGTTTGCATGTTCTCCCCGTGTTCGCGTGGGTTTCCTCCGGGTGCTCCAGTTTCCCCCACAAGTCCAAAGACATGCGGTATAGGTGAATTGGGTAAGCTAAAATTGTCCGTAGTGTATGTGTGTGAATGAGTGTGTATGAATGTTTCCCAGTGATGGGTTGCAGCTGGAAGGGCATCCGCTGCGTAAAACATATGCTGGATAAGTTGGCGGTTCGTCCCGCTGTGGCGACCCCAGATTAATAAAGGGACTAAGCCGAAAAGAAAATGAATGAATGAATGAATGGACTTATTCTTGTCTGCATTTTTTTTTCTAAAAGGATCTGGCAACACAAATGAGTCAAGGTCTAGTAGTTGTTCAGTTCGGTTCACAGATTTTTGTAAATGCGGTTGTCACTATGATAAGCCACAAAAATTGTATCTATAGATCACAAATATCTCCTTTTTTTACATATTGTTGTCTTTTCCATTAAGTACAGTACTTATTCATTAGTGTTAATTCTTTAGGTAAAGTTTAAAAGCTACTAAGTTCTTAGATACTAGTTCTAATTAATTTAATACTCATTCATTAGACACCAGAACTTAGTAAATACACATTAGCAATTATTCACTAAACACTACAACTTATTATTATTAAAATACTAGTAGTACTCATTCATGAGACTCTAGTACCTTTCAAATAGATACCAGTGCTTATTCATGAGTTACTGGTACACTGTAAAAAGGGAATAGTTGACTTTACTTACTTACTCCCAGAGCCAGTTATATCAAAGTGGATATTTAGCCGCACCATATTGGTGTTTCGTAACGTCTAGTTTTTATGAGGTGGGTTGTTAACCCAACGCTCAACCCCTAACCTGGAGGACCAGGACATACACACACATACACTACGGACAATTTAGCTTACCCAATTCACTGCACGTGTCTTTGGACTGTGGGGGAAACCAGAGCACCCGGACAAAACCCACGCGAACATGCAAACTCCACACAGAAATGCCATCTGACCCAGCCAGGGCTCGAACCAGCGACCTTCTTGCTGGGAGACGACAGCGCTGCTACCCACTGCCCCCCCGTGTTGCTCGAATAGTTGACTTTACTTAAAAAAATCTGGGTAAATCTGTTCTCTTAAAACTATTAAGTAAATGAACTATGCATAATGCATGAAGACAATTTAACACTTACAAGTTAAAAAAATTATTACTTTACTTTAACTAATTGCTTTTTACTGCACTACTGTCTTCAGTAGTGACCAATATCTATTCTACTGTTACCTCTAACAATTTTTTTTTTTTTTTACAATGATTCGGTGGTGATTTTTCATTAAGATATCAACTGTTCAGTTATGACCAGTAATTTGACTTTCTTTTTTTTTTATATTTACAGTATTAGTAGTTATTTATTAGGCACCCAGTATTAGGTTCCCAGGTACCTATTTTTAAATACTAGTAATTAATAATTTAATGCTAACACTTCTTTATATGGTATAAGTTTATATTCATAATATATTTATTCACTATATAGCTCTTATTTATAAGATACTATTTTTACATTTTATTTGTTGATACTTTTTTATTTACTAGTAAGATTTTTTTTTAACTCTCCTGTGGCTATTCTGACTTGTCATATCATGAGTAAAACTTATTGACTTGTAAGAAAAAAAAGTTACTAAAGATATTAGTGTCCAAGCAATAATTAATGAATAAGTACTAGTATCTATTTAATAGGTTTGAGTGCCTAATGAATAAGTACAAGTATCTAATAGGTAATAGTGTTGAATAAATATTAGTCTACTGAGAATTAGTAACTAAAAAATATGTACAGTACTTGTTCTTAACAGAGAAGACATTAGAACTAAAAAATAAGTATAGTAGCATGAAAATAGAATCTGTTTTTAAAGATTAAAAGTTAAAACAGCTCGAGTGTACAGGTAAACGGACAACTGAATTTACCATATACTGCACAAACACAGACACAAACAGTCATCACTGGGGTCCAGTTACTGCTCAGATGAGCATAGGAGAAAACATTCACTTTGCAAAACTGTTTAAAACTCAAAACTGCCATTTAACTCTCCCTGATCTAGCATGTGAACACACAAGAACATCTATTCCTGATTTACTCACACACTGGGCTTTGAGGGTCACAGGAGAATCTAGATTTCAACACAAAGTCAGATGAAGGAGAGCAGAATCCCCCGATACCTAAACACTGAGAATATTGTGGCAGTTTTGTGGTCATTGCTGTTCTGATTACTTCTGCATTTTACAGCTACGGTGCAGAAATTGAGCTGCAGCACAAAAATGGAGAAGAGAGATGACAAAACATTATTGGGGAATTTCAGTTCTCTGCAGATTTAAAAGTCTCCTTTAAAACATCCTTTCCACAGTGCAAGTAAAACTGCAATTTGACCTTTGGATGTCAGCCATTTTACACCCTCTTTAAATTGTATATTAGCTTGGAGTTATATTTATTACAATTATAATAAAGGGACTAAGCCGAAAAGAAAATGAATGAATGAATGAATGAATAATATAATATAATATAATATATTATAATATAATATAATATAATATAATATAATATAATATAATATAATATAATGCCTTTCCAAATAATTAATGCAAATGACATTTTAAAAATTAACTAGAAATGAATGTATAAATCATTATGAATCATTATGAATCATTATAAATCTATGAAATCAATACAATCACAATCTTTCTTTTTAAAGAGCACACGTTTAGGATTTGCAACAATACAGTTTAGTTGAAAAGAAGTTCAAGCTGATGGTATTGTATCTCACCTTGAAGCGCCTCCTTGGCTCTGTCCAGCTCCTGCTCCTTCTGTGTGAGCTGCACCCGGAGCTGAGAGACGGACAGCAGCTCCACAGAGCAGCCTCCTCCTGTCTCCTCCAGCTCCCGGTTCAACATCTCCCTGACCTGCTTCAACACGGATACCTCCTCCTGCAGACGCAGCACCTCCTCATGCAGAAGCACTACAGAGATAGAGACAGAGAGGTATTTAGCAAACAATCACGCAGCACTATGATGGGTCCCTTATTTGTGTCCTACTTCATGGCTCAATGCTTAGAAAGAAAGAAAGAAAGAAAGACAGAAAGACAGAAAGAAAGACAGAAAGAAAGAAAGAAAGAAAGACAGAAAGACAGAAAGAAAGAAAGAAAGAAAGAAAGAAAGAAAGAGACAGAAATAAAGACAAAGAAAAAGAAAGAAAGATTGCAAATTTTAAAAAGAAAGAAAGAAAGAAAGGTTATAAACAGTAAATTTTTAGCAAAGAAATTAAAACATTTTTTAATCTAACATCATTGTTTTTTTTAAATGTTTTTATGTGTTTACTGTTGTTTTTGCAATGCCTGCATCCATAAAAATATTCAATAATAATAATTGAAATTATTGAAATACCAGTCAGCAATCAGAATAGGGCTGGGTGATATGATAAAAAAATATATATATATTTTACGATACATGTATACAATATTATGGATACGACATTAGGACATATGTCATCTCATATCCCAGTAAAGATGTATCTCACAATATAGTACCTTTGCTGTAAATTAAATCAATTAAAAGTTTATACTGACCACATGGAAATGATTATATCTTTTTTTTTATATTCATAAATGTACCCATTCATAGTGATGATTTTTCAAATATAAAATAAATATTAATGAAATATAAAACACTGTAATCAAAATCTAATGATTACAGACCCAACATAAAATATTGTTAAATAAAGTTGTAACTTTCTCGCCATGCTGTTCTTCACGTTTCTGCCTGCAATCTTGTGGTGTGTGTGTCAGATTGTGCTTATCCAAATGAGAAAAAATTGTTACCCTAAAAAATATATTTTGCACCACCAAAAAATAAAATAGAGGATAATATATAACAATAGACATTTTTTTGTCCATCTGATATCATCATACTGCACAGCCCTAATTGAGAAGTGGTAAAAAAAAATGGTATATACTATGAAATATTACATATGCAATGGCTAAAATTACTGCAATGCAATCAACATTTAGCACCAAAATTATTCCTAAATACATCAAAGTAGTGCATCAACGCAACAACTCTGTACACAATATGCAAATGTTCCTCCTACACGCGTCCTAAAACAAGTAGATCTCAACAGGTGCGGAGAAAAAAACATGAGAGCATTCCTGTCCTTTCTGTGCATGGAAGCTACAGAAACTCAGTGTAGGTAAAAGGGTGAGCTGCCACTTCAAGTAAAATGTAACAAAACCACAGTAACCATGCACTGAATGTACAAAACCGAATCATACATTTATCAAAATATATGCAAACAATCAAACGCACAACAACAACTGCTACTTTCATTGCACTGGAGAAGTTAAATATGCATGCAGACACAGTTGTCTGGGAATAAAATCAGATAGTATGAAACGGTAGCTGGGAGGTGTGTTGTAATATGAAGTGTGTGTGGCATTTATAATGAGCTTTGACCCGTGTTTGTCTGGCTCACGTCCATTTGTGCGATACATTTACGTGTTTGTTTGAATTGTTGCCTATTCAGAGGAGTTTAATCACATTTATTGTCTGAATCACCCTTTCTCCTCTCTAATTTACAGCCAGGACATCAAATGAGTCTAAAAAGCACAGTATTCTGCTAAATATTCACATCACAGTTGGCTCGGGAGCGTGCGATTTGGAACAGGTGAGGAATCCTGAACACCTGGTGTTTCTCTTTGTCAGAACAGACTGAAGGCTTGACACTGGCATCCAGTGCAGCTCCAGAATTTGCTTTAGTTTACTTTCAGACGGCAGATCTACGCGACAGCACTGCAGATTCCACAGGCTGAATTATGTGGATTAGAGCTGTAAGACTCGAGCATCAACTAATCCAAAAATGAGGCTCTAGAATGCAGATGCAGCTCTAGATTAGCTGGGTTCGGTGAAGGGTTACCACCGCCTCTTGCCCCAGAGTTTCTTGTCCAGACAGGACGTTTTTATTGTTCAGTGTTATGTAATTGTATGGTATGTATTTTTTCCTGGACCCTATAGTACGTACGCGCCTTGCTATTTTTAGGGCTATTAAAAACAGGATATCGGGTCCAATTTAAACAAGTGAGTCGGAAGCGAGGCACAATCACATGCACTCAGCTTGAATGCACAGTGGTCCAAAAACAACATCTGCGCAACAATTACATTATGTTTCGCAGTGGTTTTGAAGTGAAATGTCCAGTGAGTGATACTAAAAGGTGTTTAATTTTCTCTAAAACACATAAGCATGACTGTGGCGACTCATAAATCAAATGAGCGAAGAGTGGACTAAACGGTTAAAAATTTATCATGCTAGAAAATAGCATACACCGTACACCAAAGAGATGTTTACATGTCAAATTGTTCAACTAAACACAGAAACGCCATTTTGAAGACTTCATTTACATGACTACAGTGGTCAGGGAGTCTTAAAGTGTTTAAAGGCTTTAAGACCCATTATGCAAAAATATATATTTTTAAGGGTTTAAACACAGTTGTGTGGAAACAGTCTGTGAATATAACCAGCTTCACTTGGTAAAAATGTATTAAGTTGATTTTTTATAACCACACTTGATAAAAACTGCAGAAACACTTTGATTGAGATTTTCACTTTGTACAAGTCATCAGAGGGGAAAAGTCCCACCCATTAGTGATGATCTCTTCCTCATTAGCATAGGACGTTAGCCTTGTTTTTGAATCTGCCACTATGCTGACACACAGGCAGTTGTAGCTCCGCCCACTTAAACAAAAAAAGCGAACAATCTCGTTTTTTAGGATCAAAGCCTAAAAGGGCAGTTTTAAAGAGTTATAAAACATAATTTTTGAGGTACTTTGAGCTGAAACTTTACAAACACAATCTAGGGACTCTTATTTTACATCTCATAAAAAGTGGAATAATAGGTCCCCTTTAAAACTGTACCATTATCATCTCAATTTAAACTACAAACAAAGAAAATTTTGTGAAAATGGTCATTTACATTTATTACGTTTTCATTCTATTGTCATCTGGGAGTATTTAACACCCAAAACCACAATGGTGGACTGTAAGGTGAACAGACGCATAGTGTTTCTTTGCAAATAAAAAATTATTTCCAAAACTATTAGCCTGCCATGCATAAAACAGCATTTTAGTTGCTTTTGCATGTGAATGGCGATTGTTTAAACAATGACGCCATATTCATAATAAAAAAAAAATGAAAATAACATCTGCTGAAGCTTTGAGCTCTTTTTTTTAAATCATGTTTCACAGTAAGATGTAACGATGATCCGCAAACCATTTAAAAATCTATTAAAATATGTTGTTTTTCATATTATGGAAGTCAATGGTCACTAGACTCTAACATTCTTTAAAATATCTTCTTGTGTGGTAAACTGAAAGAAAGAAACCCATAAAGGTTTGAGGGTGAGTAAATAGTAAGTAATTTTTCATTTTGGGGTGAACTATCCCTTTAATATTTAAAAACTCATGCAGCGCAAGCTCAGTTTAATACCTATAAATCAAAATTTCAGAATCCTAATCAGCATCATTTAACACACATTCATTCCCTTAAATAATACAAAAAATAAATCAAACCAAATGGTGTCTGGAAATGATGCGAGACTTAATTTAACTTTACTGAGCCATTCTTCCTGTCAGATCCACTTTAAACTAAAGGCCACATAGCTTGATGTTTTATTAGCCAAAGCAGTGACATTAATACATTTTAAGTGTGACAAAGAAGGAAAATAGCACGGAGAGAAACAGAGAGAGGCATATGTGTGGGCTTTGCATGGATTTTAAAGAGTTTTGAGTGTCTTGGCCTTTGAGGACACTGCAGAAGAGGGCAGAGATCTGATATCCACATTCTGAAAGGTTCGATTAATTCTATTAGTGCAGTCGACCACAAAATGAGTCTGTGGGCCTCAGGGAGACGACTGGAGGAGGACTGAGCATTGACTTCAAATACAGCAAATACAGGCACATATTCATCACTGATTCATGACATGACTTTAATGGACATCTGAAGAAATGAGCTGGAAAATGGCAACTTTCTACTGGTAGTTCAACAAATAATGTGCCCCCTAACCTTTGTTTAAACAAAGCTTTAGGCAATATTTAAAATGATGTTTATGTATAAGTGACTGGTCAGCATTTCTTTGTATTTTACATGTATTTTTATGTAAAGAGTGGTTGTACCACACAAACATTTACTTGTGTTTGTAGAGACACTGAACGTTATTTACATATGAGCAACTTTACAGACCTGCAATCCTTCTGATTCTGGTCGTAATGCATAGATGTGCATTAAGCACTTAAATCCAGCGGTTTACATGCATTTCTTGCCTCATTCCAAACGTACATGTGTCTGCTGCTTTGTTACAAACACATGCAGCAAATTTCTCAATATACACATTAAAATTTATTTAAAAAAACATTTAACCCTTTCACATGTATGTTCTAAATACTCCAGCTGACCCCCCTGTGTGAGTTTTTTATATAGTGACCGTTAATTAGAATGCTTCTCTTTAGTTGCCATAGCGATAGCCCCAGTGATTCATGAATATATCGTTTTTTTGTTTCTTTTTCCCCTTTTCTGCAAATTATGACAAACGTCAGAATTATATTTTGAAATATCTAACATTCTGATTTTCAAATATGTGTAAGAGCATGTATTTTGTTGTTAAAGCAGTTTAAAAATGATCATATTCATTGACATATGATGGCTGATGGGCCATGTTTAGTCTTTGCTGCATGAGAGATCATACAGAGCTGCAGGATTCACATATTTATTCATAATGTTCTTCCGAAATAAGAAAGTTATTCATGAAAAGTAAGTGGCTATTTAAATGGGAGAAGAGTAGAGTAATTGTTATTGTAAAATAAACAGTGTGTATCTTACAGCTGTGATCATACACGTGAAAAGGTTAAACAGACCTTATGCCTGTTGAGGGGCCACTGAATAAATTTTACATTTTACGTTCTGACAGGCTGCAAACAGATGAGACATATTGCTATGTCATATTACATTACAGCCTGTACTGTTTTCAAAATTAGAGTCCCACATACATAGTAAGTATAATACAAGCTTAGATAAACCTAAAAATAAACGATAAGTTCCCATTGTTGTAATCTCACTAGGAAACGTTGTAGCCAATCAAATGCAGCCTGGGATGTGCATATTAACAATCCTGTGTGCAACGTAACACTCTTTGTTTTGTTCTGAATGGCCTGTTTTTCACCAGGATTTAATACTCACAGTATTTACATAAGAAGGAAGAAACAATGGTGTTCGAGACTCACGGTATATCATTTTAGATACTTTTCACATTTCCGGGTTTTTCAGCAGCAGAAGTCATCATAGTTGGGTAAACTTAGAGCACAGTGAATGGGAGAGTAAAACAAATTATTGTTTTTACAACCCCTTTTTCTAAAATAATAAAAGAAAAACTCCACGATGGGAGTTAAGAAACTTTCAGAAAAAGGAAAAAAAAAAATAGCGTGAGACTGATGACAGCAGCCAGAGGAGAGATTAATGTCAAATTTACTCTCAGCCCCATAGACACTGCATTAGAAACACCTCGCATAATCGGTAATTCGTTTTTTGTAATTTGACGCAAAGATGATACAATACATACATAAATGCATTTTTAAAAAAGATCTAAATATTAAAAACTTTTAAGGATTTAGGATTATGATGACCGTTAAACGCATCATAACAGTCTTGTGAAAAGGGTCCATGTACTCAACACTTATCCTATCCAGATTTTCATTCAAGGTACCTTTAATAAATAATTTTCATTAATTGCAAATCTGAAGACATTTTGTCTAATGCACGTAACAGAATCTCTCACAACCTCCATAAACAGCCATTCCAAAAATAGCAGTTACAACTGTTATAAAACTCATATTTTTATCAAGTCCAAACTTCATGTGTATGATGCAGACATTGATAAAAAAATGAGTAAATAAGCCGATAGATATATATATATATATATATATATATATACAGTGTATATTTATGTATATTTGTGTGCGTTTGTATATCCTGGAAGGCCTGTGCTTGATTTTATGTCAAGTGGGATGAAGTGATGCCAGGCCTGTCCAATGTGATAAATACATCTCCCATAGTCCCACGACACTCTGTGTTATCGCTCTTCTGATGCAAACAGCTCCCAGACGCATCAATGAAGGTTTTGTCTGCTCTTGAAAATGAATTACACATTAAACAGAATGCTGACGCCATTTAAAAATAACAGCCATTCATTTTCTCATAAACGTTCATGCTTTTTCTGGACATTTATTCCAGCAGTCACTCTTACAAATCATTCAAGGAAATAAACAAGACATTTTAAAGAGTTCAGCCTACTATTAAGTCATGTTTATGTGGTAGTACTTCAGTGTTTATTTAATTAGTCCTGCAATATGACACTGATTTTCAATATTACTGATATTTACACTGATTTCTGCATATAATATGTGCATAAAATTAGCAAATAAAGAAAAATGTATACAATTATTTATATATTGTTGTAATTATATTAGAGAATGTTTTTATCATTGTTATTATTGACGCAAACAGCTCCATGTTATTGCATAATAGCATGTTTTGTCTGATTTTGAAATTAATTTTAAATTGAACAGAATTCTCATGGCATGTAAAATAAAAGGTATTCTTTTTTTCTGTTTTGTTTTTCTCCATGGTTCATCTGGACATAAAAAGAACATACAATTAGCTCAATTATTTAATAAATCCACATATTTTAGTCAAAATGTAATACTTTGTTAAAATTAAATATAAATATATTACAGTATATCTATAATATGAAGAATAATTATATCATTGATAAAATGCCAATTTTTTTTAAATTAATTATTATTATGCACATTAAATGGCCATCAGCGACTGCATCTAAAAATTCCTTTTTCTCTTTTTTTATACAAAGTTTAAAGATTCTATTTGTGTGTGTGTGTGTGTGTGTGTGTGTGTGTGTGTGTGTGTGTGTGTGTGTGTGTGTGTGTGTG
>CAIGQV010017835.1:12461369-12472038 GCA_903798115.1 Danio jaintianensis | reverse complement strand
TTTGGACTTGTGGGGGAAACCGGAGCACCCGGAGGAAACCCACGCGAACACGGGGAGAACATGCAAACTCCACACAGAAACGCCAACTGACCCAGCCGAGGCTCGAACCAGCGACCTTCTTGGTGTGAGGCGAACGTGCTACCCACTGCGCCACCGTGACGCCCCCTTCATAAACATATAATGTACAATATAAAGTAATACAGTTAATATGTACTGTATGCAGCTATCATAAAAAAACTATGAAAAATAAGGAGCTTTTCATTTTTATTCCCCAAACTTGAATGAATAAATCATTTAGAGCTGTATTTGCTTGTACTGAACAAAAAACAAAAATTGAAGGTTAAAAGGCACTTGAATGAAATAAGATTGGCCTGCAGGGACTTAGAAGAAATAGAGTCCCTAAAATGACAAAAGCCTTTCATTCATTTCTAACCATGACTATGATGGTTAAATCAGAGTGCACCACTTAAGGGACTCAAGACCTTCAGAGAGTCCTAATGTGATAGTTCACCCAAAAAAGAAAATTGAATCTCATTTACTCACCCTCAAGTGGATCCAAACCTTTAAGTTTCTTTTTATCTGTGGAACACAAAAGAAGATATCTTGAAGAATGCTGGAAAGCGGTGACTTCAATGGTAGGACAAATTGACTTCAATAGAAGGAATACAAAATACTACGAAAGTAATGATTGCCGGTTTCCAGCAATCTTCAAAATATAGTTTTTGTAAGTTCGACAGAAGAAAGAAGGCAAGTTTATTTCTATAGCACATTTCATACACAATGATAATTCAAACTGCTTAACATAAACAAGAATAAAAGAAATATATTACAAAAATAACAAAGAATGAAAACGATTAAAAACAGATGAGTTAAAACAGGTTTAAATTGATTAAAAAAAATAAAATAAAGGAAAACAAATCGTACAATCTGTTGGACGTAGCACAGTGCTCATTTAGTAAAGACACAGCTAAACAGATGTTTCAAAAGTCTTGATTTGACTGTTGGAGCACATCTGATCTGATTCCAGCAGCTGGTGGCATACAGTAGTAGCTGAAAGCGGATTCACCCTGCTTTGAGGAAACTCTTGGAATCTCTAATTTACTCAATCCTAATGATCGGAGTGATCTGCTAGGTTTGTATTCAGTGAGCATATCTGCAATTTTCAAAAACAAAAACAAAAAAAACCCTCAAACAAGATTGGAACAAGTGAAGAGACTGCGAGGATGAAATGAAGACTTTTTTGGCGTTTGACATTTTGGTAACTAAACTGATCAAAATAAAGAAAAGAAAAAAATCTTAATATTACAATAAGCCAGTGGTCCTCAACCACTGGGCCACAGACCGGTACCGGTCCGTGGATTAATTGGTACCTGGCCGCACAAGAAAACATTAATTATTTCCGTTTTATTTATTATCTGAGTCTGAACGATCTTTTATTTTGAAAAATCTTTTATTTTAAAAAATGACCGTATTCTCTCGCTTACATCTCGGTCATTTGAGAAATGTGTAATGAGTAAGAAACAGACATCTTTGGAAAGTTTTTTTGCTAAGGGGAAAAGGCCCAGTGAAGGACCCGCGAACTGCCAAGGAACAGATCCGCAACCCATTTGTCAACAAATCAGGTGAATCCACCATGTCTGTGCAAGAAGATCAACTGCTTCAACTGCTGGAGATCGCAAATGACGGCGGCCTTTTAGGGGCCGTTCTCATATCACGTCTTTTCTAGAGTTTGCGCAAGTTCGTTATTTCCAATGGAAGTGCGCGCGCAGATGCACCAAGTTGAATGAATGCCGCGAGTCACATGACAAGAACTGACCGATCAGCTTCAGCTTGTATGAAATATACACATTTCGGTAGACTAATTATCTCAGACAAGCACTGCAGTGATTTGTAATTTTCTCCATAAATAAAACTTGTATCAGAGTGACAGCAAATGTTTTGTCATCCTCTGAGAAAATGGTTGATGGTCGCCTAGAAACCTACGAACCAGCCCTATCCACTACACCCTCCCCCCCTCCTCCCCACGTCCGCGGTAAAATTGTCAAGCGTAGACCGGTCCGCGATGATAAAAAGGTTGGGGACCACTGCCATAAGCCACCTACAAAAAAATATTTAGCTGCTTGTTCAAACTACTTATTTAAAATGAGCTAAAACAACACAACTCTTAAGATGTTTTTGAAGACAACTTAAATGTTTTGTGTTTAATCCACTTACATTTTTCAAGTTAACTTACTTGAATGAATTGTGTGAAACCCTGCATTTTTACAGAGTACAGAATTTCAAGAGACACAAACAAATGATTAAGAGTGAAAGAGAGATGTGTTTAAAGCGATCAGCTGAAGCTTTTCTGATGGCCTTGTGTATTCCTTGAATGACAAGCGATCAATGTTGCTCTCACAGCCGTGGCTTCAGGCCTTCATCAAGCTCTCATGTGCCGAATTTCAATGCACCGGTGATTTTAAAGTGTAAAGAGACCACCGTGAAAACTGTCAGTGCTTTTCATGAAGCATTTTAGCCTTGTTTAACCTCCTGTTAATGCCCGGCCCAAATCTCTCCTTTGATCAGTACGCACATATTTGCAGAGCTTTTCCATCATGAAACCCAGCAAAATAATGTCCAGATGGCAAGGCAATGATAAACACCTCTGGTTCAACAGCCCAAATATTGGAAAATTGATTTTGCTCCAGCACATCAAATAAGAAGCGGGATTTAAATTAAAGTCTGTGACTGTGGAGTACAATCTCTATGATCCAAAACCTTTACCAAAACTTTCAGTTTGTCCAGACTTAGTTTGGCATCTAGCTGTAACCTCTTAAACCTCATTGGTAGGCAGGCTACAGGGTTTATTTCCGAAGCATATCATCTGCGACTGCTGCAAATAGCTAAATACACACACACACACACACACACACACACACACACGCACGCACACACGCACACACACACACACACACAGACACACACACACACTTTCTTTCTCTGACTGGTAACCCCATCCAGTAGTTCTGATGCCAAACAGTCAACAGATATAAGCTCGCCCTCGACATCTGTGTTTAACATTATAGTGAACACTGGCAAACACACACAATCTGCAACCTTACAACATAAAAAAATGGCTTAATCTTTACTTAACACAATATATGAATCATTTGTTTGATAAAAGTATGCAAATGTAATGTCCAAAACTCTATGAATCACACATAGACACTTATACTGTAATTGCAGCCCAGTGTCCGGAATCATTTAAAACCAGTATAACTGGCTACTGTTCAAACAGTGTGAAAGAAATAAACTCAAACACCATAGTAAGTGACATAAATGTTTAAAGACTGCAACAAATGCCACGCATCCAAATCCGGCCAAGCATATTACATCGACGAAAAGCAAAACAGATACCCTACAGTGACTGCCTTGGTGCGAATGACAACAAATGCATTTGCTCTCACATGCAGACAAAATACAGTAGCTACTAACTTTTTTCTTCTGTTTTGTAGCCCGGCAGAAGTGTAAGAGAGATAGCGAGAGGCAAAACTGTCCCGTCAGCTGCCCTAGATCTTCCATACTAACACAGCAGGTGTAATATGACACTCTCTGAAGAGTGTGTGTGTGTGTGTGTGTGTGTGTGTGTATGTGTGTGTGCGTGTGTGTGCGTGTGTGTTTTATAAGTGAAGTGAGTTCATTGAGAAGTTTAATGATATGCTGTGCAAAGGTTGAACAGGCTACCCCTTTACAACCTCTTTCACACTTTCACTAATCTGACCCAATGTGTTATACTGTAGCTGACTGTGAATATGGACATGATGTAATGTATATGGGAGCCAAAATGAAGGAGATGGGTTACTAAAAAGTTAAACTTTGCTCACCATTAACTGTTGATATCCATACCACTGAAGGTAGCCACTGACTTCATTAACAGGGGAAAAAACTACTATGGAAGTCGATATGGCTACCATGAATGGTCTGGTCATCAAAACATAAGAAACTCATATAGGTTTGAAACTAGTGGAGCATGAGCACATTTTCATTTCTGGGCGAACAATGCCTTTAACACTTGACTAGCAATGGATGCAAGTGCGAAAACATTAAGGCAAGCTGCATTAATTAGGAGCTGCGACACCGCACATTAAAATACACCCAAATGTGTTAAACCGTTGGACTGATAGTCTGCCTCTCTCAGATGTACGTTCTTCATTAAATCAAATGACAAACAGTTTCAACCATGCACAGGCTCATTATACATAAACACTAGAGTTTATTTAATGCAATGTTTCTATAATTACAACACACAAGTGATCTGCTTCCCTTAAAGTCATCACTTCAAAAGTATGTTAGGCTAATTTTCCCATTACCTTGAGAGCAACGCGTTTCCTTTCTATTAGATCTTGATCTACAGCACAAACTATGAAACTATATTTTTGCAGGTCTTTACTTTAGGCCAGTGTTTCTCAAAATTGGTACTCGCACCCCACCGCTCTGCACATTTTGTATGTTTCTCTTTTCACTTCAAATGTTTGTTCTAATTCAAACATAAGTGCCCTGATAAGTGGGCTCCACCAGATATTGTCATGATTTCATATTTGAAGCATATATGTTTCATTCAAATGGCATTTTATTTTAGTGTGTGATATGTGAATTTATATTGTATATATTCACAGATGTGATTCACAGATATATTATGTCACACTTCATGCTTCTCTAGTAAGATGACATTGCAGGCAATGCATTTGTGTAAATCTGTGAATGAACATTTCTCATGCTTAGGTAGAGAGCAATGAAGGGTGTAGGGAGCAATGCACACTGTGTAGAGACCTGTCAATTGGAACAGTTCATGCATTGAGCTCATCTAACAAGCTCGTTATCTAAATCAGGTGTGTGCAATGAGTCAAGTGAGTTAATCGGAATATGCCAAGCAGTGGTTTGGGATAGGTCCTACAAGACTATTTGACAACAAAAAAATTCATCTATTCATACATTATATTCATACATTCATATATCCGTAGTGTATGTGATTGAATGGGAGCGTATGGGTGTTTCCCAGTGATGGGTTGCAGTTGTAAGGGCATTCGCTGCATAAAACATAAGCTGAATAAGTTGGCGGTTCATTCCACCGTGGCGACCCCAGATTAATAAAGGGACTATGCCGAAAAGAGAATGAATGAATGAATATATAACTGTCAACATTAAAGATAATGTTGATTAATCTTAACAGCCCTAAATAACATTTTGTCCTTGTTTATAGAAATACAAAAGAAAATCCTCATTAATCATTTTTTTAATAAAATGTATGCCAAATACCATTTCATGGTACGCAAGAACTATTAATGGCCTGTACATTTTCTTAATTCGCCGTTGGCAAGTGTGGAAAAAAGTTATTTTCAGACTTGACTACATTCATGGTTTATTTTGTTTAAATACAGCAACACACATATTCACATTCAAGTGACTCACATAGAGATCAGACAACTGTAATGCTCTTGAGAAGTAAATAGCCTCAATCAAGGGCATTAGAGCAGCAGGCATCAGCTGACCCCAACAACACCTTCAGTGCGGTGATAGCCAAACATATCACTGACATGACAGTAAAGATTTATGACTAGAGTGTTCATCGGTTTATCATGCACGTTGATACCTGCGGATAAGGACAAAAAAATAACGAGGGGGGGGGGGGGGGGGGGGCAAAAAATGAGCTAATGGACCGTTCTTTCTCAGATTCTCATTGCTCAATGGATGCTTACAGTACAGTGCATTGCAGCGAAAGATACAATTTTGTCAAAGGTAACAGATTATAAGTGTTCTATGATACAATATGCAGGTGCCTTTGAAATACTACACATCAATTCAGTAGAAGCAATATACAGACAGTACTAAGTTTTGAGTAGAATGTGATATTTAGAGAGCAAGATAGCAGATTTATTTATTTTAAATGAAGATCATACTTCGGTTTATATTTGGTTCATTGGTTCAAGTAACTCACGGGTGTTCCAAGATTATGCCTATGACATTTCTACTCAAAATATCACAGATCATTTAAAATCCAATGTTTCATAAGTGTATCTCTTTAAATGCAAAGGACCTGCTGATCACTTCACCCTATTTTCAGAAGACCCCACTCTGGAAAAGCAAAACAGTGTTGTACTTATAATGTGATTGGATGCAATACAATGCAATGGAAAAAAAAAACCATTGCTTTTTTATTTCTTTAACTGCCAGGCTAAGCTCAGTTGCTCTAAAACTGACTCTCTATATGACTGATTCTATGACATAGAATACTATTATTGTCATGCAGATTTTCTATTTGGTTTTATGACAGCTTTACATTTTATAATAGGCTGAGTAAATAGCCAAACAGAACATTACAATCTAAAATTGTTTCTTAAAGCATTAAAAACACTAAAAGTTAAATAAGAAATTATTTAAACAATAAGAAATAAGAAATTTGTCGAAAGAAAAAAAAAAAAAAAATCTACATTTGACCATATTTGCTATAAGAAACATTCAATAAATCATTTGAGCTTGGGACTGCTTACATTTTATTTACCTATTACTTGCTTTACACCATAAAAATATACACATGTAGGTTTAAAATTCAACATAAGACACATGTAATGTCAACAACAAATATTTAAGTAAAATGCACTTAATATCCAAGGTGTACAGGCATATAATGATTCTTATTTTTACAAATGCATGCAAACCATTAAATGTGACACAATGAAAACAACTAGGAATTGAAACTGAGGATCCTAGGAAAAGGAATTGAGGATTGCATCAATGTGATGAGTTGGATATGAGAACATGTTGCTTATACAGCGATAAACATAGTCATCACTATGTTTAACTTAACAATAAGAAATTCTTGGCTGAATTTCAGTAATTATGATTTGCAGCCAAAATACCAGCCTTTGTTATCACAAATCAGCCTTTAATGCCACACAACTCCAGAACTATGCTGTGTCTTAGAAGCAAATCAGTGACAGTCATATTTGCGATAAGCACTTGTAATCAGACTGTGTGTTTTGTTGTTCGACTGCATGGAAATAAGTGAGTCACAATCACTGGTGAGGTAATAAGGGGTGAATATTAACATGGTACAAGACTGACTCCACATCATCATAAAATACAGAAAGGGCAATATTATCATCAAAATAATGAGTCTGCATTATTCAAAACATGGTTCAAGTTCCCATTAAATGGAGTTTTGTCCATTTCAAAATGTCACAATAGAGAGCAATAAAGCAATGATTGCTTTGCTGAAAACCCTCATATACAGCACATCCAATGCTGCTCTTTGAGTGTAAAGAAATGGCAAAGTTACAAGGCACAAAATCTCTTTCAAATGTGAGTTTTCCTCTATCTCAGGGTATCAGGAAATAGGGTACATGATACCAGTACATCAGTCGGCTTTTTGTGCACTTCGTGCCTGTAAACTATGAAAACTATATGAGAAGTTTAAACTGATAAGGCTTTAAAACATGCTGATGTTTTGCTTGTTTTGCTTTTCCAAAGTGGGGTCTTCTGAAAATAGGGTTAAGTGATCAGCAGGTCATTTGCATTTGGATTTGGATTTTAAATGATCTGTGTTATTTTGAGTAGAAATTTCATAGGCATAATCTTGGAACCCCCGTGAGTTACTTTTAAAAACAATTTGACTTAATCAATCAATACTTAATCAAAATGTCTTAACCAGCGAAAATCTAACTTTTTTCTGGTAACATATTCATTCATTCATTCATTCATTCATTTTCTTTTCGGCTTAGTCCCTTTATTAATGTGGGGTCGCCACAGCGGAATGAACCATCAACTTATCAAGCATATGTTTTACGCAGCGGATGCCCTTCCAGCTGCAACCCATCACTGGGAAACACCCATACACTCCCATTCACACACATACACTACGGACAATTTAGCTTACCCAATTCACCTATAGCGTATGTCTTTGGACTTGTGGGGGAAACCGGAGCACCCGGAGAAAACCCACGTGAACACGGGGAGAATATGCAAACTCCTGGTAACATACGCAGGAGTCTAATTATTTAGCCTGCTTAAATGGGACCTATTCTGCCCCTTTTTACAAGATGTAAAATAAGTGTCTGATATTCCTAGAGTGTGTATGTGAAGTTTCAGCTCAAAATACCGCAAAAATTATGTTTTATAACTCTTTAAAACTGCCCATTTTAGATATTAATTGTGCCATTTTGGTGACTATTGCTTTAAATTCAAATGAGATTGTGCTCCCACCCCTCTTTTCAAAACAGGGCGGAGCTACAAACGCCTACGTGTCAGCATTGTGGCAGATTCAAAAACAAGATTAACGTCTAATGCTAATGAGAGATTGTGATGACGATGTCAAGGGAGAATGTCAAGGTTTTCTCATGAAGTGTGATTATAAAAATAAAATGAATAAATTTTTACCATTAAAAGTTGGTATATTCACAGACTGTTGCCACACAACTGTGTTTTAACCCCTTATAAAAGTGATTTTTGCATAATAGTTACAACGCAAGATCATATCTCACATGCATAAGTTTGAAAAAAAATTCTAAATTGAGAAGTAATTTATGTATACATTTTTTAAATATTTCGATACTCCATTCCAGTTGCATCTACTACCTAATAAGGAAGAAAGTATCTGCTACTACTTTCATTTTGCCACAACTTTAAAAAGAATCAAAAGCCAAGCGAAACTTCAGCTAGAACCATCAGGAACTGAAGTGGACTCAAAGAGAGAGAGAGAGAATGAGTTATCGCAGATTAGTTGAGAGCACATCCTACTCATATGTCTAATAATATTAGATTAAAACTGAGCCCGGAACTGTCTCTAACTTGATGGTGGTGATTTAGGCTGACCTTTAATGCTGCTTTAGTGCCATTTAAAGCCTTACATCTTAAATTATGGTGATTCCTTTTGATCCGAGCGTGAAAATGATCTTTATGGGTGAGCTAAGCTCTTGACTGCTTCAATCCAGCTGCTTGATCTGGATATATGTCGAGATGTTTCATCCTCTGCCTTGCATTTAAATGAGACAGTCTGCATGTCAGGCAGTTTAGGCTCTGGACTGCTTTCAGTCACCTCCTTTCCCAACACACACACACGCACACCGATACAACACCTGCCTGGGATGCAAACAATCAGATTTAATGTGCATCTAAATAATAAATACACAAGCACCTGGACAAATATCCTTATGGAAATATAACCATTTTTATACAAATCAACCTAATCGAAATCTGAAGAGCTAATGTCCCCCTTAATAGCTCATTAATGTCAGTAGGATAAACTAAAAGCATTGATCAGCTGGAGAGCATGTGTGAGTGTATGTGGAGCAAAGGGAGAAAAAGCTTTTAGCTGCATTATCAGTCCTCCCCTTTGTGATGTCATAATGAGAGAAGATTGCCTAGCAACCCACACTGCTGCCTAGAGACAGATAGATGGGGAAATCAAACTTGAACAGCCCCTATATGACATAATGTAAAGCGAACACAAGCTCACCTGTACGGAGCCAATCTTCTCTCTCAACACAGCCAGCCATTTATCATAACTTATTAGCTCATATTTGCCAATCTCAAACGTATAATTGCCATAAACAGCAATAACCAGCGTTCTGCACGACGGACGACAGCTGTTACGCTGAAACAATTATGCAGGCAGGCCATTAAGGCAATTTAGAAACATCAATATCGCATAAGTCAGATGTATGGCCAAGTGCACTTAAACGCTTCCCTTTGACGGCTGTGGCGAGGACATGCTCTATAACAAGGTATATAACATAACATGTACACTATGCTATAATTGGGAAATTAACTACACAAGTAGAACAGAAGTGTATGCAAGCGTTTGTGTATGCATTTAGTGTCTCATTCATTAAAATCAGGTCTTTGTAGGGCCATCTGCACTGCTACTCTCTCTTCCAAGAGATAAATAAGCACTGTTCACATCTACACTGACAGGCCTGTGTCTGGGAGCATGTGTCCGTGTGATTTTCCATCTTGATAAGTCATTATTTTGTCAATACACATGCCCTGCATTCTGACATGTGTCAAAATGACACAAGCAACAACAAAGTTCCCAATTAGCTGATAGAGCAGCTTGGCCAAACTGAAATACTTGAGTTTGACCAGCGCAAGCAATGCCAAGGTCATGCATTTGATCCCTAGAAAATCATGCAATCATAATTTATATAGCATGAATGCTTTTAAAATTGAATTGAGGTATGTGTAAAATCCTTAAATAAACATACAGGACAAAAAAACGAGACATCCTTTTTGGGGTCTGCATAAATGAACAAAACTGCTTTTAAACACAAAGAAGTCTTTTTACATGCAAGTAAAGTTGCAAATAACTACAACAACAAAAGTCATGGTGAAAAATATTAAATCGTCAATCAGCGTAAAGTATGGAAAAATGAAACAACATAATTATTCTTACCTGTATGTTATTAAAATGTATGTTTTAATTTATTAAAAACATACAGTATTGGTAACAAATACATAAAAACCTAGTGGTTAGGAAGATAGCAGTAAACTATACAGACTTATGACAATTAAAGAGTATATTAGAGCTACACTGCGATCCTTAAAGACAGCGGTAAAGTTTAAAGACTTAAAATGACAATGAGTATATCAGAGCTGCACTGCGATCCTTAAATATAGCGGTAAAGTATAAAGACTT
>CAIGQV010017835.1:12366765-12443476 GCA_903798115.1 Danio jaintianensis | reverse complement strand
ATGCTTCTATAATGAGACACTTAAAGACTCCTATTTGAAAAGAGACCCGGTCATTGTATCATCTAAACAAGCAAGTGTGCTTGCAACAAATTAAACTGCATTGTTTCATCTATTACCATCTGTGGGTAAATGTTTTTGGTGACTACAATATTATTACTCCTCAATTTTTTTTATTATTACCATTATTTATACATACATACATACATACATACATACATACATACATACATACATACATACATACATACATATATATTTTTTTTATCTTAAAATCAAAGACACAAGGATATTTACAATTTCCCATAGAAGGTAAATAAATGATGCAGTTTAGCTTGTTTGTAATGACTTATTTTGATTGAAATAAAAACTCACTTCTGCTGCAATCTGTTCATGGACCTCTGGACTGAGGGAGCGCCGCCTCTTCGGTTGAAAACCACCTTCACCGCATTGGTCAACCAGGGAATGGAGAGAATTTCTGTAAAGGAATAAGAAAGTGTATTAATAATAATAATAATAATAACAACAACAACAACAACAACAAAAATAACAACAACAAACACAAAACAAGAAATACAGCAACTACCTGATCTTCTGTATGTCCTGCTGGAATTGCTGGATGCTCCCCCTGATGTGGACTGAGTCTATGTCCTTCTGGAGTTTGGCATAGAGGATGTCCACATGTGGCATGATGTTGTGGAAAAGTTGCAAAAAAAAAAATTAAAATCCTGATTCTCCAACAGCATGGCAAAGGCTCCTGCCTCTCTGACAGTAACAGGGTCAAAGTCACCTGAGTCTCTAATAGTTTGAAAACAGCGGATGAGGTCCTCTCTGTGCTCAAAGACTGTATTGATGGCACGGCTGTGGAAATTCCATCTAACATTGCTTGATGTTGGTAGTCTATGGGCCACTACTTTATCAAAGAGGTCTGTGCGCTTGGGTGATCTTGAAAAAAAGCTGGCAAATCCTCCAAGGTCAGAAAAAAAAATTCTCACTTTGGATATGTTAGAAGTGGCCTGTTGCATTATCAGATTGAGTTGATGTGCATAGCAGTGTATGTAATGGGCATTTGGGTACACATCTCGGATTTTTTTTTTTGAACACCAGCAGTGGCACCCCTCATCACACTGGCTCCATCATACGCTTGGGAGATGAGTTTATTCTTTTGATCCTCAGGAAGGATGACAGAAAGACGTTCTTTAAGTACTGTGGAGATGGAATCAGCTGTAGTTGAACGCAGAGGAATAAACTCAAAAAATCTCTCCTGTACGTTGTTTTTTGAGTCAATGTACCGCAGCACAAGCACAAGTTGGCAATGTGTGGAAATATCGGTGGTCTCGTCGGCCTGGATTGAGAGAAATTCGCTGCTCTGTGCTTCTTGAATTATGCGTTCCCTTACAACAGACAACATACAGTCCAACAGCTCATTCTGCACAGTCTTTGAAGTTCCCTTAAACACAGTGGCATTGTCGAGGTGCTCTTTTAAAACTCCGTCAAGGGAAGCAACAAAATCGACCAAGCCACGGAAAATCCCGGGGTTATCCGAGCTCTCGCTCTCATCATGGCCACGCAAAGCCAGCTCAAACGCACCACAAAATTTCACACAGTCTATTATTCTAGACAGGATGTGTCTATTTTTCATCACCTCTTCATTGTGCCTTCTAATGCCAATCCTGTAGCCCTCATCTAGCTGTTGGGCAATGCTAAGTGTCCCAAAAAACTGGAGTTTCATAGCGTTGTCAAGATGGCTTCTCAGAAAGATGTTTTAAATCGCGAACCCCTGTTGTGGTCCACAACGTTTCGGTGCCAGGACTTTGAAACAGCAAACACGGAAAACAATAAAAGGCATGACTTACATCACAACCAGCCAGCCAACTCCGTTTGTCATAACAAGTGCTGGAAAAGCCCCGAGTGTACGCGCGCCCGCTATCACTTGACTGCTGGTGAATTTGCAAGAAGGGTCGATCTGGTCCAAGCTCCTTGATTCTTTTTTTTTCTTCATCCAACCGCCTTGTGAACGGGTATCTTTGCAAAGATAAAACGGAATTTTCCATCATCTCGAGAAATTGCACTTGCTTCCACATCGATTAATTTAACTGATGTAGTTAACTGACGACTAGGTGCTGCTAAGTGAAATTAGAACGGTCCAATCACATAAGGCCAATCATATAAAAACAAATATGATTCGTTCTAACAAAAATGGGAGGGTTCGGGCGCAGAGCCCTGAGCCCCAAGAACAATTTAAAACAGGCCAATTAGAGCTTAGCGTCATATCACATGCATTGCGAAAGTTTGTGTACCTACATAGACACTCATTAGTCCGGCGCCCCGCACACGTATGAAAAAACATTGTTCATGCATTTTTTTTAATTTTCAATAAATGTTAATATGACTAACCATAGAATGTTATAATTAAATCAATTTATTTCATTAATATTTGTGATAATAAATATTAACATATTAAAGGGGGCTAACTTGAAGGGGGGCGGCGCCCCAGCGCCCTCTATTGACCAGCCGCCACTGTGGGATTTTGATATTAAACATGTCTAACATTTAATAATTTCTTTCCAAAACTTTAGTTTTTTCGGACATTGCCAGAGGCAGTGATATTCATTCATTCATTCATTTTCTTTTCGGCTTAGTCCCTTTATTAATCTGGGGTCGCCACAGCGGGATGAACCGGAAACTTATCCAGCATATGTTTTATGCAGCGGATGCCCTTCCAGCTGCAACCCATCACTGGGAAACATTCATACACACTCATTCACACACATACACTACGGACAATTTTAGCTTACCCAATTCACCTATACCGCATGTCTTTGGACCTGTGGGGGAAACCGGAGCACCCGGAGGAAACCCAAGCGAACACGGGGAGAACATGCAAACTCCACACAGAAATGCCAACTGACCCAGCCGAGGCTCGAACCAGCGACCTTCTTGCTGTGAGGCGAACGTGCTACCCACTGCGCCACCGCGTCGCCAGGCAGTGATATAATGTACCTTTATCCTCTAAACATTTCGACCACATATCTGGAATATTAGCAAACATATGATGAAGTATAACAGGAGTTATATACATTCTCATTAACCATTTACATTGACATAGTTTAAACCTGGTATTTATTGTTTGTGTTAAGCATAAGTCTGCTTCATCTAAATCTTCTTGCATATCTGTTTTCCAGACATTTAATTTGTCCATTGTTGATTCAGTACTGTGTGTGACCATAAAATTGTAATACAAACATGTCCTCTTTGGATAGTTTCTCTAATTTTGATAAAGGTGGTATACAACTAATCTGTGTTTTGTTTTATGACATGTAACTCTTAGACTGAAGATTTTTAAAGAAATGTTTTTTTTGGAATCATATATTTTTTACATAAAAACCTCCGTCCTTATTACCAGGAACACATTTTTATTACTCATGTAACAATTTGGGTATATTAGTTGTTATCATTAGTTAACTTAAAATTATTTTAGAGGATTTATTAATCTTAAAATTAATTCTAACATTAGCAACTATAATTTATGATTTCATTAATGCATTAGTTAATTTTTTTTAATGGAACTGAGCAAACATAAAATTAACAGTTAAATGTTTATCAACTAATAAACTATCAAAAATTAATAAATACTGTACTGAACAATGTTAACTATTGAACTTTATTGTAAAATGTTAATATTTAAATATTATGGAATGACTTGATGTTATAAAAATATTATTCTAGTACATTTTAACATTAAAATATAAATCTGAATCAGTATGAAGGAAAGACATTAAACAAGAACAAATTTTAAAACTGATAACCAAGACTATCAAGGCATTATATATTCATGTATGCAGTCTAATTTTAATAACTATTGTATAAAAGCAAGTGTAAACTATTTAAAAAGATAAGAAAAATGCATGAACTAAACACTGAAAAAAGGCATATTAATATACTATCCATAAGCAATCAAAATACAACACAATTTGCAAAAGAGTAACATTTAGTAAAATATTTCAAACAAACATAAATGCTAAGTAATGTAAAAATATACAAATAAATAAAAGAATAATGAAAACAAATACTGATTTGGTCATCACTATATCAATCACTCACTTTCCTTTCTTTTTATCAGGAGTCACCACAGCAGAATGAACTGCCCACTACATCGCATTTTAACTAAAACAATAAAGATTATTATAGAATGAGATGCTATCATGTTTTATGAAGATAACTCAATAAAACAAGAAGGGCGGTGTAACACGTAAGTTTGCATATGCAGAAAAAAAACTGATACTCACTGTCTTCAGTCTGCTGTCTTTGAGGACTCAGATCTGTCATCCTGCATGTGGCTCTATGTGAGACTGAATTTGTTTCTCTTAAAAATGTTATATACTCATGATTTAACTCTTATTCATACCTCCTCCTTCTTTCTTTCTCTATTATTGTATGGCAGAGCAGGCGATTCTGCTAGATCACTGCCCCTGGGAAAGAAGGTGGTGTGTCAATAAGAGGATTTCCTTCAATTGACCTTCTAAATTGATATTTCATTTTCTTTTACTGAAGAAACCTCTGATGTAGGCTAATGTTCTAATGTTCTTTGTTCTTGTAAATTTTGGTAGTAAAACATCTATTGAAAGTAATGTCTTGTTATGCTGTAAAGGCTTTAAAGGGATTGTTCACCCAAAAATGAAATCAGACTAACCACTTGCTCACCCTCATGTGGTTCTAAAGCTTCATGAGTAATCTTTTTTTCTGATGAACACAAAAGAAGATATTCTGAAGAATGTTAGAAACTGGTAGCCATTAGAATCCATATAGAGGAAAAAAGACAATATGGAAGTCAATGGCTACCAGTTTCTGACATTCTTCAAAATAATGTCCTGGTTACGTCCGTAACCCACGTTCGGCGAATAGGGAACGGAGACCTGTGTCTGGTAACAGACTATGGGAGTACGTCAGATGACCAATCACTCTGAAGAGTAAGAAAACGGGCCAATGAATGCCAAAATGAATTGGCAGAACTCAGCTCCACAGCTGACAGTGATTAGCCATTAGCGCTATAAGCTGCCAGCTGAGAAGCGAGCACTAGAATTTGCCTGCTGAAGAGCCGATCACTCAGCTAACAGCTGGAGACTTAGCTGCTGTGGCAGTGGAGACACAACTCTCCGACCCCTATTCGGGGAACGTGGGTTACGGACGTAGCCAGGACGTTCCCCATCACGGGAACTTCAACGTGTGTCTGGTAACAGACTATGGGAGACTGAATGGAAAACGCCATAGCAGCTAAGCCTGTCACGCTCCTGATGTGAAGTTTGCCAAGCATAGCGTGAGCGCACAAGCATCACCAAGAGCGCAACCTTCCAACGTCCCCTAGGCCCAAAAAATTACCATTACATGGGAATAATTAGAATTTAGATCGGGGGTCGTAAATGGGCTTTTACCTAGCTAATATAGTCTAGGGATTTTAGAAATACGACAGTACATTGGGAAAGCATGCCAATCCCCGAAGGGGGAGGACGCTGCAGAGACCACCTGCTACCCAAGAGGGGTAGACTTGATGGCAATAAGAACATATGGACTAGCCCTATGGAGGGGGAGTGCTACATATGATACGCTGGTTAGCGGGTAGGGAAGACACGAGTCCGCCTGGTCAGGGGGCACACTCTGTGGCTGAAATAAGCATATGGGATCACCATTGGGAACGCGCATAGCTGGCACCGAACCTCAGCATGTGGGTAGACCAAGAGTGGGCATACCAGACATCACACTGAGCCTGGCTCATCCTGGCTCCTCCGCTGAGGAATTCTCTAGGGTTCGCCAAGCAGGAAACTTACTAGAAGAATAGAAAAAGTGCACGTATCTCCGGGTTAGGGAGCATGGCACAGCAAGCGTTTTTGACACAGAGCTTAATTTTGTCCCGATTGACCGGAGTTACCCAGTAATCGGGAGGAAACCGACTCCACTCGAGGATTATAAAATCTCATGAATGTGTTAGGTGTCGCCCAGCCCGCAGCTCTAAATAATCTGTTAAGAAGCGATGCGTACTCACGCCGAAAAGGAGGCATCGCTTTTTTATTTATTTATTTTTTAAGCGAGGGCGATGGCATAAACTATAAATTGGACCAACCTCTGCTTTGATACGGCACTTCCCTTCTGCCGATCATAACAGAAAAGAGCAGCTTAGAGACGTATGCTCTACGTGTCACATTAATCGCAGTGCGCGGACATAGCAATGAAAGGGCTGAGTCTGCAGGCAGCGCTTGCAGGCTCACTACCTAATATTAAAAGGTGCGGTAGGAACCTTGGCACAAGCTGAACCGGGGTCTCAGGTAAAATTGAGAGTAGGCCGGTCCGAATTTCTGGCACAATTCGCTGACCGAAAAATGCCACCGGAATCCTAACCCTCCTGAATGATACCAACACGACCAGCAGAGCTGCCTTCATGGACAGAAAACTTATAGATACTGAATCGAGTGGCTCAACAGACCTAACCATAGCCGCTGGGGCTAGAGAGATCCCAAGAGGGCAAGAGAGGGGGGCGGGGATGGAATTAATCTCGCGCCACGCGCCTCTGAGGAACCGGCTGATGATAACAATCTTCTCACGCAAGACAGGGGCATAGCGATGATCACTTAAATACACACCCGTGAACTCGGGAGGCCAACAGCGAATTGAAACGCATAGCCGAGTCTGACCGTCCGTGTGAGCTACTACGCCGGGCTGAGCAGCGCTAACCAGGCTGACAGAGTCCGAACGAGCAGCATCACCAGAACGATCGCTAACGTACCCGCGGAGGGGCAGCTTCGGGATGGGGAGTGCTCACCACGGGAAGCGGAGCGTCCCGAGGAAGAACTGAAAATAAGAGATTGTCTCTTACCTTTCTCCCAGGATCCCGCGGAGAGGCTGGAGGTGAGAGAAAGGAGCTCATCCTCTGGCATCCTCAAAGCCTGTGGCGAAGTGCACCAAAGCTGAGAGCTGGAAGGTAGCGCGTCCCATGCTTGCAGCAATTGGGATTCCACACCCAAAGTGAGGAAAAGCCGCTCTTTTCGGATCGCTACATTCATTCAGGGGGGATCCCCGGCCCTCCACAGGGGAAAGAACGGTTCTCCTCCTCTCCAAGCGGCCCGCCTCAGGGTCGCTTCACGGTCTGATTACCGGACTTAACGGCGACCTGTGACGGGAGCGTCAACTTCCTGCGGGGGGGCTCGGCGCGTTCACTAGCCAGTGGAACGGGCTGTGACAGCGGAGCATTTTGGAGCCGCAGGAAGAGCGCTCTCGGCGAGGAACAGCCAGCGCGGATGGGTCCGGTGGGGGAGCAGTTTTCCGAGCCCACCAGGAGATGACCTTCTCCATCGCGCACTGCTGATCTCTCACCACCGAGGACTCCTGGGTAAAGTCTCAGATGGTGTCGCCGAGTAGGCCTGCCTGTGATATGGGCACACCAAGAAAGTGTACTTTGTCTGCGCGGCGCATATCTGCCAGGGTAAGCCAAGGGTGGCATTTCTGGACCACTGTGTGGCCATCGTCCTCCCAGGGCACGGGCGGCCGACTAGAAAGTCATGAGAGCATAGCCGACCACGGTGCGGTGCTTACGCATAAGCCTGGGGAAGAACCACCCCTGTGCAGCACAACCAGGTGGCCGTGGTGCAGGGCAGAAGCGGCATGGCCTGCAGCGGTGTGGGCTCTGGCCGTGAGAGACACAGATAACCCACCCGCCTTGGACAGGGGTCTCAGCTTACCCCTCCAGGTGGCAGCGCCCACCACCTGAGGAATAGCTTTGTACCCACTGGCCACCTCGCCATTAGGGGAGGTGAAGGCGGAAGCGCACGAGGACACGGCGGAGAAAAACGCCCTCTATGCCAGCTTGTGTTCACTGTGCGCCCCTGGGAAGAATGGGACGGGAGCTGGAAGATTCATCTTACATCAGCCCGCACATCACACCCTCTAGTCGGTCCGGTGGTGAGACTGGGGGGCAAGCCATCTCCAGCCACACCGCCAAAGCAGCCCAGGAAGCGCAGACATCATCAAGCGGAGGCACGGGCATCCCAGGGGATGAACCGCACAACCACTCGAAGCTTGGATGGAGCGCGCTGTGGAGGAGTGGGGGGTCCTCGGGCCCGGAGGCAACGGATAAACCCCCACTGTAATGCTCAGATCTGCCCGCGTGCTAACCGCTTTCACGGGGAGCAACGGGGGTGGCTGGGAAGCCGCGATCACAGCTGTGCAACAGCCCTCACAGTGAGAGTATGAGCTGTCCGCGAGCACCGCATCGACATGCTGGACCCCCAGACCTGTGATGCGATACCCATGCCCATCATCCGGAGATAGGAACCACGGCATCCAGAAACGCACAGTCAGAACGGCGTCTTGAAAAAGACGTGTTGATTGACTGTGATGCTCTCTTAGGGAATCTGCTCTTTTAATGGAAACTGCTCTTTTGCGCACACCAGCGAAACGCCCAGGGGACAGGAAGCCCAGATCGACCGCCGCTGTTGCATCATCTCCCGCACTGGTGAGTAAAACTGGTTTCAGTCTTGAAATCAGGTTGGCAGATAGAGTGACTTCAGTCTCGTGAGAGGTTCTGAAAGCTAAATTCTAGTGCTCGCTTCTCAGCTGGCAGCTTATATAGCACTAATGGCTAATCACTGTCAGCTGTGGAGCTGAGCTCTGCCAATTCATTTTAGCATTCATTGGCCCGTTTTCTTACTCTTCAGAGTGATTGGTCGTCTGACGTACTCCCATAGTCTCTTACCAGACACACGTTGAAGTTCCCATGATGGGCAACTTCTTTTGTGTTCAATAGAAGAAAGAAATTCAAACAGGTTTATAACAAGTTGAGGGCAAGTCAACTGTGATGGAATTGTATTTTTTTGAGTGAACTATCCCTTTAATACACAAATTCACTTCAATTCATATTCACTTTAGACACACTTTGTATTCTGTATTGGTATTTACATTAATATCCAGCCCAAAAAAAGATCCCAGTCAATTTTACTAATAGTCAGCTTAAATGTACAGTTGGAGTCCAATAGTTTACATATCTGCAAAATGTTCATTATTTTAACCAAAATTATACTTCTTTTCATAGTTTTTTGTTCATGAGTCCCTTGTTTGCCCTGAACATTTAAATGGCCTGCTGTTCTTTTTCTTCTAAAAAATCCTTCAGGTCCAACAAATTATTTACTTTTCAGAATTATCTGTTTATTGCAACACTTTCCAAAAATGACTCAGCAATTTTGTGATTTATCGTTTCATACTTAGTACAACTGAGGGACTCAAACACAAACTATTACAGAAGGTTCAAACTCTCATTAAGAATCAGTGGTGAAAACTTTTGAACAGAATTTTGCATAAAATTATTCTGACTAAATATACTTTTTATTTTGTTCCATTTAGTAGTGCTCTTCAGAAACTAGAGAAGGTATTTACAAATTTCACACACACACATTGCATAATGTTTTAAGGTTGTCGTGTGGTGTGATGGGGGTGGGGGCGGGGGGAGAAAATGGGGTTCTGGTTTTGTGGGTTCAGGTGATCGTGGAAGAGATGGGTTTTATTTGTCTTTTAAATGATAGCCTACTACTAAATCAGTAGTCCATTTTGGAAAGTGACTATAGCCTATCTGTGATGGTACCACATACATTTTAAACTCATTTGGCATCATTTGAAAACATTTGGAAGTTTGGTCTCACTTATATTAAGAGGCCTTAACTACTATAGGTACTTACATCTCAAAAAATAAGTACAAAATTGTAGTGCACAACATGTTATGGACCTATTGAGGTGGGATATCCGTATGGTTTGGTGGTTTGGGTAGGTTTAAAGGTGGGTTAAATTGTAAGAATAACACCGTATACCAAAAAATATATATATTGTAATGCTGATTTTTAAAAAATATATAATGAAAAAACTTGTATGGACATAATAAGAACATTGTACCAAATGAATCATTTAAATGTAAATACATATTAATTAAGGCCATAAAAAGTATTCTAGATTTCAGGTGTGGTGCCCTTGAGTGTCGGGTGAGGAAAGACTAATCAGGTTTCCTGCAGAAGCTCTTTGATGACATACTGAGGTCTTATGAAGCAAAACATTATAATTATAATAAATTAACAACACATTTTCATTTTTAGTGAACATTTTTGGTTCATTTAACATTTTGTTTGACTGGCGGATGCAAAAATACCAGTGTTCCTGTTTGTTCATGTGACGTTCCACTTAAAGCCTATTGTTAAAGCTTACTGATGCCTATGGAGTCATTTCCTGGCTAAATGATGTTACTTCCTGCCACTGCCTGTCATTAGGGAAGAGGCTTTAGTCAAAGCAAAATATAAATAAATAAATAAAATCACATTGATGATGTGGAAAACCTTGTTAAATTAGTTAAATGAATGAAAACATCCCAAAGAAAACTATCTTTATTCTGTTTTTCTAATTGTTAACAGTTTAATTAACATAAAATTAACTAGTAACTTCTAAACACACACGCACACGCACGCACACACACACACATATACATATGTGTATATAGTAAAGTAAATCTTGAAGTAAATGCACTGTTTTACAGTGATTGAAATGGTTATTTGATTTTTTTCCAATGTTTTAAAACATATAGACATGTTGTAACAAATGTGTTGGCATTAATATTCATAGCTACTCACAGTCTTTAAGAAATGTACATTTTCGGTGTGGTCTCGTTGATTTGGCTGCTGTCAGACAGAAGGTACATTGTGCTCTTGTAATTTCAGAAGCCCGCCACATGAGGTCAGTATAAAATGGCGGCATTCACATCAACACATCTCCTTACAAGCATTTCAAACTTTTAACGGCTGAAAATGATTCTGTGTCATTCCTTAAAGTCATAAACTGAACTGTTGGAGGATTTTGCTTGGGACTCGTGGCAGTAAAATTAGACAACCTTCAATTTTAGGCATATAATAATTGACCTGTCCATACAAATTCCTGTAATTTAATTGGCCTTAGTCAGGGAGAGGGCATATTTAATTTCACACAATTACTTTACCCAACGTGCCTATGAGGGACAGACATACTATGCTGTGCTGCCTAAGTGATAGATCCCAAATTTCACTCCCAAATTTAAGTCATTCATTCATTTATTTTCTTTTCGGCTTAGTCCCTTTATTAATCTGGGGTCGCCACAGCGGAATGAACCGCCAACTTATCCAGCATATGTTTTACGCAGCAGATGCCCTTCCAGCCGCAACCCATCCTGGGAAACATCCATACACACTCATTCACTACGGACAATTTAGCTTACCCAATTTAGCTTACCCAATTCACCTGTACCGCATGTCTTTGGACTTTTTTTGGAAACCGGAGCACCCGGAGAGAACGCTAACACGGGGAAAACATGCAAACTCCACACAGAAATGCCAACTGACCCAGCTGAGGCTCGAACCAGCGACCTTCTTGCTGTGAGGCGAACGTGCTACCCACTGCGCCACCGTGCAGCCCCAAATTTAAGTCATTTCATGTCATTTCAAATCCAGCATGGGAGTTCATTTTCAGAGCAAAAACACAATTTGACATAAAAAAGACATAGAAGTTAAAGACGTCTTCTGAAGAGACATAACCTATAGGCCTAATTGCTTTATTTGATGAAAAGGTTTGATTTAGGATTTTATTTACAAACAAACAATTCATATCTATTTATTAGGTGAACACTTTCAGGAACAGAATTCTCTTGGATTTCATTAAATCATGATTTCGTTTGTGTTCTGAGGATGAACAAAATTCTCAAATAGGTCTCAAACAGCAAACAAAGGTCTGAACAAAATTATAATTTTTTTTATTTATTTATTTTTCTGCAAACATACCATTAGTTTTAAGGCTTTAGTTTTGGGGTGAACCTTTAACTAACATATAATTTTAAACAGGTATCTAAAAGTCAATTTTTAAAAAGTGTTGAAAAAGTCCTAAAGAAAGAGCAGGACAGACAGACAGAGACTTCCTTTAAGGCAATATGGGCAGGACCACCTAACAGCAGTGCCCAACCCCCTCGCCCAGTGAAGACTCTGTTCAGACCTCACCGCCCCTTTCCATTCAACGCAACCTTGAGCCACAAGTCAAAGCATTTCATCCACAGCCTCTGCTGACTGCTTTCAGGAGCCTGTAAGTTTGCTGAAGTTTGACTTGGAGGATAGTGACCAACAGAGACCATGATGAGAATCATACTGCTGCTGCTGCTCACCCTGACGGGGCCTTTCTGTACCTTTACCCAAGCAAGTAAGTCAACACACACACGTGTTCTCTTTCTCACACTCTGTCCATCCTCTACATCAAATTCTGCCCTTCTTAGTGACCATATTGTTCATTAATTCAGTTATGTTCAGTCTGATTATAGTAGGTATCCCCACTTAAACCAAATTTGTTCTCTTCTAATTTTGGCTTTACATCTGAGTATAAAAAAATATATATATTAAAATTTGTTAATTTATTAAAAATTTGAAGTTGTAAATAAAACATAATATTGGAGTGTTCTTACCACAAAACCATACACTTTCGCTATAAATATATTAAATTCACTAGCAATTTTTTATATATAATATACGGAATATCATTTCTGGATTTTAATGTATTGATAAAATGTACTTGTATAAATTAGAATCATTAAATACTTTTAATTTTAGTCATTTTGTTGAGTGTTTTGACATTTTTATTGCTTTTTAGTTTGCTGGTTTTACTTATTTTAACAGATCAAGTTAAACTAAATGAAAATTAGAAATATCTTAGTTTAAAAACTTTGCGTACTAAAATGGAAAGAAAAAAAATGACAACTATTATTAATATAAAACAATTAAAAGCTATATATATCCCAAAATGTATTTTATTTTAAGTAACAATAACACGTTTTATTTTAACAATATATTTTTAAGTTTACTCAATGTTTCAGTGTCTTCACTTTGTCATCAACATTATTTAGACACCCAGGCATGTGCTGATACAGTGTTTCTCTCATTTGGAGCATCCATGTGCTGGGAAAATGATGTAATGGTCCAATGACTGTTACACCATCATATACCATACAGTCCTGAGTTACTCAGCGTCTGCCTATTTCTCCATTTCTCCCTGTTTGTCTCAATCTAGGCAGGGTTACCAGTGGGTATTAATAGAGGCCACTCTATATTTAAGGGAAGCATTGAGCATTTAGTCCACAGGCTGGATAAAAGGCCTGAGAGAGACAGAAGAGAGACGCCCCGCATGCGCTTATTTTGTACGTGTTTCCCTTCACCCCCCTCTGCTTCTAACCATCTTTGGCTGGGTATCAAGCTTTCACCCCTCCACGAGGTGGGTCGGAGGGGCATTAGAGTTATTTTTAAACTGCAGTGCCTCACTGACTCACTGCTCAGGGTTGCTTACAGCCCTCTAAACATCCCATTAAAACGCTCAGCAAGTTTGAGCATTTGGAAAACTTCATTCCCTGCAATCAGAGGTGTGGCAGCACACAGTGCATACTTCCTTCTGTCTCTCTTAGTCTTTATCCTGTGCCATTCGTCTCGCTTTCTTCCCGTTCTGCCCGTCTGCTGCATGGTGCCAATCCCTGGGCTAAAAATGGGGCTTCATCAGACACTTCTGCTCTCTATAAACGTTTTAATATAGAGGGGAAGTTAAAGAGGAAGAACTGGTTAATATTTGTGCATGTTGTTGTTGTGTGAACTTTTAGCTTCTCAGATGCCACAGTCAGTGTTATGTGTTATGAATAGAGTAATGGTAAACTCACAGTGACACGCGAGAGCACATGGAGGTATTGGGTTTACTAGGTGTGTTAATTTAGCTATGAACCCTGAAACTTTTTCAGGGACTCTGACTGCAACCACAAACTCAGACCAAGCCTATTCCCAAAATATGAACAAACCCAACTGCTGAGTTAAAGAAATTTAAAAATGTATTTTAAAAATGTGGACTAGAGGTTGGGTTTGTCCCTATTTTACCCAAATTTGGGTTGAAACAACATAGAAATTCTTTTTTGATTTTGAATGAAATAAGAAATCAAAAGTAGTGTCTGACAGGGATTAAGTGTCTGAAATGATCTTATTGGGCTTCGTCTGAAATAATTCATACACACAACTGAAGATAAAACAATCTACTCAACAGATGCGTCCTGTAACGTTTATAGAATGTTTGTTTAAAGATTTCTGGTATTTAATGGTATTCTTAACCACAAAAATGTAATATAAACTAAAAACTAAACATACCGGACATTCAGAAAAACTAAAACTTTCTATAACTTAACAGGAATGTTAACAACTCATTATTACACTTTTAAAAACAAAAAGTCCAATAAGGGTTTTTCCATATCCATTCAGAGAACAAGAAAAAGTTATAGTGTGGAAAATATTTTAATTTATTAAGGATCCTTTTAATAAAGGTTTTGTGCAATGGATAGTTTCCATGGATGTTAACGTTTCTTTGTGGAACCAATCAATTAAAATAAAGAACATTTTAAGTGTATTTTAGTTATTTTGTACTCTAATAAGTATAAATGCTAAAATAACAGTTCCTAAATCTAAATGTACTCATCAGGGATGAGGGAAACATTGTACCTAATGTGAATTAACTCAGCAGCAACCAAATTAGCTCAAATTAACTAACCGAATGACTCTTGAATAAGAAAATCTCTTCAGAATTCCAAATCAGCTTGTTAGTGTTCAATCTCAGTCATGTCCTCGAGTTGGTTTTTGAAGAAAGCAGATTTGTGTTTAACTGTGGAGCAGAGTTTTGTCTCGCTCAGGTCTGGACTATGTTTTGTTTTTGGTTGTAAGATGTGTGTGTGCATGTGTGTGTAAGTCTGTGATATGCTGTTCCCTGGAGACTGGGAGAGTGAGAGTCTAAATGTGCGTGTGCTGTTCTTGTGATAAGAGTGATTTTCCACTTGCTCTGACCTCTGCTGCCCACTCATGACATGCCATATAATGTGTGTGTACGTTTGTGAGAGGGAGTGAACCTGCCTTTATGAGATGTTCTACACTCGCTCGTCCTGTACTCAGGCATTCCAGCATCACACTCCCTCACAACACACACACATGCTGATGGTGCAGAAGGGTACAGAAAGATGCTTACCGTTCCTGTCCAGCTTAACAAACATCCAATACTGGCCTCTTGTTCTTTAATTCCCTTGTTCTGTTCTTTTGCTCTATATTTGTCTCCCCTTTTCCTTGTGTTTCCCTTTTATGGCTTTTATATTTGTCAGGGAAGTGTTTCAAGCTTGTTCATAGATTTGATTTTGATCATCTAATGGGTGGATTTCCAGTGACACACTCGCATACTTTGACTATTTTAGAGGGTTTGACTCATTTCGGCCTGTTGTAGCAGAAATGCTGTTTCTCATAGTCTCTGATTTCCCTCCTCTTATTAAGCAGCTCCCTGTTATACTTGATTGTGAACGGTCAATCGCAGCATTTAGCGAGCGGTCTGACATTCCCCAATCATTGCTAACAATCCCACTTCCTTACACAGGATGAGTGGTTTGGAGAATAGATAGATGGATTTTCGCCAATGGCAGCATTGTATCTGCTATATTCATCAATGCAGATGGAAGCTGTTTCCTGTAAATGTGTGAAAGTTCCATATCTATTATCTAGTAATTAACTAGAAAAATAACAAAGTGCAGTAAATGGTAAAACCATTTGTGCTACAAACTAACATATTTATTTTTGCTGAAAGAACTGTAGTAAAGTGCTTTACTAGGTCCTGTGAAGTGCTTTGAAATATGCATTTTCATTCGATGTTTGACGTAATCTCAACTGGAACATGAAGAGAGGATAGGACATAGGCTATGTCGAAATCACATACTTCCATACTATATAGCACGCTAAAAACAGTATGCGAGCCGAGTAGTAAGTCCGAATTCATAGAGTTCAAAAAACAATATGCGAGAAGTACCCGGATATACTTTCTGAAGATTCTGAAGTGTGCATCCGATGCAGGCCACGCTATCCCATGATGCCCCGCGAGAGAATTCATGAATGGGAGTGAAGTGATGCAACTGACAAGGGTAGGTCAGATGCAACTGACAAGGGTAGGTGATCATGACAAAATGGCAGATGTAGTACGTCCGAGTTCCATTCATACTACTCACATTATACTGTATAGAATGTACTTTTCTAATGGTCGAGTACTAAATTTAAATTCAAATGCAGTACCTACTGAGTAGTAGGCGATTTCGGACACAGGCATAGTATAGCTCTTCCCCTTTTTTTTGGCAGAGTGATGTTTTATCACTGCTCTGCCAGTGAGAGTGGTTGAGCTCAAGTGTATCAAATGAAAAGCAAATGAGAAGCGTCTTAAAGGGGGCGGGGCATGTCTGATACTAGAAAGCATTTGACTGGTTATGATTTGATGAGAAACTGAAGTATGAGGTGACGTGAATAAAACTGTTGATCCATTTAGACAGTGACAAACTACAAGCTTTACATGTTTATATCCGTTTTAACCACTTCTAACCACTAATTGTGTCACTGTTTTGGAGCACACTAGCTTATAGATATCTTAAAAACTAACAATACTGATACTAACATCTAAAAAAACTTTATTTCATGGGACCTTTAAGCAGCATTACAAACCAAAGGCAGTTAACAGGAACTCTGAAAACTAATGGCAAACTAAACCTTGCTTAAAAGGATGATTTAACAGATGCTGGATCTTTTAATCCTGATAACTGATCTCTGGCTATTTTGGTTTTCAAAACAAGTTTGTAAAATCTATCCTGATAATTGATCTGAAATCACTGTGTGTGCTTGTGTTGTGAACAACAAATCTATCGATCCGCTAAATCATGATCATCAGTGCAATGATTAGCTGGTGGCAACACAGCAATGACATCATTTGATTAATATATTTAATTATCAGTCATGAGCAGAACATGAGATCAAATTCATATTTTGAAACAGATTGTTAAATGATGATAACTTTCCAATTATTCCTTCACATCACAGACAAAAAAAAACTCAATGAATATTGGCCATGTCTATAATCATACACACTTGTATGCACTTGTATGCACTAAAGTTCCACTAAATTGCATTAAAGTTAGTAGCTAGTTTGTTAGTTTCTGTATAAAAGGTCCTTATTAATATCTTAAAAGTATATATTCATATCTAAGTGCATATTACTCAATAAAAAAAAGTGCAAAACTGTTCTATTTTTAACCCCCTGAAAAGGTAACACCCCTGTGACAGTTTTAGTGCTTTTATTTCGGGAGTGTTGATTACATAACAGTTTAAAACAATTTTTAAAAATTCAGAAAGAAGAATAAAGAAAATATCAGCAGTTGGTGTCACGCTACTGGGAGGTATTGCAGACAGGACAAGATGAGTAGGATCCATGTGCATTTAATGGTGAGACGTCGTGCAAAAACAGGACATCGTGCAAAAACAAAGTAACAAAAAATAACAAAACTTGAACTAAGACCGGGAACTAAGACAAAACATGAGCAAATAACAAACTATACAATACCAACAAAAACAGGGCTAGGAACTCATGAAGACATATAACGAACGAGCAAAGACAAGACGGGTGCAGGGTATATTTAAAGTCCAACAAATCAGTGGTGAACGGGATGCAGTTGCGGAAGTGATCAGTGTAAGTGATGACCGGGTGTGTGTAACGGAATGCTGGGAAATGTAGTTGTAGTAGTTCACCAGCGATCTCTAGAGTCCCAGATCGCTGGTGATCATGACAGTTGGTACATACGTTCAGTATCACCTTTGTTTGAAATAAAACAATCTAATCTTGTTTATAAGAAATAAGCCTGCTTTAGAGCAGGTTTGAAGAACAAAACATTCCTGGATCGTGTCAAATCGTCGATATTCAAATCCAGTAACTGACATAAAAAGAACACACTCCTGCTGCTTTAAGGATTAAATTTTTACATTTCAGAAACTCTTGTTATTTGCTGCCGGTGGCTGTTAAGTGAACTGCAATTCATTTTTGTTGCTGTTTGATTGGAAGTAAAAAGAAGATGGAAATATCTTTGCAGTGATATACTGATAACAAACTGACAGGCTATTTTCAAGATGCTAAAGGCCCATTCATGAAATATAAATAGGATAACGATAAAGACACAATTCTAAAAAACATTCTTAAAGTAAAGCAATGGCATTTCAGATCACAGCTATAACGATAAAGATGTGAAGAAACAATATAGTGGAATCACTTTGAGAATATTTTTTCAAATATTCATATTTAGTCAAAATTCATTGAAATATAAAGGGCTCATACCATTTAAAGCTACATACATCATTTTGGAGAAGCTCTGCTTGATATTAAGCCTTCTTTCAAAAAATAATTTGAAGATAATGACTATCTGGGAAACAATTGGTTTTACCATAAAAAATTATGATAAAAACTACATCAAGGAATTTAGCCAGGCCAGCAAATAAAAGTAACTCAGGTATCCAAAGCTAGTTTCAGCGTCTTTGTATTACCCTTTGAAAATTGGGAAACTAATTTTAATTGTTTTTATTCCACTACACTGACTACGATCACTAAATTCATTGCTTGATTAGATAGGTGAAGTTACACGAGTGGGATTCACTGGCCAGATGTCCTAATAGCACACTGAGGACATGTGCAGGTTACAAGGGGGTAATGCCAAATGAAAAACATAATCTAAAAATAAACAGACTGTTATACTTCATCAGAGTGCATGCAAATACATAATTATATATATAGTTATAGTTATCATGCTTGGTGTGAATGGGCCTTATGAGTGACATTTAGATTAATGTGTGAATCCCAATAACAAAAATAAACACAACGAGAAAACATACATCAAAATGATCAAAACAGACATTCAAAATGACAAAGACGATAAAACAGCAGTTAAGAAATCATAGTGATGTTGATATAAAAATTATAATATTATATGTTTTCTGTTTGCACAATTTTTTGCATCATGTTGACAGATGAGGTAATTAAAACTACATTGATTTGATTATGAAATATGATTATACTATAAACTACAGGAATGGGCTTTGTTCAATACACATTTAGGTTTTAGGTTTTGATTAGATTTTGATGCACTTCAAATGTTCACTACAGTAGATCTGGCTAAGTAATTCTACATTTTGAATTAATCCTTTTTCTTTTGCTTTTTTGGCATTATGTTTTAATGTGTAATAGAATGGAGGAAAGGGTCCATCACATTAAAATTAGAGAGTGATTTTTCTTTTGAAGTTTGATTCAAAGGAACAACCTAAACAGCAGTGCTTATTTATTTTTTTATTTAAATTGATTTATTTAGAGAAATTGCTTATTATTATCATCAGAGGTTTTAATTTTGAGAGTAACTGAGACGCGTGATGTAAGGCTCCACCCTTCTTCTATAAAGGGGCAGGGAGCAGCAGCTCATTTACATTTAAAGAGACAAAAGTGTTTTTGTTTCCACTTAAAATGCCATTCATTGCTGGCCATTGCCAGCATGAAATAATAAATGATCTGTGAGATATTTGAAACCTCACAGACACATCCTGGGAGAACCTGAAACTAATATTCATAATAGCTATATTAGACATAATAGCTATTTTTAAGATATAGGGTGTTTATTTCCTATTCCTAATAATGAGTAACACTATACATTAATCTTAACTTAGTATGTCTATGCAGCATATATAACTCTGAGAGAAAGAGAGAGAGAGAGAGAGAGAGAGAGAGAGAGAGAGGGAACAGCTGTCTCTTTCTCCATACTCTGCTCCTCCCACCACATCATGTGTATTTATGTGAGTGTGTGTGGTTGGAGCGGGAGAGAGCCATACTTAGAACTAATTGTTGGGGTCTAAAAACATAATGAGCTGATTGTTAGCAGCAGTCAACAAGAACATTAATATAAACACATAAACCCACACTTACACACATTCACACAGGACATTCTGATCTCTGACCCCACCCCACCCTTACATATGCTCCCTAACAGGACAGTTTTGTTTAATTGTGGCAATATAATAAAAGATACATTTTTATTTTATTTTTTTTCCACTTTTCCAAAAAACAAGTACTCCTCTCGTGTAAGTTTTGATGCGTTATTTTGGGAGTTCAGTTAATTGGGTTATATAACAAACTGTGTGGAAACCTATTATTAAAAAAATTCTGCCATCATCAAACTCACCCTGTTTACTGTTAAACATAAATATTTTTAACTGCTATTAATGGTTCCATGAAGAAACTTAACATCCATGGAAACCTTTTATTCCACCAAAACTTTTTCATAGTGAAAACTTTTAAAACACTGATAAAAAAATGATTCTCTAAGATTCTCAGATTCTAAGATTTCCCAGTACTGGGTGGCGGCTGGGAGGGTATCCGCTGCGTAAAACATATGACAGAATAGTTGGCGGTTCATTCCGCTGTGGCGACCCCTGATAAATAAGGGACTAAGCCAAAGGAAAATGAATGATTCTTTAAAAAAAAATTCTGAAAAACACTTATGGAAGTTTTATTTCACTAATTTAGACTTTAGATAGTTTCTCCTATCCTCAAGGACGCTTTGGATAAAAACTAAACGAATAAATGTAAACATATGTTTCAAAAAGTGCTGTTCCAAAACCTCTATCCCTTTGTTTCAAAAAGACATTTTTTCAATTATGTCCTGGTTATTTTTTTAGTTCAACAAAGTAGGGTAATAAAGCTTTTAAAACTCACAAAAAGATGTCAAAGAGCAATACATTTATACACTACATTAGACATCATTGTTTTACTAAATTCATATATTTTAAATTAATTTTATTTCAATTATATTAAAAGGAGTAGCCATACTCCTTTTTCATAAATTTCCTTTACAGAGCTCTACAGAAAAGAAAAAAGCTACATTAGGATGAATAAATGATGACCCTTTTTCATTTGAATGGAAACCTCTCCTGATTCCTGCCTGCTAAAAGTGTCTTGAGTCACAAATTGGTCAAAGATAAAATATGCTTTATAAAAACCACAATAACCCAAACATTAATTTGCCTTCAATTCAGTCAGAGCTGACGTCTAATGTGTGCTGAGTTTTATAACCCATGCTGAGTTTGATATTTTAAAGTGTGTCATTCAGAAGCTGAGGTAGTGTTTTTGTATAGGGCGGTTCCCAACAGATCGCCAAGAGAAAGTCTCTCATATGGAGTCCATCTGGCTTCAACACTAGAACAGATTTTTTTTTTTCGGTTGCTGAGGTCTTTGTGAGTGATGCAGAAAGATCTCAGATAAACCCCTTGAGGAAAGCATGCCATTTTTTTTGCCATGTTTTTTTGTACTCCAGTCCTTCATTTCCTCCTGTGCCGTTATGGCCGGCTCCACCCAGGAAGTGAGACAATTAGTCTGGTCAAATGTGTGATGCAGAAAGGAAGTGATCTTATTAGTGTGGAGCTAAGTAGTTAGGGTGTGACTTTCTGTGGTTCTATCCAAACTCTAAGCAAATGTGTAAGTGAGTGTTGATTGGGCTGATGGAGAAGCTGGAATGTTCTCACTGTTAACGGCAAGCTATGAGAAAATCCTGGCTCACCCATTTGATACGACCACTAGAGAAGCAAACAGCGTCAGTGCCTCTGGAATTTCTCCATTTTCATCCAACTCACTGATGCTGAGCTTTCCCCTTATGTTGCAATATTACGTCTGAGGCCACATTCTTAGAACAACAGAATATGGTTGGTCGTCATCATAAAACTGACAGATGCAACTCTGTAGAGGAATAAGGCTGGATCTAAATCTTCAGGTCACACACAGCTCATATCTGCATCAGGGGATGTGAGTGATGCAACACGACTGTCTTGGCATGACAAATGGAATGACAAAACCCATGATAATCAGTGGTTCTGTCTATACTGAATGTGGTACAGTCTCAGATAGTAAACAGATGCTTCGTTCGGTTAATTATGCATGCATGTCACAAAAAAAACAACAACAAAAAACAATGGACTGATTGTCATTCAGTTTCCAAGTCAATTACATTATAAATTAATGCATTTGGTAGACACTTTTATACAAAGCAACTTGTATGTATTGCAGGTACATGTTATTGTTTTTTTTTTTTTATAGTACCATGCTATACTATTTGTTATACTAATTTTTGAAAAATCAAACATTGCGATATATTGTTAGTCTGCGATATATATTGTGATATGAATACAATTTCACCAGATGACTTGAATATCTCTATGTAGAAAGAATTTATCATTTTAGATTAATTGGGGAAGTTCTGTAGGGGAGGGCATCTGCACAAAATCTAATAAACAAATTTAAATCATAGATAAATACAATGAAGAAAAGTTGCACTCGAAATAAACAGTGTTTTATCCGTTTCCGAGTCTAACAGTATTCACGAACAGTAATTGAATAGTAAAAATATAAATAATCCTTATTAAAGTTACTAACGATACAATTTCTTATGCCTGAATGCTTTTAAAATCCTTATACAGTCACAGGCCTCAAAAACACATGCAAATATAATACAGACTCAACATTGCAAATTCTGCGATGTGACTATTGCGAATGATCACATTGCGATATTGATGCTGAAATGATGTATTGTTCAGCCCTACACAAGTATAAACTTTCTCAGGCACTGCAAAGGGGATGATTTGATTTCAAACGTCTTTTTGAAAACATGAATTCAACACATAATAGTGCATAATGCTGCATAATGTTTTAAGTTCAACTACAAGGTCACATTGAGGTAATAGTGTTCTACTGGTCATTATTATTAACTGAAAATTCTGCCAAACTTATTATCACCCACTTAGTTTTTCAAAATTGGTTATACATGGTTGCATGAAGAACATCCAAAGAATCTTCTATTCCACAAAACATTCTTTATAGTATACATTATTTAAATGGGCGACGCGGTGGCGCAGTGGGTAGCACGTTCACCTCACAGCAAGAAGGTCGCTGGTTCGAGCCTCGGGTGGGTCAGTTGGCATTTCTGTGTGGAGTTTGCATGTTCTCCCCATGTTCGCGTGGGTTTCCTCCGGGTGCTCCGGTTTCCCCCACAAGTCCAAAGACATGCGGTATAGGTGAATTGGGTAAGCTAAAATTGTCTGTAGTGTATGTGTGTGAATGAGTGTGTATGAATGTTTCCCAGTGATGGGTTGCAGCTGGAAGGGCATCCGCTGCGTAAAACATATGCTGGATAAGTTGGCGGTTCATCCCGCTGTGGCGACCCCAGATTAATAAAGGGACTAAGCCGAAAAGAAAATGAATGAATGAATGAATGAATTATTTAAATGACCTTTAGATTTTTTTTAAATGTTCATAATTTAATGGAGATTTTATTCCAGTATTGAGCCCTAAAGTCGCAGGTTTCCGATCACCAAAAGAATACAAGCTTGACGTCAAGGCTTTATGATAACCTGCTGTGTGAATAGGACATTTCTAGTGCCTATGTCAGTTCCAAAAACTAATGTCAATAAAATCTGGGTTTTAAGATTTGTAAGAGGCTTTTTATTGTTCTTCTACTAGGTCCGACGGTGTCACCAACAACTTTGGAAATGGCTTCAGAACCAAAATCTTCAGCAACATCTTCTCCAGTAGCATTGACACAAACACCAATTCCTGAAACTACAGAAAAAACAGTTGCCACGACTGAAGGAGTAGCAACGGTTTCCACAGATGCACAAGTAATGCCAACAGAATCTGCAGCCCCAACAGCAGCAGCAGAATCATCAAAAGCTGGAACCATAGAGAAAAATGACACTGAAACCACAACTAGAGCCGAAGCTGATGATAACAACAACAAAACAGAATCAGTAGTAGTGGGCGAAGAAGGTCAGCTATACAATCAAAGATGGAGTATGACATTTTGTAGATGAAGTAATGTATATGGTGTTGTAAGATTGAGTGTATTGGCATTAAATGTGGTGATTTTCCTCATTTCAGTAATGGGCACTGGACAAGTGGTGGGGATTGTAATTGGCGCATTGATTGGAGTGATTGTTGTCATCGCTATAATCATCCTGGTTGTCAGAAGAATGGGCCAGTACTCGTAAGTACTAAACAACTACATTTTTTACAGTTCAAAATATATATATATATAAAAAAAAAAATATATATATATATATAATGATAGTTGGGTGATTATTTTCACCCCCTCTAGCATTCCAAACCAATATAACGTTCTGTGGCTTTGCAAAATTTTGGGATTTTTTTCTTTTCACAAATAGGGTCTTAAAGGCATAGTTTACCTTAGAATGAAAATTATGTCATCAATTACATGAACACAAACACACAAAAAAGATATATATATATTTTTTTAATTTGGAAACTTGTAGCCACTGACTTCAATTTTATATTTTTACTATGGAAGTCAATAGGCCAAGCCAAGTCTGCTTTGGGCCAATCATAAAGTTCTGCTGCTTTTAATTTTACAACTCTTTTATAACTGTAGGATGAGTGTGCTCCATGCAGGTGAGTGGGCTTGACAAACCACCTGTACGATACACTCTTCCTTTCTTTATGCGCCAGGCACTGTGTTAGAAATATGTCTATGTTTTATATGTTTGTTTATATAGCCACCTTTTTTGTTTATGTCCGCCCTATACACAACTCCTTAACTTTTCTGATTTTGATTATAATGCAATAATGTGCACCATTTGTAAAGCTGCTTTGAAACAATAATTATTGTGAAAAGCGCTATACAAATAAACTTAAATTGAATTTATGTAAACAGAAGAATGTATCACCACTATTGCTTTGTTTTCCATTCATTAGTACTGCAATGAAGTATATTGTACTAATAACTACAGTAGCCTAGTAGTACTAATTATTATACATCTTGTGCTTGTATAAAAAATATAAAACTTTCCATTTTAAATATATTTTCTGATGATTGATACACAAAGTTTAGCCCTGCAATTTTTTTGCGAGTAGGTTAGTAGTAAGCCAAAACATGGGACAGTATTTTAAGAACTTTTATTATTTTAATGAGAAAACGAAATTATTTCAGTTTTAAATTAAAAAGCATTTTAGTGTTCTTTTTACAATTATAAATTCATAAATATCACAAAATTGATGTTTACCACCCTCATTAATAATAACGAACATTTTAAAAAAGATTATTTCCTTCTTCAGTAAATTTTCAATATTAAAAAAAAAGGCCTCACTATTTTTGTGAATTAAATGTCAATTGTTGATAATATAATTCATTCATTCATTTTCTTTTCGGCTTAGTCCCTTTATTAATCTGGGGTTGCCACAGCAGAATGAACCGCCAACTTATCCAGCATATGTTTTACGCAGCAGATGCCCTTCCAGCTGCAACTCATCACTGGGAAACATCCATACACACTCATTCACACACATACACTACGGACAATTTAGCCTACCCAATTCACCTATAGCGCATGTCTTTGGACTTGTGGGGGAAACCGGAGCACCCGGAGGAAACCCACGCAAACACAGGGAGAACATGCCTTCATCCACACAGAAACGGCAACTGACCCAGCCGAGGCTCGAACCAGCGACCTTCTTGCTGTGAGGCGAACATGCTACCCACTGCGCCACCATGCACCCGGATAATATAATGTATTGATAATATTGTGTTTTCTTTAGCAGTGAAATTGTCCATGCTAACAGTAAGCGGTTTCTATGTTTGTAGGCCTGCAAAGAAACGAAAGCCTCAAAAACAAGAGAGCATCTTGATCTCTGTAACTGTGTTTCTGTTTCATAGATAATCCAGATTAATCATTGTAACCCAGTTGCTTAAAAAAATGTAAATCTTAGCCTGACAAAACTATGTTGCTGCTCCATTTTAAAAACAAAATCTAAATGCTGAATATCAGAGGAAAAACTCCACTGGACCGCGTCAAATATCAGAATGCCATAGAAGGACATGATGTCATAATGTAATCAGAATGTTGAGCTGAAGAATCAATGGTAAAAGTGGAGTGGCAACCTAGTGCTGTTCATGCTATTTTATTTGTAATACTAACAAGTTTTTGAAAAAGTATAGCGCCAAAATAACTGAATTTAAATGATCTAAAACAAGTGTGAATCTGAATCATTAATGACTCAAACTCAGCAATAAACTGTAAAAATGTTTATTTGAATATTTTTGTCTTGTTTTCAGTAAAAATATCGAAATTCCTAAACCACAATATATAATTAAATATAGTAATTCATTATTTAAGTGTTGTTTAAAAACAACAAAAAACTAAACACATATTTATAAATATAATGTATTATAATTTGTTCCATTCCCTTGTTAAATCAACACAGAACAAATTAGTTCTATGTAGCATGACTGAAGTAAAATGAATGAACAATTACTAAATCATGGCTATGATGTACTAAACTGAGAGAACAAATGCTTAATTTTGGGAAATAAAATCAGAATTAGAATTTTCTGAACGTCACTGTTGTGTAAAAATAGCAATAATTTAAAAGAGAAACATAATTTTTTCTTACCATTCTGAAATACAGTTAATCATGTTTTTAAGCACAGATGCTTATTTAAGTGGATTTATTAAGATAATTTATGCATACTATTTGTTTTCTAAAAGGAACACTTGATAACAGGCTAATGAGAGTATAGTTCCTAGCCACATCGGCCTAGAAAATAGCAACTTTTCATTTTCTCAGTACTTAGTCTAAATACAGAAGAGTCAAGCTTTAAATAGGAAAATTATTGAAACTCTTTGGTCATTTTTGAGTGTGATGCTAATGGTCTAATCTGATACAATGAACTATGCTAAGCTAAGCTAAAAGCACTCTCACCAGACCCGGTGATTGGCTGAATATATATATATATATAGATAGATATAGATGTAGATATTTGTAGTAGAAAACAAGACAAAAAAAAAAGGTTAACCTATTAATATATATCATAATGTTATAATATAATTTGTAAGTGTTTTTTTGTTTCTGTTAAATGGACTAAAAATAAGCCTGTTTCTGTTGCTGCTGTATTTGTGCTAAACGACTTTGTTCTGTTTCCTTCTTTCCCAGCCCCTGAAAAGAAAGGCTCGACAGGAAGAGAAGAAGAAGAAATCCGGGAAATTCTGAACTATTGTTCTGATGTTAAAAACAATGCAAGCAGCACTCTCACCATCCATCCAGGACATTTAAGGGAGCAGCACTGTGCCCCCATCCCATTTCCTCTTGAAAAAGATGCCCCCACAAAATCACTTTAACAACTACAAAGATCCTCTTATTTAGTCTGCGAAGTCTCATTTATTCTCCAATGGTGGGAAAGCACAGTATCTTTTTTAATGCATTAATAATGTAGCCTAACAGGAGATGAGTGAATGTTTTTATGAAGGGCCTAAAAATAAATAAAAAATACGCATACAAGTAAAAGCTTGTATGTGTGTATTTTTTTACATTTCAAGTGTAAATATCACACAGACAAAAATACATATTGTCTTTATCTGCTTCAAATTTCTCAGTTTTTACTCCCTACAGATATGTCCAATAAGACTATGACGCATTATGAACAGTGTATGAACTGTTATAGGCAGATGCTTCGGACACATTCTGTTCTCAAGATGAGTAATTTACTAGTCTAGCGGCAATAACTGATACATTGTGAATTATAAGGGAGCAGCACACATTTATTGCTTGAGATTTACTCTTTTGCAGTGCATTAATACAGAGTGGCCTGACTGTGTTGTTTTTAATTGTCACCCATTCCAAAAGTGACATCACTTCCTCTGGGACACATCATTATTGTGTGTTCCAGTCAGCTTAGCTCCAGCGCGCAGCTGCTATTGGCAAGTATTACTAAAATCCTGATGTTCCTCACAAAACAGATGCTTTGCATGGTATAGTTGTTTGCATTTCTTTTATTGTCAGTGTTGAGGTTTGTGTTATTTACTGACGTTCTTCAGTGTAGCTCTAGATTCAGAGCTTAGCTTCAAGAGATCAGTAATAGGTGCACTGAATGATAAAAAATAAATAAAAGTTTAATATTGAGAAGGGACTTCAGACACTGCAAGTGTTTGCAATGATATTTTGCGTGTATTTTATTTTATTTTTTGCCAGATTCCTCTTTATATCCTGTTACAACATAATCTTGCTTTCCCATCTGATGTCAGAATCCACTGTAACAAAACAACACAATAAGGCAATGCATTGCAATACTTTGGAACTTTTTTTTATTGAAACCGACTGAACAAAAACAACAACAAAAAACACCACCCCCAAAATACAAAGACAAAGATTCAGTTTTAAGTGGATTCTTGATAACATTGTCTGTTTATCTGTGTTTACGTTTCAGCCCTTTTTACTCGGCTTTAGAGATTTTCACACACACAAATGTGTGCATATACGCCCATTCACTGTCTCTTTCTCACACAAACACCAGCCCACACATTCCCTCTCTGTCTCCCTAATCCCTCAGGTTATAAAGACTGTAAAAGAAGGGACAGAGAGAAGAAGAGATTAGGAGAGTCAATGAATAATGGCATCTTTGTAAATATGAATATGATCTTAAGTGACCTCTCTAGTAAAGGAGGGGTAAACAACACGAGAGTCCCAAACAGCCACCCGCAAAACGTATTTGGACAGTTAAAGTGGAAAGAAGCTTTATACAAGCAAAAAAAAAAACCTTTAACAATTATATTTCTCTTTTAGTTTCACTCATTTCTTTTCAAAAAGTCTGATAGTTGTTAAAAAAAATCTTTGTACAGAATGTTACAGAAGTTGACTATATTAAACAATTAGTTTACACAAAAATTTTCATTCTGTGACTATCTACTCAAGCTCATGATGTTCCAATGCCCTAAGAGCTCCATTAATCTTTAAAGCCAAAATCAAGATAGTTTAGATGAAATCTGAGAGCTCTCTGACCCCCCATAAACAGCAATGATCCCAAGGCATTTAAAGTCCAGAAAAAGAACCACAAACATTACTTTTACATGGACACCAATACTCCGATTTTAATATGATTAAGACAATACTCTGATTAAGAATCTACCATGTAAACAGCGATTTCTGATTACCTTAATCCGGCTAAAGTCATAATCAAACTAAACAGAAATCCAATTAAGAGATGTGGAGTATTCCTCTTTTAGTCGCATTACTGAAGTGCAGTACAGACATGTACCCCTCTCAAAATTAGAGTGCCCCCCACGTTATCCCCCCATATAACATTTGTGTTCATCTCAGCTTATATCAGTCAAATTTAGTTAAAACTTGTATTGACTGATTAATATTAGTTAAAGTTACATTTGCTTTCATGACCTTATGTCATTATTTATTAGAGTGTGTGATTTAGTCATTTAAAGGTATATGGTTCGCAGAAAAATTGTAATCACCTCATCATCTGTTCTCCCTCGTGTGGTTTCAAACCTTTGTGAGATTCTTTCTTCTGTTGAATACAAAAAAAGAAGACATTTTGGAAAATGCTGGTTGCAGGCACCCATTGACTTCCATAGTAGGAAAAAATTGCTATGAAAGTCAATAGGTACCAGCTAACAGCGTGATTAAAAAAATAAATGTTTAATATTGAGAAGGGACTTCAGACACTGCAATGATATTTTGTGTGTATTTTTGCCAGATTCCTCTTTATATCCTGTTACGATAATCTTGCTTTCCCATCAGAATCCACTTGATCCAACTGAGTCTTTGTCTTTGTATTTTGCGGGTGGTGGTTTTTGTTCAGTCGATTTCATTTTAAAAAAAGTTCAAAATTATGTCCCATTGCCTTATTGTGTTGTTTTGTTACATTTGCTTTCATGACTTTTTGTCATATTATTTTTTACAGTGTGTGATTTAGTAATATGAAGGTATGGTTCGCACAAAAGTCACCTGTCAATAGGTGCCAGCTAACAGCATTTTTCAAAATACCTTCTTTTGTATCGTATTTGTATACATAGTATCTCTCAAAATACCTTTCAAAATAACTCAAAGAAACCCAAATCGGTTTTAAATGATACAGAATTTTCAGTCATGGGTTAAACATCCCTTAAAGGTAATGCTTCTCTATTTAAGGTAAAGCTTGTATTAATACATTTATAACTAACATCACACTTCTATTGGAGCTGATCTAATTACCAAAAAAGAGTGAGTTTCTTGGAAATTACCATAACTGTGTTAAGCTCATAATTCAGCTTACAAAATATAACAATGCTAGCAATTAAATTCATTTCAACAATATGACTTTGAACTTATTACTGCAACCCAAAACAAAGATGGCAAAGATAACAAACAAATTACAAATATTGTTATAAAAATAGTATATAAAATATTTATTAGTATTAAATAATAATAGCAACAAATAATAATAGTATGATTAAAAATATGTGTATAATATATATCTAATTCTCCACCTATGAACTTGGAAGCCGTCTAATCATGTACAATTATGACAGCCACTAACTGCGTGTGTGTTTGTGTGGGTGTGCATGTGTCTATGTGTTTGAATGTAGTTTTAGGCAGTAGCCCAGACACTCTCTCTCTCTAACTGTGAACAATGGACTCTTTTTAGACGGAGACCCGCTCTGACGTCCTGCTCACAGTCTGAGCTCTATAACAGTGTGTTTGTGATACAATGATTTCTGTACATTCCTGACGAGAAGGGCACTTCCTGACCAGTAAAAGCCTTCATGTACACTCAAATGAACACACAGGAAAGTCCTACGAGTGCCAAAACGCACAAACTGATGTCTGCACATGCATTGCACTTAAATACAAATATACACACACAATCACATATGCATAAATGTAAAAATATAATCTTAGTGACAATCACAGGTCTAAGTATAGCTTAGGTAGACTGAATAAATGCAAGATAAATGATAAAGAATGTGAGTGTGTGAGTTTGTGTTCAAGGGAGAAGGGTTAAAACAGAAGCTTCATGTTTACTTCAGAGCGTAGGCACACACACGCACACACACACACACGCAAACACGCACACACACACACGTGCAGCTTGTCAGTGTTTCACTCCCTACACAGGCTCTAAGAAACACTCTGGCTTTGATATATGTCTAAGGAGGGACTGTACATGGTACCAGTGAGAGACTGGACTCATCTGATATGCTGAGTGGTCTGCCTGAGGTTCGACACAACAATAACGTCATTTTTTTATATTATCTGTTCTCTGTGATTAATGTTGAACAGGGTTTTTTGATTGCTCGCTTTTTTTTCCTTTTTTTTTTTTTAAGAAATCGTATACAATTATCAATGTCTTCACTATCAATACTTTGTTTTGTTTTTATTTTGACTTCTCTTTTTTTATCTAACTAATCATACTGGGCCTCGTGTAATACTAGTACTTTCAATTGTTTTTTCTATTCTTTTATAAATAAGTATACTCGCATGCATACATGTAAACTGAACATACACAGAACATGTGTGGCGGTTGGATTCATAGATTCTACATTCACTGTGTGTGTATTTGTGTGTGTCTATGTACGTGATGCTAAAAGTCAATGAAAAGTACAGTACATGAGAATCTGATGTCATGAGCTAGGCTGACATTTGAATTTATTGGACAGCTGAATGTTGTGCGTGAGTCGGTGTGTTATGTGTGTGTGTGTGTGTTTGTGTGTGTGTCAGGATGGAGGCTGTTCACATCTGGTGTTGAGTGATATGTAAGTCTCTCTCCCTCTCTTTTGTTAAGCAGTTCTTTGTACCATGTAGACGGAACATACATTGTGTATGTGTGGCACTAATTGCAGCTCAGAAGTGCCTATTGTTTATATGCATGTGTGTGTGGAAATGGTCAGTAGTTGGCACAAGTATTTACGTATAAGGTGTCCTGTAGACTTTTGTGTGCATATCTTAATTCTTCGCACACAAATGTAATACTTTAAGGAAGATTATGGGCAATTACTGTTCTTGTGGAAAACAGGTTATTAAAAATCAGAAACCCTCCTTTTTTAATTAGGCGATATTATTTATTTTTGTCTAATGGGACCCAACAGGTCAGAGTCAATCACACTTTAGCGGAGCTGAAAAGTATTAGCACAGGAGTTTCACAAGGATGTGTTTTAGTTCACCTATTCGTTTTACATTGTCTACCAACGTGTGATTCCACAAATGTCAAGTTAAATTCATGACTAGTCTTCTGTATGGGAATACCAATTAGTGTAATTCTCAGAGGTATCTAGGTTTGTAAAGTGGTGTGATCCAAACCCTTTTAGGCACAAAAAAGACAGGAGATGATTTTGATCCTATCAATAGGCACCAGGGACCACACACACCAGCGTTTATACATTAAACACACATTAAGTACGTTCACATTCATCTTGGTATCCATATGGATAATATACGTAGTTGGGAGATCCATGTGGGCACAATTTGTCCTCATATGCCAACAAAATCTCACAGAAATTCAATACTTTTTGATTTAGGGCTAATTTTTTATCATTTTGTAGGATCTCATTCGTACCTTTTAGTATGATTTGCTAAACCCCCAATGAGGGATAGGGATGAGGTTTGGGGGCACACCTCCTTTTAAAAATCATGTTTTCATATAAATTAGACAATTTTTTTGACAATAAGTAAATAATAAAAAAAGGTTCAATTTCCTCATGAAATAGGGCTGCAGCAAAGATGAAATATTCTGGAGTGGAGCAGAAAATATTTTTGATATATAGAGAGAGCATAATTAGATATGGTATTGGGTTTGGCAACCTTACAATTCAGGTAAAGTCTAATCTTGTATGCCTGCTAAAAATAGCATTTAAGATCATTGGAAGAAAAAAGCATTTATCTCTTAAGCCAATGCATGAACAGTTAGTTTTTAAAAAGCACATGAAATCTGTACTGTTTTGTACACAGTATGAGTTAGTAGACGGTACAGATTCCCGGTGTGTAGGTACAATCGTTTAAAAAAGACCTTTATACCAATGTCAATTAAAATGTGCTTTCTTTTTCTCTTTTACTTTTTTTATATGTGTGTTTTGTTGTCATGATTTAATGTTCTTGTTAATGTATGTATGGTCTTCCAAATGTATGTTAATCCAATGGTCTTTTTACTGTAAACACCTTGAGTCCAAGTGTATTTCAATTTGAGCTTCTATTCTGCAGATAAATCCATAAAAAATGTTTTGAAAAGACCAGTAGGAAGCCATTGCTATTTTTGTTATTCCCTCTGGTGCCACAATTATACTGATCAAGAATGCAGTCATTATCTTGTGAATGAATCATTTCTGTACGCAAAACTTTCTCACAGCTTCATTTCAGAGCAGAATGAAGATAAAACAGAAATGCTGAAAGAAATATCTTGCTTTGTTCCACTTTTTTGAGTCTGGCATATCAAAAAAAGCAATGATAGTTCATCAATGTCTTGTTCTGAAGGTGGCGTTTATGCATATGTGACATCGCAGGCTACTCTTTATCCAAGCAAGCCATTTTATTGCCTGTTTTATTACATTCTTTATTAGCAATCAGGACATTTTAAGCAGATACAGGTTGTGATTTATTCATATATGTGATATATTAATTTATTTCTAAAATAAAGGATCTGAATTTAAGTTTTTTATGGGCCTGAATTTTGTAGATAGATCTGCCAATACTAACAAGTCAAGATGTACATAATTTCCTGTGATATCTTATACAGAGAAGAAAGAGAAAATCAATATGCATAAATATGTTGTTCAATTCATTTTAATGTGAATAGTAGACATTATTTGTAAATGCAGCATTTTATGTGGTTTTATTTGATTGGTGTATATTGGTTGTCACTCCCACAATTTTTTGAACTGATTACTGAACTGTGACTGAACAGAAAAGCATTAAGTCTGAAAGGTGAACTGCCAACAAATTTAGATGGAGTGTGTACTTGGTCATAGATAACAGTGAGAAGATGGCGAACACTCAGTTCTCAGAATCTCACTCTTGTGAAATTATTTAGAGCGTTTTCCTGTTATTTCAGAGACGCTGAAAAACTGGACTTTCATTGTGTGTTAGAAACTTTGAAGCGATTTTGTGAATTGTATTAAATGAGTTTAAATGAATTGGATAAATGTTCTATAACAGACCAATCATTCGCTTTAACTCATGACATACTTGGGCTTGAGCATTAGTAAGTATTTATTTATATTTTTATGAGAAATACTAAAATCCTCTGCCCTTGGTTCTTGCTATTATCTCAAGAGTAATGCAATACAATGAAACAAAAGCAAAATGAGATCAAAACAGCATCCGTAGCTGATCCAGGGCACTCGTGATGTCACTCATTAACATGTAAGAGGAAAATACATGGCACATGCTGGCAGTTCTCTGGGACACAAACACATTCTAATGTAGAAGAATGTTCAGTATGATGATGAGCGTGTGAGGGCGGAAGGCAGATTATTGAATAAGAGTGGGACGACCCGAACTTGAAGGACGAGTAGGTGAAGATTAATGCTAAATAATTTGACAGTTCCATAATGGCTGATTGTTGGGCAGAACAGAAGCCCGCTGACCACAGATAGCAAAAGTAGGCCTATACATTCCACAGATGGGCCTGAGCTCACATCAGACCTGAGACTTCACAATATACACTGCACACAGATGGTTCCCACTCCTCTTTAGGCAAAAATGTGACCCAGGGTCCTACTTGTTGACACAGAAACAATCACATCCATAAAATTACACCAACACACACATCAAACACACAAAAGAGACTTGTTTGTAATTGTATAATCTTAATGACTGCTCAAAATGGATTATTTATCAAATAGGCTGCCAATCAAACAGTAAACATATCATTGCATCTATCACAGAAAAAGTGATGAGTAAAGTATAAACTGACTGTAGGTTTTTTGTTGTTATTCTGTTGGCGTCAGAAACAGCCTAGCAATAACAAGGAGGACACCACTTCTCCAGAGAAGACACACAAAAGCCTGCTTGGCCTTTGCAAATGCTCATCTGGACACATAAGATTTCTGGTCTTCTGTTTTATGGACAGATGAAACAAAATTTTTATTTGTGTGGCCACAATGATGTAGCCTTCATTTAGTGTAAAAAATGAGAAGCCTTCAACCCTAAGAACACAATCCCCGCTTTTAAACAGTGGCGAGAACCAAATATTTGGGTTTATTAGCCGGTGGAACAGGAAACCTAATCACAGTAAATGGCACCATGAAAAAGGAGCAATACATCAAAATTCTCAACAACAACATTAGGAAGTCTGCAATGAAACATGACTATGGGCATCTGTGGACATTTCAGCACGACAACGACCCAAAACACATAGCAAAAGTGGCGAAGGAATGGTTAGCAGACAAAAACATTGACGTTTTGCAGTGGCCCAGCCAGAGTCCTGACTTAAAGAGAATCATGGGGAGAAAGCTGAATATCAAGGTGATGGTAAGGTGACCCTCCAACCTAAAAGAGTTAGAGCTTATCTCTAAAGATGGGCAAAAATACCAGTGGAGACAGGCGAAAAGCTGGTCAGCAATTATAGGAAATGTTTGATTGCTGTAATAGCCAATAAAGGCTTTTCTATGGATAACTGGACTAAACTAATGGAGTTTAAACTAAGAAACCGCTTCAAAACACGTTCTAACTACTTCAAACTTTCTCAAGTCAACGTCAGTTTGTCTTATCAATTTAAACTATTTATTTCTATTTTAAGCTCCAAATATTAGACAGCAGAGCATGTGAGTTTTCTGCTCTCTTAAAGACATCAGAGTGCAACGGCTCCATATTTAACGAAGCACGTACAAATGACCTGAACCATGAAAACTGGTTTAAACGATATGGCTGTTTATATGCATAACCCTCGTCGTGCAGAATCAAGAGCAGTTCTTAATCATGCGTCACTTTCCTTAGTTTATCATCTCAGTCAGTACAAATTGGGACACAGCGGTCTCTAGTGGTCACTCTGGAAGATATTCCTTTGTGTAATGCTGTTATTACTAAGCACAATAAATGATTATTGAAAATAAAACAAATATATTTGTATAAACAAATGAACAATTAATGTATAAAATAATCATTATTTTACTTGATTAGATATTAAATTATAAAAAGAATCTTTAAAACGTAATAAGATATAAAGTAAATTATATAAATTCAACTATTTATTAATGTATTCAAGTATTTTAATTAAAGTATTAAAATGTATTAACTATTTTTTTTTACTATTTATTAATGCCCATCGTTTAGATTCAATTCCTATATACCTTGGCATTTATAGTTTCTCTTTAATACACTGTCAAATTATTATTATTTTTAAATAAAATACTAACTGCAAAGGGATTCACACGTATACAAAGATGGACAAAATTAAAACAAAAACAATTGAAATCAAATATAAGTTTAAGATCTTTACCTAATAAATAATTGTCTCTGAAAATATACAGATACATTTCAAATGTTTGGAAGCAATAATGCTTCTGCTTTAAGCAATATCTTATCATCAGCAATAAATGTTATTTGATAAACAACACCTTAAAAGCTACAATTTATTTATTTTAACTAATATTTTACATTTGCTTTTTATTGATTGATTGATTATTTTTCATGCAAAGACGGTAAGTGAGAATGATGACATTTTTACACACAGATTCACATATTTCTATTTATCACAGCTTCCATACACACACACACACGCACGCACGCACGCACGCACACACACAAACATTTTCTCAATTTTCTCAATTTCTAAACTGTTCTCAATTATAATAAAGCGAAATCATTATTGAGCAGAAAATCAACTTATTTAAGAAAATTATCTGCAGGATCATGTGACAGCTTCGGCCATCTTTGAAAATTTTGCTTTGCCATCACCAAAATAAATTACAAATAAAGTTTACAAATAAATATTTTTTTTTACTTAATAAAACAGAAAGAAGTTACTTTAAACTGTAATGATAACAACAATTCAGTTTGACTGTAGTTTTGATCACATATATGATATTTTTATATTAAAAAACAGTGCACATATAAGAAAATGGATAAGAGAAATATATTTGTCCTCATCAAAATGAAAACAAATTAATTAAAACGACCTCATTACACATAACAGAATATCTTAAATGGACTTTGTTTTGCATTACGTGTAATATTCCATGCCCTACACAGGTGCGTAAGATCTCGCACATGCGCCTTGGCATGAGTGCAGTCTGCAGCAGTGCCCGTCCTGCGCGTGCCCACCAGACTCAAGCAGCGAGGCGTCACAACAAAGCTGGTAAGCAATGCACAGGTACAGCAAATTTAATACAGAGAGCATAGGGCATACCTAATCAAAATCGTTGCATAAAATGTCTTTCCGACACGTTGCGATGTAAATCTCGTTTGTGTTGTCTGAGAGCACTTAGACTAACTGTGCGTGCAGTTTTATTATTTTTTTGTCAAGTACTTGAAGCTATTAAAACAAACATGGATATAAGGGGCACAATGTAAATGCACGTCGATGCAACGTGAAGCGTGTGTTTCTGACCTTAACCTACCTCGTCAGAAACTGCTTAGCGACAGTGCCAAACGGGGTTTGTCTTATTTAAAGGGCTGTCAGACACTCGCAACATGTGCGCTCTGACTGCACAACAGACGTTTACGCGATAATATCCTTTTTAAACACTTCAGCGTATTCGCGAAGCAATGTATTATGTTGTGCAATTGCATATTATTTGCGCACATGCGTAATCCTGAATAGGCCTGTATGATATTACAAAACTGCCGCTTGCGAGTTTAATCGATTCCCCGCATACGTACTACAGCGGAATGCGGCAGTTATGGGTGCATTACGTTATTTAATGAGCATTTGAGACTATTGCCTCGTGCGTGTTGCCATTGTTTTGACAGGGCGTTTGTTTACTGAATTATGACGCCCTGTGACCCTGAAGGGCGTCTGTTAAATGAGATTATTAATATTAGCTTGGGTAAGGTTATCTGACCCCACCCACACTTCCACAGGTAGACTACAAATTGAACTTTCTACACGGTTATCTATAGCCACTTCTGAATTTACGTTTTGTAATACTGCTAGAACGTGTATGGATATTATATACAATATATGTAGTTATACTGGATATCTGTCATTTTACATAAATTAATCAGATCACAAATTATTTACCACCCAATAAAAAGTCTTTTCTTTTGCTTGAGTGTGTTAGGATTACTGAACATGTTGGAAAAACACTGCTGTGTGGTATTTTTTCCCTACAATTTTCTCAACTCAACTTAAGTTCCTACCTTTATCTCGTTAAAAAAGTTATGTTGCAGTTATGATGATTATTATTAGTAATTAATACTTAGCTGTTGTTTACTCTTTATCAATGATGAGATTGCTTTTAGGATTGTGCATTTCCCTGGATTACTTGAAGCGGCTTCGTTCTCTGACACCCAAATAGTCAATTATCCATCACACAGACAACAGACATAAATTCAGATAAATAATGTAATTTTATTGCAAATTTTGCTTAAAGTCTTGTCTTTGAACACTTTGTTCTTAAAGGGATGGTTCACCCAAAAATGAAAAATCTGCCATCATTTACTCACCCATGACTTGTTCCAAACCAGTTGGAGTTTTTTTTGGTCTGTTGAACACAAAAGAAGAAATACTAAGGAAGGTTGGAAACCTATAACCATTGACTTCCATAGTATTTATTTTTCCAAATATGGACATCAATGGTTTGATGTTTACAACATTCTTCAAAATATCTTCTTTTAGGTACAACAGACCAAAAAAAAAAAAAAAAAAAAACTGGTTCGGAACAAGTCAAGGGTAAGTTAATGTTGGTAGAATTTTATACTTGGTAGAAAAATACTTAAGTTTTCCTTTTAGCCAACAGGAGGCCTCACCTGCAAACCCAAGGTAGAGGACAGTTAAGACATGTGGAGATCACATAACAGTAAGTTCGTTTATATATATATATATATATATATATATGTTGCACATGTACAGATATATTTGCCATATTTTGGACAATAATAACACTGTAAAACTCTTCAGCGTGTCACTGGCATTTTCATATTTTTCAGGTGTGGAAGAGGAGGAACATACTATGCCATCAGAGATTTTTCTCCAAGATGCTCATCACTCTGATGAAGCTGCACTTTATAGCATCTCAGAGACAGAAAAGAGTGTGATAGAAAGAAGAATAGAGGGAGGAACAGATGAGATGGATTGCAAAGACAAACAGAACCCCCAATTGTTCCAGAACACAAGCCAGCCTGTGTCCCGAAATCTAGCTAATGAAAATCAAGCCTGTCAGCCAAGTGAGACTGAGCATGCTGGCATGATTACACAGGATTATAGGACCGATTTGCCTTTAAATGTCGCTAAGGCTGACCTTGACCCTGGTAGTGAACCCCAGGTTGAAATGGCCTGTCCTCATTGCGAGAGAAGGTTTATGAGTAGTCAAGCCCTGCATCGCCACATACAAACACATGCTCTTTCAAAATACAACACACAGCGGTTTAAATGCAGTCGATGCAGAAGGACCTTCAGTACACTGTTTAGTCGTCGACGACATGAGAAAAGACATGAACATGGAAATAAAAAGATAGATGCTCACATAAATACCACTTGCACTGCTAATCAGAATGTCGCTGGCAGAGTTGAGCCTTTGAAAACATCACAAAACCCAGAGCCAAAGAAATGCATTAATGCAGCTGATGGTGAACAAAAAGATGATAAAAACAGTGATATAACAGCCTCACACATATGCAAGTACTGTAAAAAGGCATTTAGGACTTATACTAGTCAAAGAAGACATCAGCGGAGAATCCATGAGCGCCAGCTTCTTCCTAGAGGAGAATTTAGGAAGGTTACAGTTACTCAAGAATCTGAAGTACAGCAGCTTGTTGAGACCGCACAGGATTCCCAGACTGCTACCCCAGAACACACAGATATTCAGGAAAGGGAGTACATGGTTGACATCTCCAGTAATATCTCAGAAAACCTCAGCTTCTACATAGATGGTAAAATTGTCTCAACAAGTGCTGTAAGTAACTGTGAGGTGATTGAGATGAACTCTGGGGGCTCTGCTGTCATTGGATTGAATGCTGTTATAATCAGTCCAGCTCAAATAACACAAGCTCTTAAATTAGAAACTAGTACCAGCAGTTTCACCAGTGACCCTTCTGGACAGCCCTCAACCAGGCGTAGGACGTCAACTCCACCTTTACTCCCACAAATAAAAACAGAATTAGAGTCTGAATCTATCTTGAGCACCTCATCGTCTTCCTTGTCAACTTTAACACTGGCCTCTACATCTGGAGCTCCACTAGTCACTGCTCATTTACCTCAGTCCATTGAGACAGTTTCCTTTCCCAAGGAAAAAACTGTCTATCTGTCTCCCAAACTCAAGCAGCTCCTGCAAAATCAGGATGGAAGTAAATCAACATTTGCGCTGATTGCTGATGGCCACAAAATGAGTCCACCCTTATCTCTGACTGTTTTACCGGCAACAACAGCAGCTAAATTTAAGAGAAGGACAACTTCACCTCCCAGCTCACCTCAGCAAACCCATGATCTGAATGTAGAAGAGCAAGATCAGGATTCTACAAAAGCAAAGAACCCAAAAATGGAGAGCTATGGGTTAAACCTCTTGAGCAATGAAGAATCAGAGACTTTGAATTCACTCATGGACAGCTCAGATGAAGCTCAAATGCAGCAACAGATCTTGCCATTGGACTGCTCTTTATTTAGAACTGGTGGAAGCTCCTGTAATCAACAGCCACTGGACCTCTCCAACTCTCTGGGTAAGAAAGAGGGCAGTGAAGAATTTGTGGAGTCGATTTTGGACTTAAGTATAAGTGGAAAGAATTTAGACTATGACTCAGCAGGCATCTACCTCTCTCAGTCCACTTTGAGGAAGAGTAAACCTAACTCTAGTATGCTTCAGAAGGTGCTTATGAATGAGTATGGTGGGGTTCCTTCTGTTGAAGATCCAGCTGCTGCAGGAGTCTTCAGTGTTCCTGACATAACAAACCTTGCAGTTGTGGCAGTCTCGGATGCAGATCTACAAAACCCTGAAAAGTTTTTGTTTGAGTTGGCTCTTCCTCCTGCCTCAATCAATACGACCCCTCCATTGCTAACTCCTGTCAGTATCCATCCAGTGCCCGAAGTCCCACCAACTCAGTCTTCATCTTCTTCATCCCCAACCTTTGTATCCTTCCTTTCAACTCCAACAGCGGAACCCAGTAAGGAAATTCAAACTCTTCATTCAACCTTCTGTGTACCTGATAATGTACCACCCACAGGGTCTGGTGAAGACTGCATTAATAATCCTGTACATCTCTCACAGGGTGATCTGAAAATGACAATCCCTGACTGGGTGTCCTCTGCAACTGGTGCTCTGGAAACCCTAGTACCTGCATCCCATTCTCTGAGCTTACAAAGTCCTCAATGGGTCACTGATCCTTGTGAACTAGCTCAAAGAACATTAGTTGTAGACTCTGTTTTGGCTTCTGATTCCCAGATATTTTCTCCATCTTTGCCTGTAAACCAGTCCAACGTCACATCTTTGGCCTTTCCCCCAAACACTGTTATCATTGAATATACAGTTGCACTACAATCTACAGAAAATATTCTCCCAGTTCTCCAAGCTAATTCTGTTCAAAGTCTTTCAGATAACATTCCCGTGGATGCATTAAAACAAGAACATCATGTCCCATCAGAGCCACAACCTCTTAGTCCAGAAACCAACCTACTGCCTGAAATTTCCACACTGCTGGCACCTGCAGAGCAGTTTTCCAGCTTTACAGGTGATATGCCAACCCTCACTCCTTCAACTAGTGCTTTGAAAGGGGAAAGCAACGAGGAAGGACAGGATGATGTTCAGCCCTCTGATTGCTCTAAGCAAGTAAACAGAGTCAAAGAGGAATTTCCTTCCATGCATCCTTTTTGCAACTTTACGTGCAATGTTTGTGAAAAGCCCTTCCAGTCAATGAAGATTCTCAGTCAACATATCGGTGAACACTCTAAGGAGTGGCCCTATAAATGTGAATTTTGTGTTCAGTTGTTTGAGAGCGACACAGGCTTGCTGGAGCACCGTTCCAGTTATCATGGCATTGGTAAAATTTATGTTTGTAAAACATGTTCTAAGGAATTTGCATTTCTTTGCAATTTGGAACAGCACCAGCGCGATCTCCATCCGGGTCAAGAATGCTTGCATTCTGAAGTAATACATGGTAAGTTAAGACCTGAAAACCATAACAGTCCTAAAACTGAGATGACTGATCCAGGCATCCCAATTGCAGAAATTAAGCAAGAATCTGAAAACACAACCTCAAAAGCGGAGGAGAATGCATTGGACAATACCTCTGAAGAGCTGTTCACAACAATTAAAAGCATAGCATCTGGAGGTGTTAAACCAAAAGGCGTAGATGTACGCTTGGGCATTAACCAACACTACCCAAGTTTTAAACCTCCTCCTTTTCCATATCACAATCGGACACCAACTGGTACAACATCTGCATCAGCCACCAACTTTACCACCCACAATATCCCTCAGACCTTCAGCACGGCCATTCGTTGCACTAAGTGTGGTAAGAGCTTTGACAACATGCCTGAACTGCACAAGCACATCTTAGCCTGTGCTAATGCAAGCGACAAAAAGCGTTACACTCCTAAAAAGAACCCTATACCACTTCAGCAGTTTGCAAAATCCCAACATGGGGTTTTATCACCTGCGAAGTATGTTAACAGTAGGCATAATCTCTATCAAAAATTTGGACAATTTAAAAAAATGAACTTTCATGAATCACCCATTAAGATAAAAATGAGTATCTTGAATAAGAAGAAATCTCAGCTGGCGCAAAGAGGCAGGCCTGCTGGAGGGAGAAAAGCCTTTGCTCAGGGTAACCTGAATGTTTTTGCATGCCCTCATTGTAGCAGAGAGTTCACATACAATGCTAGCTTAAAGAAACATGTAGCTTTTAGCTGCCCCATGAGGCCGGCCAATAGAAACTCGAAGAAGAGAACACTGAGTATCGTTTCAGCCCAGGAGAACAATGGGAACCTTCGAAGACAAATTGCAAATATTAGCTCAAAGCCACAAGGGTCAAACCATGGGCCAAAAACTATAACAAAAAGTCAGATCATTAAGCAAAATGCAGCAGTTACCACTCAGGGTTTTAGGCTTAAAAGATCTACCATTCTTTCAACATCTGTGGTTCAATCCAGTAAAAAAGGCAAGCCTATTTTAAACAGTGGGTTTGTGCCGCAGTTGGCTTCAAATACAATAGTGCTCTCCCCTGAAGCTCAGGTTAACTCTCAGGAGCCGGGTGTTGGCGTACATATTTTAGGCAGAAAAATGGAGCTGAGGGTTGGTGACGTAAAGCCTAGAAGAGAGGACCATATGTCTCAGAGGCTGAGAGAAAGAGTTGGAGGACCTGTTACTCGCAGCGTGCAGCAAGGCAGCACCACAACAACAGTTCTGAAACAGCCAGACAGTCACAACATCATCATGCGTCCTGTTGTTCTAGAAATCAAGAAATGAGAATTATGAAATGATTATGATATCAACAATCTTTTTTTATAAGTGCTTCCATAGTGCAACACTTATACCTGTAAATATGATCCATATAAATATTGGACATTGTTTAAATTAATGTAAAATGATGGGTAACATAAGATTGGCCTTTGTTTTTCTGGTCAAACACAGCAGACATTTTACATTGTATGTATTATGAAATGTCATTATTTCAAGAGTTCCCACTTAGATATGCTTTAGCGTGAATAGCAGGTTTGGCATGCTGGCCCGGGAGAGAACCCTGAGCTCGAAGATAATTGAGCTCAAGGCTCCCGCCCAGTCAAGTAAGCATATAAAGGGGTTCGAGATCAGGTAGGTCTCGAGAACTCCCCTTAGAAAAGGGAGGAAAAAGGTGGAGATGGGGTGGAAGGGGGGATTCTTCCGAAATGAAGATAGATCGGTAGAGGAAATCGGTTTATTTATTGTGAGCTTGAATCGATCTGATTGGATTAATACTGATTACCTATGAGTAACCAGTCGTGCTCAATCATATCACGTGCTCCTCTCGAAATTAGTTTGTGAAACTTCACTTAATAATATGAGAACCCGATCAACATATCAACTTGATGTTTGCAAATGCTTTTGCCATAACAGAGGGCGCTGTTTGGTTTTTACATTGTTCATGTGCACCTTCCTGTAGTTTTGACATGATTTGAGGAGATGGTTTAGGTGTTTAAGATTTAACCATTAACTAAGTCTAGCAGAAACATAGATAATCAGGATTGGAAAACATAAATATCAAGCCTGAGAAGTCAATTTAAATGTCATGTTAAATCAAAGTATGCATGTTTTTAAATTGCTTGAAGATTGTTATGGGATTGAGGGGCGGGGTTTGTGCACTTTATGCTGTAGTTCATATTTGCTGGTGTCAAAATACATTGCAATACATTTAATCATTTACTACTATTTATTAATGTACATATTCTGTGTTTAACAGAAGGTCTGGTGAGTTTTACACAAAAAAAAGGGTAACTGTTGTAGTAACTTGCTTCTATTTTTGTAGATTGTGATATTTGTGTTTTATTTGTTGTATAGTTTGGACTATTCATGCATGCCAGAGATTTCACGTATGATTGATAGTGTGAGTGTTTATTTATTGGATTCTGCACTGTACCAGAAAAGCAGGAGAGGTAAGAAAAGATACTGTATACTTGACAACACCTGCACCTTAAGGGGCAGGAGAACATTATGTCCTATTCACAAAGAAGATTTATGAATAGTGTTAAACGTCTCTCTCTCTCTTTGCATTTTGTGCTATTCTGATATTCTAAAAATCTGATTTGAGTCCCCATTTGGTGTATGAATGGGGAAGTTATTTGTGAAATGAGACCGGCTACTATTATATTGTGCTTAATTGATTGACTTTGCTGATGGTAAACATGGTACAGAGTCCTAAAAGGGTCAGCGAATTGCCAATCATCATAAGACAGAGATGTGTTGTATTGGATTAGAAAGGCTGTTCCTTAATTGCATCTTTTGTAATGAGAACAAGTTAACAGGTGAATATGAAGGCTAATATGTACACTGTGAAATACACTACAATGGATTGTTGGGACTGAAAATGTTACCAAAGCTTGCTAGCATTAAGATACTTATCTAAATAGGCTACTTTGTAATCTATCAAAATTGATCAAACACACAAAGATCCATTGGCATTTTGTTAGACATTGTGATAGTGATGTAAATTTCGGCACAAACAATCTTTATATTAATGTAAGCCTACATTAATTTTTGTAACTTTGCGTAAGTTCACATTTTTAACCCACTGTTAATCTCCAGATAAAAACATTGCTTTTTGGCATTCATATGCTTGACCCAAAAGCTACTTGTATTGTACATGTGATTTGGGAAGAGGTAAAATAATGTTTGACATCTCCAGAGTTTAGTTGCATTAATATACTTGTTCTTGAATAATTAAATTGCTCTGTTTTAAAGTTCATTTGATGAATTTGTGTTTGTTCGGTTGCCTTACTGCTTCATACACATTTAAATGTATCCGTCTTAGCACTCACAAGCCTTACAAACATTTAATGAATTATGACAATAAATGTTGTATATCTTATTATGACAACAAATCATTTTGTCTAAAAATCTAGCAATCAAATCAAAATGTAATGACAAAACTCTATATTGATTACTGATTAGTCCATTGTTGTTCAATGTTTATTTACACATGCAGATTAACAGTTTAAACCACAGAAAGTGGAGATGCAAATAAAGCATGATAAATGTTTGTTTTCATTAACTGTAGAACTGGTCAGACAAATGAAAAATCCAAAATGTAGGCTATATATGTATAATTATTATAGACGAAGTACGCACGACTTCTTTCTATGAGCTTCTTCAAATCGAATACATTATAAGATGGTGTAAATGATCTTCTGATGTTATATAACAAACATCCACAGAGTGGCAGCATCGACTCGCCGCATAATCGCAGCACCACGACATTTACATCACTGGCGTCTTGTACTTTTCATTGTTTGGAAATAATGTATTTGTAACCAATTTGATAAAGAAAAACTTACATTTGTAAATCACATCAAATTACTTTGGTAACGTGAAAGGGTCACAGATCTTAAGGTTGTGCAATGTGTAACGTACGTATCGATATATAAGAAATAAATAACATGTATCACGCCATAACGGTTCCGCCCCGAAAATATTTATCGAAACCTAATTGGCTAAGGAATTTGGCGCTGGGGCTTGATGGACGTGTTATGTCGAAATAAGGCGGGACAAACAGTTCTTCAGGGTGAAATACAGATTTACTGTATCGCGCTATTACTGTGTGAACTTTTCAGATCACATTTCACAGCGAAGAGAGGAAGATTCATTTGAGTCAGGTTTAATTTTACTTAAACAGCTCTCTTATTTACCAGCCAGATTAATTGCTTCTATATACTGTAATGCCTGTTCTCGTTCCCCCGCCCCTCCTGTTTCTCTGGGTGTAAACAAAGCCGAAGTGGGTCATTTGTTGCGGTATGAAAATATTAAGGGTTCTGCATCCCTGAAACGCATCATGTGAACAGCCTTGAGTTATGTGTTTGTCATTAAAACACAGCAGGAATTAAACAAAACCTAGACGTTGCTCTGAGGCATAGTTATACATTGACTCAAATGTCTATCCTGATAAACTATCCATATCCACTTGCAAGAAAATGATCATTGTTTAGTTGTTATGGGGATGCCACAACACCAAGAAAGCGCGAGTCGAGCAACACAAAAGAGCGAGGATGCGCCTCAGACGCGCTCATTCTCCGCCTCCTCGGGCGTGGGGATTCTTCTCTCAACCGCTTTTTTCTGACCGTTTCAACACGTAGCATGAGCGAGACAGGCGTTGGTATCCAAACTAAACCAAACCAAACCAAACCTCCCCGCGCCCGGTCTGAACCGGTTCGGGGGCAGTGCGCGCTCTTGCGGACTCCCTCCCTCTCCCATCTCTGAAATTCCTGCCACGCGCTCCCACATGCACACCAAAATCCTAGCATAAAGCGAGCACGCGCGCGTCCGCGCATACGTCACGCCCTCCCCTCTGCCTCTTTCCCTCAGCATCTGCCATTGGTTCGTGCGGACTCCTCGAGCCTCCTCTTGTTCTCTTTTCTGATTGGCTCTCGCCGAAGACTCTGTCGATGTGAGTACGAGATCTGCTTGCTCATTGGCTGGTGAGGGCCGTGCATGAGCGCGAGGGAAAGAGTTGTAAACGCAAAGCGCGTGCTGGAAAAGCCGAGGCGTAGGGTTGAGAGAGCAGCGCGAGCACCGGAGATCAGCAGGGGCATCACTCGTCACAACATCCAGCCTCTCATCCGCCTTCTCTCTCTCTCCATTTTGTCGGTTTTTTTTATCGTTTAAGTCTGAATCGTATTGAGCGACAGGACCCGAGGCTTTTGTTAGCCCGTGTTGGGGGCATTTACTGTTGCCCCTCAGTGGGGGAGCGCGTTATCATCTTTCGGTTTTTTGGGAGGCAAAACCGCAACCCCTCAACGTGTTTTCTTTAACAATCGATTTTAGCCGTGTTTTTTGATCGATCTCGCATCTTTTTAGACCGGATCATCTGGGGTTTTTTAACAACCGCTTTGCGGCTCTTTGTGTGGCTTCAGCTTCGTGTCCCTGTTGCAGCTAGCGTCACCCGAAGTTCCGCACTCCAAAAACATGTGCTCCCGGGTGTGGTTCATCACCGACCGGCGAATCAGCCAGGAGTATCCGCAGATCCAGATCCTGCGGGCTCTGAAGGAGCGCTGCGCCGAGGATGATGTTGAATTCCGCTATCTTCTGATGGATGAGATCGTCCTGACCATCACCGACGGGCAGCTCGGTAAAGAGAGCGCACACACTCACACACATATGCATACCATCTCTACGTGCACTGAAATTGTTTTGTGTTTAAACTGTCGAGTTGGCTGAATATCTGGTCAGTGTGTATGGCTGGCGCGCATGATTGAGCGGATGTGCATCACCGTGCGAGTGTGTTTTATGTAGATGTGCGTGTGGGTGACCGCCTAACCCACTTTTCAGTCAGTCAACTACCACAGGATGAGAGGCCGTTGAGAATATTTAAGAAATCGTTGTAATCTTACATCGAGGACTTGATATGCATATGCTGGCGCGAATGAATCGATATCATCGTTTATTGTTGCACCATGTGCGCGCGAACAGTCACGAGTGTGCGGCGCGAGCGCGTTCATTATCAACACATAAAGCCTCGAGCGCAGATGGCGCGACGTTCACAAAGACCCGTTATATTCAGTCGCTACACTCGCGATTATTTAATTGTATTTTATTTCACCTTTACGAGGTTTATATTTAATTTGGTCTAAATGAATGAAACAAACGCGTTGTGCCGCATTCGCTCGAGCTTCCACCTACAAAGGGCTTTAATCGAGATAATCGATTCGTCACGTGCAAACCTCACCATTAAAAATGGTTAATCAGCCGGAAGATGTTTGCATCGTCTCTTAGACGATTATTAATGTATTAGCATCACGGGCTGGTAGCAACACCAAGGATATATGTATTGTCTGATGGACATGTGGTATCCTGGATGTTTAAATATACTCACACCTATGCTGAATCATTTTAGTCATGAATTTAATCTAGTTTGACCAGATTTTATAGCTACTTAAACATCTGAAACAACAATGCGTCTAACCAAGATGATTCAAGTCACTTTGAAGCCAATAGAAAATACAGTGTGTACAGTATAAAAACAATGGAAACCTATGGAATGTCCCCACAATTCACAAAAACAAGTGTGTGGGGGGAGAAATTGGAGCACACAGAACCCCTTAATATATGAAAAAACAACTGTGTGTCATTACAGAGACAGATCACAAATAAATCTATAATTTGATCAAACCTTTTGTTTCAAACCTCATTTATGTTGCACAAAAGATGTTAGGCAGTATGTTAGAGGCTGGTGGCCTGAGTCACCATTCACTTGAGGTGCATCTTTTTTTCCATACAATGCAAGTGAAAAGTGACCATTCTTGGAAGTCATATACAGGCGTGAGGCTAAATGATAGGGATATTTTCATCTCAACTATCCCTATAATAATATAAGCGAGTTACAAAGTGTTTCATAAGACAATGATCTGAGTCATTGACACCAGGGTTGCCATTGTGGGTGGGTGGGGCTGTTTTGCTTTGGCCCAACAGCATATTTTGAAGGGGGTGGCAGATGGGGACCGGGACGGTGCATTTTGCATAGGCCTGAGGTAAAGGGAGTGGCTATGCACCAATGCAGCTTTGCTTTGAAACAGCTACTTTTAAGTTTAGTGGTGTGACTTTGCAACATGGTAGACAGCCAGCCTAACAACGAGACCTGCACAAACAATATAAGTATTTCTGACCGTAATGACCTACTTTAATGCAAAGGTAGACAGCTGTCTGGACTGCATGACAGCAGCACAACTGGAGCAGGTTGTTGGCCTGTCATGTATGTTTGAGTGTGTGTGTTTAATCTGCTGGCCTGGATCCTGTCTTGGTCCGATTAGAAGGTGGTTGACAGTTGGTCAGCTCTGGGATTTAAACCCCCGGAGATCCTGACATACTGCTGAGTTACATCATCAGAGTGAGACACATAGACTAGGTCAGCACATAATCATGATCTTTTGTGTCAGTGAAACGTTGCCGTTAAAGAGCAGGATTTGAAGATGTATCACAATTCTTCAAATGTGCTTTTGAATCTGTTGACATGCAGCAGAAGAGTGTATAGTTATCTTATCTCCTGCTGTGCGTGTTGCGCCACATGCGGCAATCAACCAATCAATAGGCAATCAGGATTCAGGACTTGGCAGCGTGATTTTTCACTTCATGTGATGGTGTGAATGAAGTGTGTGCGTGTTAGTTTTTGATGTCAAGTGTCCATTCCTTTAAGAGATGCGAAATCTAACATCGGTTTACTGCATCTTAGCATGCTGAAAAATACAATAAAAAAAAAAGCATGCAGATAAAGCACATGTGACTGTATTGGACTGTAGTTGGTGATAAGTAAAACTTCACACCAGTATCATTTAATCAGCCACTTTCCGAGACCATTCATTGTATCAATAAGGGGAATTGAGAGGTGAAGTGTTTAAGTGATATCTGCTGTGCACCAAGGCTTTGTTTACATCTAGCAGGTGCATTTGGTCAATAAAATCATGGATATATGAGGGAGATACATTCTTTGTGTATACTTTTTGTGTATACCTCCTCTCAGGGTAGTTCGTTTATGGGCTTTTTCTGATCTCCCAATCTAATACTTAAAAATAAACCTGCTAATTTGTGTATGAACGCAAAAGAATGCAGTTCTGAGACTGTGTTTGAAGAATTTGTAAACGAACATGGTTCTTTTTATAATTTGTTTTGCTCTTGAATTTATGATTTCCGATAGCAAAGTCTAATTCCCATCTGGTTAGTGTGCTTCAACAGCACGTGAGTAATGTTTAGGAAGTGGGTCAGTAGGTGGACTTTTGTGGCTGAATGCGTTCAACTACATGAGCATTCGTGCTACTAAAGCAATTTGGTTGAATTCAATTTTGACTACCTTTCTGAGATACTGTTTAAGCCACATTTAGATGCACATTTCTTAATCTAAATGCTAAAGGCTCTTCAATTGGGTTAAGATCTTCCTTGTTTGACACTGCTTCAGTTAAGGGTTTCTGTGATGTATGCTAATGTAATAAAGCTTCAGTCAGAACTGGAATGAATGCCAAATCTAGTCTCGTGATTGGGGCTGTATATGTTACAAAGTTGTTTATGGTGGTCAAGCTTGATATTGAATGGGAGGTTAATCTAACCCTTTTTTTTTTTTTTTTTTTTTCAGAATGGATTTAAATTGGTAACTGAATGGCATTTTTTTAACTCCTAAAGCATTTTGATTAACAAAAACAAATGGGTGTTTGAGTTGTTAAAATTAAGTTTAAAACAAATAGGCAGTTGACAGTAAAGTCCGTTTTAATGTTACAAAAAATGTTTTTTTCTGTTTATCAAATAATCCTGAAAAACATCACAGTTTTCACACAAATATTAGCAGTACAACTGTTTTCAACATTGATAATGGGCTTAAGCACCAAATCAGTATACTAGTAGGGGTTTACAATATTTATATTGTATTATAATATTGTAATTGTTTTAAGTTTGGGCTGATATTGAGTTACAGTTAAGTTAGTTACTTAAAAATGCCTTTAAGGCTCATGTGACTGCATTGTTTCAATAAATTTAACCTTACTAACCCCAAACAATTTAATGGTAGTTTTTTTTTTTTTTGAATAATTGTGTGGTATTTGCCCAAACACTGATTAGCCGTAGTGTGTTAGTGGGGATTACTTACCTTGTGTTTGTTTTGTCTGTTTAGCTACCTGTATCTAAACCAGCTCACCTCACCCTCCCAGAATCCTTCTGAAGTAGGTTAAACCTCTGTCTATACTGTTCTTAACATAGTAGGTTATCCTGAAATTCTCACTTGCTCTGGATTCGTTGTGCATGTATGTGTGTTTCACACTGTCAGTCATGTTTGTTAACCAGCTGCCACAGAACTGACAGAAGGGGAAGTGAGCGAGCTAGACAGCATGTGTGCTACAGTATATGTTCTGACTTCATGAATACATTTAATGATCGAGCCTCGGGCAAATGCAAAAAAAAGACTTAATACTAAGCAAATTTGTCAACCATCATGTAAAGGTGTATACACCTTTTGATTGTTTTCTAACGAGGGCTGATTCTCGATATTGCAGTGTGCATGACTGTCGTTTCCTCAGGAAATTAGTCAGATCTGAGGGTTGGATCGGAAGATAACCTTTTTGGTTTCAGTTGGTCTATAAATTGTACCCTTTTTTTTTTTAAAAAAAAAAAAAAAAAAAAAAAAAGTTGTCCTAAACTAAAAATAAATGTGCTGCCATGTTTATGGGTGATGTGAAATAGGCAACATAGAAAAGAAATGTCATTTTTTAAACTTAAAAAGAAAAAAAAAAATTTAAAAAGAAAATTTACTCACCCTCAAGTGGTTATAAACCTTTGTCTTTATTCCATGAAACACAAAATAAGATATTCTTAAAGCTAAAAACCTGTAACCACTGACTTCCAGAGTACTTGCTTTTCCTACAAGGGTCAATAGTTACAGGTTTTTAGCTTTCTTCATGACAGAGTTAGAATATTTGAGTGAACTATCCCTTTAGCGTTGTAGAAATGTTGACTACACTACAACTTTTATTTATTTATTTATTTTCATTTTAAGAATATAATTCTCAGCAAGGACATAAAATTGACAATAACTGTTATATATATTCAAATAAATTCTGTAGTTTTAATGTATTTTCAATAAACTATTAAGCAACACAGCTTATTAATAATTGAATATATTAATTTACATTAATAAATTACATTGCGTCACGCACACACACACACGCACGCACACAAACAAATTTTAGACTCTTTGGGACCATAGGAGGTGAACCATAGTGTAATTTGCCTTTATTTAATAGTTTGTTGTAATTAATTATTGCACCTGATATGTGTTCTTTCTAATAATTGTTGCACTTTTAGATTATTAACATGTTAAAGTCAAACATGATTAAAATCAAATGCACCCGTAGTTGCTGTCTAACATTGGCTAATGTTTGAGAGACTGTCTATATAGGGAATGCACTAGGTTTTGGGATAAGGTGCTGTTCAGTCAGGTGGAAAAGAAAATTCAAAACAGATGACTGTCTGTTCAGTCAGTATACCATAAATTCAAAACATGTTATATAACATTATTTAAACGTCTTCCTGAGAATAAAATTTTGGCCCCTATAGTTCCGTCATGTCTCTTTAACTGCATGCATTGAAGTGCTCTCCGCTCTGATCCATGAGAGGAAGAGGGAGTGCTGATGTAGCAGTTGCCACTGAAGATGCTGAGTCGTGCTTTGTGTGTGTGTGTTGCTCCATCCTAAGATGGCGGAGAAGCAGAAGAGATGAGAAATTCTGTGACGCATTCATGTTTTGTTTGTCTCAAGCCTCCCCTGTTTTACATTTCTCAAAATACTCAAAACATGTGCTTGGCTTTATGTAATCTCTGAAATCCTTTCTCAACGTCATCTGCTGTTTTATGTGTTCTGTTCCATCCAAACAACAAAATGACATATTTGCGATTTGTTTATTAATGTTCGATAGCTTTCAGCTGCTCTTGTATTGGTAATTTGTGTCAAATTGCATGGTTTTTAAACCCTAACCCAATCCGCATTGGCATTTAAAACCTGATTTTTAGATTTTATAAGTGAAGCCTGGTGTTAAATGAGCATAAAACCAAACTGGCATCTTTAATTAATTAAAAGCAGAAAGCAATGCAAACTGGGTTAGTAGGTCAGCAAGAACGTTGCAATCGTGAAGCAAAGCGAGCGACCTTCTGCAGTATTGTGTAACGGCTCTCAGAAGGAGATCAGCTATTTAGTATTACACAGACGCCGTCGTGTGTTGTTTAGTGAACCAAGGCCAGCTCATCTGTCATACTGAGTGTTTCTGAGCGTGTGTATGTGTGTGTTTTTAGAGAAAGAGAAAGGGGCGACGCATCATAATGAAAGTCTGGCTCTCATTGGTTGCTCGGATACACAAGTGTAATCCTTCCACACAATACTGCGGTGGCCAAAACACAGACTGCACTGCCTGTCCTGCAACATGTGATTTATCTTCCCTTTGCTTTCTCTCTCTTTTAGGTCTGCGGGTTGGGCAGGAGATTGTTACCTCATACCCGCAGGTTGCTGTGGTGCGTGTTCCTACCCCATGGGTCCAGTCGGACAGCGACATCACGGTTCTGCGTCACCTGGAGAAGATGGGCTGTCGTCTGGTCAACCGCCCTCAAGCTATTCTCAACTGTGTCAACAAGTTTTGGACCTTCCAGGAGCTCGCCGGGCATGGAGTCCCTCTGCCAGACACGTACTCGTATGGTGAGAGATCATCTTTGTGTTGGAAACAAGTTGATGTCTAGTCTGTAAAATAGTCAAGCAGATAGGTTTTCTGTTTTAACAGAAAAAAAATGTGCTGGTATTGACCTTATTCTGCGACGCGGAAGTGTGCTCGATTTTGCATTTTTTTAGTACTTCAGATTCAATTGCCTATGGGAGAAATGACTAGGAATAATGAATGGCAGAAAATGGTCAAACTACTCGCTCTACAAACATTTGTGTTTATGACTATATATAATAATATAATACGAAACTATCATTTTGACACATCAAGCAGCATAACAAGCTGTTTTTAACTTCTAGATATCAATGGAAGTGGATGAGACCCGAAGTCTTGAGCCAAAAAGATTCTAATGGCTAAATAAGGTCAATAAAAAAATGGTGGCTTATAAAGCTGACTAAATTTATATGGTTAAACTAAAAACATAAGCATTTAGGCCATTTATTTGAATTTAAAATTGGTATACTGGAGGCCTGAAACTTGCGAATGTCAAATTTTTGAAAACTATACCGTTAACCTATGTATGCTACAAAAATAAATTTGTAAAAACACTTTAGTATGAATACTAAAAACTCATACACAGCAGGCCTATATGAGCGTATGTGTGTAGACGTGTAGGGTTTCTTTACAAGGTGACATCACCAGCTATTGGCCTGTCATGAATAATACAGCAGTTTTAGGTGTTTTCATGGATCAGTATGAGAGAACATTTTCAAAGATCCTCATGGTTTGGAGAAATCCCTTTCAAATCACACTTTATTTCAAGTCATTTTTAACACCGATAAATGTTTATTGACCCTTAATCAACATATTACAAATACATTTTATTTCCATGTGACAGTGAAGACTGAAATAATGGCTACTAAAATTCCTTTGGCATCCAAAGAATAAATTACATTTAAAACCTATAATAGAAAAGAAATATATTTACATTGTAATTGTATTTCTGTTTTTTACACTAGTTTTATAATAATTCAAATAAATGCAGTTTTCGTAATCCTAAGAGATTTGTAAAATAATTAGCCCTAAACATTTGAATGGTAGCGTGTATGTATTTTTCATTCATTCTGCCAGACAATGGTTTATGTGGCAGTCTCCTGTTTGCAGAATGAGAGGGGAAGCCCTCATGATTAGCTAAAGAAAACCAAAAAGAGAAAGCAGCGAGGCAGAGAGTAAAAAAAGAGGGGAGGGGGGTGTAAAACAACAGTTACAGCTGCTGTAGTGATGTGTTGCTGGCAAAGCTGGTTCGACACAGCCTGCATTTTCTCCTCTCAACCCTCACATTCAACATTACTGGTGCTCATCTGCTCTGCTCAGAAAAAATACATTTCTCTGCAGAAGAATGAGGGATATACATATACAGCATATAGATGTATCCAGTAGTTATACTTACTGTGGTTTGGGTTTGAGCTTAAATTATATTTCTACCCACTGCTTAGCCCTTTTTTCTGTCTATGCATGCACATTGTCTTGTTTGTTTCATCTTGGGCCGAATGAAACCAGAGGTTGTGTTAACTGAAAATGAGGTTTGGAATTTTGATATAAATTCATTATAGACAAACTTGTTTTCTTTTCTTCTTTAAATATCTTTATTTTAAAACCTGTTTTTCAAGTTCTGGTTGTTGAAATCTTAAACAGGCTGACATAAAACTTAAATTATTGTAGTTTTTAGGGTTAAAACAAATAACTGATCATTCATGCCCTAAACAGGAGTAACAGACCAACTGAACTTCTTAATAACAATTACTTAATCAGACAGAATACTATAATCTGTTATCAGTAACCGCAAGCATTTCAGATTTGTATGTAAATTGATTTATAAAGAAGGGAACTAAGGGTAGGACTGCAATATTGTGGCTGTCATTGTCGATTATTGTTCTTGAGTATGTAACTGCAAAAAAATGCTTCAAGTAATCTTATTTTAAACCGAAAACAGGATTATTTACTTAATGCATTCAAACTGAAAATAAGATCATTTTACTTACCCCATTGACAAATTATTTAGCTTGTTTTAAGGAACTTAAAATAAAAAACAAACAGAATTTTACTAGAAACAAGACAAGGGAAGAAAAAAAGAAAGAAAAGCATTTTTTTGCAGTGTATTGTTCATGTTGATATGTTTGAAAAATGCCGTCATAATTTGGCTATGCAGATTAATGCAGGCTATGCGAAAACTCATTTTGAATCACAGAAGTTGGGAAATTAATATTGTGCATTATTTTAGAACGATGAGAGAAATCTTGTCATAAAGTGCACAATTCAGTCAGTATTTGTGTGTGCACTAAAGATCTAAGCGTTGTCAGTGGTGACTAATTTAAAGCCCTCTGATCGGCTACTGCATTAACTCAAAAATGTGTGTGAATGGTTATCTTAGCAATGCGCAATCTGGTGCACAGATCTAAAAAAATAAAATAAGAAAAAAAACCTGCAAATTCACTTTTCAGTTCAGTTGTGATGGCCATAACAGGTTTTGTTTATAACAGGCATTTTCGTCCTTTTATCTGCCGAAAGACCTATTTTTAATTTTTTTTTAAATGAAAATGAAACTCAAGTACAAAAATAGACCCTAAGAGGAGTTTTTGCAAAGTGACGCACAATAATTGTTTATATTGCAGCCTCTGGGTCAAACATGTGGCCGTGGTGTTTCATCTGAAGCACGTATTTTCCAAAAAAACATCTCTGAACTGTTAACCTTCAGAAACTGGCCACGTAGCTGGACTGAGTGTAGTTTAAGAAACATTGTATGAGGCTAAAAAAAATCTGTCAGTGCTGCAGTCCTTCTCATGTGGATATTGAATGTCTCAGTGTTGCTCGTTTCATTAGAGCTGTTTGCGTTTCACTCAGGAATTTTGCACTCCAATTGAATCTCACTTTTTTAATTACATTGTCACTAACCTGTGTCTGTGTTTGCGATTCCAGGAGGACATGACAACTTCCGCAAGATGATTGATGAAGCCGAGCCGCTGGGTTACCCTGTGGTGGTGAAGAATGCTCGTGGACATAGAGGTAAATCACTGATCCTAAAACAGCCGCTGTGCATAATGGGTCCTTTGGCGGACTGAAAGAAACAAGGCCACATTAGACTTTAGATCTGGGCGCTGACAAACCTACAGGAGCCCTGAGAACATAAATGGATCTCCAAATAAAGAAATCAGGCAGCTTAGAAACATTATCTCTTTTTACCTTTAAAACAAAGGTTGTCTTTATATGCACTGGAAGGAAAGAAAGCGTCTTTGTCCTGCTTTCTCTTTTTTTCAAACAAATTTGAGGTCTGTGTGTGCTGAAAGCGTAATTATTTTACAACTGCTGTTGTTTTCATGGTATTTGCTGATCAGCAATCTTCCAGAATTACAGCTCTTAGTCTCTCGGATGAGATCTCGCTGCTTTAATCCTAAAACTAAAAGTTATGAAACCATTAATGCCATTCATTTATCTGTGATGTAATGTGTGACACTGGAGCACAAAATTGTTTTATGTTGCATGGGTATTTTTTGGCAGTAGTGTAAAATATAATCTTTATTTTTTTATTCTCTTTATGCCAAAAAAATTTGAATATTAAGTGAAGATAATGTTCCATGAATATATTTTAGTAAATTTCCTACTGGAAATATATCAAAACTCAGTGTTCGATTAGCAATGTGTATTGCTAAGTGCTTAATTTAGACAAGTTTAAATGAGATTTTCTCAATGTATAGAATTTTATTTAACCCTCAGATTAATAAAGACATCTATGGCTGGTTTTGTGGTCCAGGGTCAAATAAAAATAATTTGGTTGTTTAGCTAAAAAAAATCTCTTAGATCAGTCCTACCAGTCTGTGCGTGTGGTTTGAAAATACTGCACGACGGGTTCATGCTTGTTGAGAAGCTTTTTAAATGGTTTATTGCATCATCTTTCACTCATTATGTGAGTGGTTCTCATAGAAGAAAAAAAGAGGGAAAATGTATTCAGCAAATTATCACTTTTAGTTACCAGCTTGAGTTTTTTTTTTGTCTGTTTATTTTGCTGGGTCAAAAAGGGACTGGAATGCATTATGATAGTTAATAAGTATCTGGTAATGACCATAAATTGGGACTGTATTGGTTAAAGGGAGTGGTTTGTAAAGCAGGGCTTGTGCGCACACACATTTCAGCCAAACCTTTTGCTAAAAGGCTATCAGTTCGATAGAATTGCAGAAGAAAGTAAAAGGACACACAACGCTGACCTTTGTCAGACTGTAGCATGTTCTGGAAGGTTTCCTCTGACCGATGGGGAATTGGGTGGAGTGACGGCAGCCTGATGGTTGAACATCTGCAGATTTCCCAGTCCTGCTGAATCACCTTTGCACCCTTTAGCAAAAGGCTTGACCCTTTGCTTCTATAGGGCCTCCCTGCAGTCTAACACGTCGTCTCAGAGCTGATAGATGACATTTACCCAAATCTCTTCTTTTGTCCTATACTGTGTAAAACCTCAACACTGATAAATCGTAGCTGGTCTTTAATGGTGTCATGTTTTGATCTGTACAGGTAAAGCCGTGTTCCTGGCCCGGGATAAGCATCATCTTTCGGACCTTTGTCATCTGATTCGCCATGAAGCCCCATACTTGTTTCAAGAGTACGTGAAGGAGAGTCATGGTCGGGATGTGCGAGTGGTTCTGGTTGGTGGGAGAGTGATTGGCTCTATGCTGCGCTGCTCTACTGACGGACGCATGCAGAGCAACTGCTCACTAGGTACGCAGTTGTGCACTTCTACTGAAATATTCAAAATGTTGTAGTTAAAATTTCATCATGTTGAATTATATAGTGTAAAATAAATTTTAGCCAAGCAAGTATGTTTTGTTTTTTAAATATATATCTCAGCAGTACATGGTATTTTTTTGCTGCTTATATGCATGTCATGTAATTTATTTATATGATTTATTTTCTCATATAAAACTAATGTCTGATTTATAGATTGCTGTAGTACTAATAATATAAGTGTATTATAATTTTTTTTGACCTTTTTAACTAATATTTACAGTTTTTAGATTTGAGTAATTTTATGTAGCGTTTCTTTTTCTTTTTTTTAACATCTGTGCAAGCTAGTATTTTAATTAAAACTATAGTAATTAGAGTGATTGGTAGTCAAACACTGATTGGATTGCTTTCATATTGTGCACATACAATCATGTGGTCAAATGCATTTGAAAAAACACAAAGTCTCTCCATCTACTGTCCTGATGCATGATTGTTATGGGATGCTTATAAAAAAAAAAAGCATACATTTTAACCCTAACAGTAACAGCATTGTCCTTAATGTATCATCAGCTTCTTTGCTCATGATTTTCTTATTTATTTTTCTTTTGTCTTCTAGGTGGGGTGGGAATGATGTGCCCCCTCAGCGAGCAGGGGAAGCAGCTGGCCGTGCAGGTGTGCAATATTTTGGGGATGGACGTCTGCGGGATCGACCTGCTGCAGAAAAATGACGGTTCCTTTGTGGTGTGCGAGGCCAACGCCAACGTGGGCTTCATCGCGTTCGACCAGGCCTGCGGAATGGATGTGGCGGGCATCGTGGCAGACTATGTGCTCTCCCTCCTGCCTAGCCGCCTCAGCAGAAAGATGTCGCTGCTCTCTGTGGTCTCCAGCACCAGCGAAACCAGCAGCGAGCCTGAGGTGTGCATCCCTACAGAGGTGATCATTCCCACAGAGGTGTGTATTCCCAACGAGATCTGCCCACTCGGCACTACCTGTCCCATCCCGGACGGCATGTCCACCATGAGCACAAGCTCCACCTCCAGCGAGAGCGAGGCGGATCTAACCGAAACAGGCCCCACCCCTGTCGGCGCAGACCCTGCCTACAATATCAACTCCCTCCTCGCTAGTGAGATGAAACTGTTGACTGAGTGAGCTGGAATCACAGCCACAAATGCACACACTTACACACATACACACAAGCATCCAAGAGCGACACACTTACTTAAAAGTGGACATTTATACATACACATTCACATGTGTAATCATACTAACCCTCCCTGTAAACCCGCACCTGAGGCTGCTCCCCTGATGTTTCTTCTCCATTGACAAACTATAGAATCATACAGCGCAGTTTGGAAGCACACTAGATGGTGTACTCTCCAGCCTGGCTCTAGTGCACCAGCTGAATATGCATTTGCCACTATTTGAGGGTGCATGCACTATAGAGTGGTTTTATCAGGACAAGATTCCCTGATGTAACCTGTCAGCCATCGTCAAACTGGATTCTGATGTACATTCATATTGTGGGTTTTAGGGTACAAACACACTGACATACACATTAAAGTCTGTAGTATAGAGAGAGAGAGAAGGAATGAATGAATTTTGTCTGTTACTTATCTTGTGGTAAAGCCTGGCTGAAGGTATAATGCATTGCTTGGGGTGAGAGCGAAAACAGAACGGACCCAAATATCAACTGCCCACCAGGATACAAAGGCACATACCTCCTTGCCCTGAAAATGCCCACACACACAGATATATATATATATAGAGGGACAGAAAGAACAAAAACTGGAAAGCTGTGAATATTTTCATCCATCCCGACTCTTTTTAAAGCATGAGTGAGTGAGTTATTTTAGTCTGTTGCAATGGCTGCCTGTAGTAAATGAATTACTGCTGATCAGACAAGTGTAAAGGTTTCATTTGCTTTGCCGGTGACGGTAAAATTGAACGACTGAAGTGGGAACCGTTTTGAATTACCCTCCCTAATGGGTCAGCGAAGACTTGGCCCTTAGGAACTTGACTCTCATGTGCATCATCTGCTCGGTAATTCTGTAAATGAGGCGGCCATTTTAGAGCGTCCACCATTTTGAAGTGGCTAATGCACTTTGTTTACAGATCAATAATCTGCTAATGACCACATGCCAGTCTGCATGTCTGCCACCCCAAAAGCAAATCTCCCACATATTAGAGAGTCTGACCAGTGAGTTGCATAGGAATAGAGCAAGTAGACTTTTAAATACTAATGTTTTTACCACAAGGGCTGAACGGTTTGCCAACACTAAGCGCTGATGATGAATAAGCTATTTGTCTTCAACGATTTGTTTGTACAAATTTACTGCAACAATAAAACTGAAGTGTCAACTGAAATGGGTGCTACAACTTCTCTTAATTTAGCCCGGTGGTCGAAAAAACCAATCGTAACCCGAAAGCGAACCAGGAACTATTGATTTGAGCTAAATATACATTTGCTGTAATCTTTTGTTTAATGTTAAGCAACTCCATTTGATCTGGAATGTCTCAAAATCCTGTATTTGCATATCGAAAGTCTTACAGATCACAAACCTCAAGTGGACCAAACTCACGATCCAAACCAGCTTGGAATGGTTTACGATGTTAGACGCCGTAGAGTTTAGATCAACTGAATGAGAGTTCAACTTTAGATGAAATCTAGTTTACATTTAAAAATGCAATATAGATTTGAAATTTAGAGTTAACTCAGGGAAGCAGCCTTGATCAAGTTCCTCTCCTTTAAAACATGACACATTCATGCAAGACAGTCCTGCCTATGTGTATCAATAAGCAGAAGGACAAAGCGTTATAAAATATTAAGTAGATGCTGTGAGATCTAATGGTTACCTGCTCTCTTTTCTTGTTTGTTTTATCATTTTTAGCGTTCTGATGTCTCTTATTTTCCTAATTTATAATTTTTTCTTTTTTTGTTAGAGGAAAAAATAAACTGGTTTATTTGTGAAAATCTTGCTTGGGGAGAGTCTGAAGAGTGACCAAGGGTTTTAGTCCGGGTTTGTCTGAACAGACGTGGTTCACCTGAGACATACACACTCTTCACACCTCCACCCCCTCTCAAGCGTTGTGATTTGCCGTCTTGTGTGTGTGTGCGCGCGTGTGTGTGATGTGATCCATCAGTCCACGCAACCAGAGACTTGCACCCTCAACCCACACAAGAACGAGTGTCCCTGAAAACTCTTGGCATTCGCTGTAACACGTCATATGGTCTCTACGAACTCTTGCACACTCTGCCTCCACTTCCAGTAGAATGCAACAGGAAGTTTCTTCACCCCTTATGTTTAGTATCAAACCTGTCTGACTCAATCTCATTTCTGAATAAAACACAGAGAATGACAGCAGCTCAGAAGCCAATATGTCGTCGTCATCAGAGTGGAAAACGCTGTCTACATGAAGTAAAGCTCATACTCCTTGTCCCCTGGCTTATGTGAGCTGGCAATTATTTTAGCGTCACATAACTAAAAATTGAAAAACAACAGTTGCTGCTAATGAACACTTAGGTCTCTGGTATGGAAAAGGGAAATGTTTTAAGACTCCATGTGTTCATTACATTGCTTTTTTTTCTTCTTCTGTTTTTTTATTTTAGTGGGAAACTAAATGCCAAAAACCAAGCAATGTTGTATAATTTAAAACAAGAAATTACTAGTGATAGAACGCTAACGTTGATGTTATGTGTTATTACGTAATAATACCGATAATACCAATAAAGACATTTTAAAAATGTCCAGAACATGAAATTGTGTCAGCTTGTCTATTTCTCTCACATCACAGATTACATTTTGATCTTTTACAAGATCTTCTGTATTTGGCCTCATTAAAGGTGAAGTCATGTAAGATCCAATCACAGCTGGACAATGCCAAATAGGGGTTTAAGTATTGTTTGAACCATTTTGGGCCTTTCCATTTTTAACTACCTTTAGAAGTATTTGAAAGTGGACAAGCCCAAAATTCGACCACCTCCAGAGATATTTGAAAGTGGATCGGACAGCTTTCAGTGTAAACACTTGTGGTCGAATGTGTTTTGCTATTCTACGCCTACTAACCTAACACGATTTAAGAAAGTCAAGTCTCAATCAAGATTTTGAGAATGTACACCAAAACTTCTCTGCATTCTAAACGTACAGATTCTGAATGTTGTAATGTTGATCGCAAATGGTTGGTACTGATTCATTCTTAATGTCGCAAAAGCTGCTCACCACACACAACTAGCTAGTTTCATCACAACCGGCATGAAATTCCATCAGGTCAAATGATGGCACATATTTACACTTGGCTGCCTTGGCTACAACTGGCTGCCTGTTTTCAACTTTTCTGAGCTGACAGACAGCAGAAACCTAACTATATACAACAAAAAAATAATATCTACAAAAGTGACAATTTCATCCCATGTTACCTTACAGTTAATGTTTTATTTATTTTTAGTAGAGAAATACAGTCCATTCAATAGAAATCGACTGGGAAGGTAATTTTAAGTAAGAATGAAAGATGACTTCACAATGGGTTTAACGGTATAAATTTACTGCACTGGCCAATTCAAATTGTTAAAGTTTTTATTTTTATTTTTTCTACCGCTGAATGGACGTAGTAAAGTAGGCATTTTATTCAGAAAGATCAGGAAAGGGGTTTTAGAAGAGTTATTACAACCTAACAGACTCCTGCTCACCATTCCTGCTTGTTGTCAAAACTGACAGTTGCAGCAGCGTTAGCCATGCCCATTACCTCAAAATCACATAATCTGATAGATTAACTGAAAACAAACAGGAAGTGCATTTTCAGATTTTAATTAAAGATTAGAAGGGCAAACAAATTAGTTTTTCTTAATGACACAGATGAATTGCACAAAACTAGCAATGTGAGCTAAGAAAATCATATGGTTAGTTTTGATTTCTTGGGGACTTTAAGGTGCTTCATATATGACTACATTGATGTTGATGAGTTTTTTTTTTTGTAAACAAAATTTCGCCATATCTTAGGCTTCAGTTACACAACAACGATATACAAAAAAGGCTTTCCTTTACAGACATCAGATTCCCACTGACACTAAAATGTCTAAAAAGGCTGAATTCCACATGCCAGACCAGTAGCTGGCAACATTACATGACTTCACCTATACGGTCTTATATGTGCGCCATTTTTGTAAAATGCATGCACAACACCATTTTCACAAAAATCATATTTTTGTAGTTTACGACTCAATCTTGGTATTGCTTTCCCAAAACTTGCACATTGAAACCATTTCCCAAAAAATGTATTTTTCAGAGTAAATGAACATCCAAATTGCATAACATTTTTCATAGTTTTTTTTTTTGTTTGTTTTTTTAAAGAGGTGTTGTGTAAATTTAACACAAGTATCTCCCAATTTACATTGATAACATCAACAAATGATTATGAAATGAACCAGGACAGCACTGTACAACGTAGTCACTGTTTGTGCTGTAAACTGGTCTGTTTTGATTTTATTTCAATGTGTATTGTAGTCTGCAGTGTGTAAGTTAGTGTTAAGTAGTCTCATTCATGTTTTTTTCAGCATGTAGTAGGAGATTATGGATCGACTCTCTCATTCGGTTTTGTTCTCCTAACCCCTGGATCAACACTTCAGCTTTCTTCCCATACTCCAGAGCCTATATACACAAACGGGGAAAAAAAATTGAAATATATACCAAAAAAGAGATCTAATTTCCAAACTATATAAAAAAAAAAAAAAAAAAAAACTGACCATTTAATGATAGTATGATATGTTTAGAGAAGTTTAGCACAGTTAGACGAATAATACGATTTTAGCAATTTGATAGAAGAACTAAGGCGCTGTGAGGTGATAAATAGGTGAGTTTTGTAGTAGTTTGTCTTGAGAACAGGGAGGTTGAACTAGTTTGTGATAAGAAGCTGTAGACTGAGATGTAGGAATCCTAATGGAGAATCCCATTACAACCAGGAAAGCAGTGGGACAGTCTTACTGTCAATTTTCATCATGGACTTTAGTCATTAGTGTTAATCTGGACAGAAGTTGAAAGACTACATTCACATATTCAACCATGTCTAAATTCAAACCATATACAGTAGACGTCAAAATTATAACTATGTCAAAAGTCCTCCTGTGTATTTTCTTTTCTTTTCCATATATTTCCCAAACAATGATTTTTTCACAGTTTCCTAACATATTTTTTTTGCTTCTGGAGAAAGTCTTATTTGTTTTATTTCAGCTAGAATAAAAGCAGTTTTTAATAATAAAAAAACTAACATTTTAAGGTCATTATTAATAAATATTTTTTTCCATTGTCTACAGAACATACCACTTGCCTAATTACCATAACTTGCCTAATTAACCTAGGTAAGCCTTTAAATTGCACTTTTATCTGAATACTAGTATCTTGAAAAATATCTAGCAAGATATTATGTACTGTCATCATGGCACAGATGAAATAAATAAGTTATTAAAACTATTATGTTTAGAAATGTATTGGAAAAAAAAAATCTTTCTGTTAAATAGAAATTTGGGAAAAAATATACACAGGAGGACTAATAATTTAGGAGAGCTAATAATTCTGACTTCAACTGTATCTACACACTTTTATTTAGATTTTTGGTTATTTACTTTGAATTGATTATGCACGGCAGTGACGAGGTGGTGGGTGTTGAATTCAGGAGCATATTGTGAATGTATCGCATGAACTTTCTGAATGGAATATTTAATTAGTTGATCGCTATTGTTTACCTTGGTGTAGTTGTTGCATAGCAGCCACAGCATAGCCAGAGAATGAGCCAACATGGCAGATTGTTCAGGGCGAGGTTTCGCACACTGTTCCTCAAACTCGAGGATACAACTCAACATCTGATCAGCCTCCACGCACTGCGCTTCGTCTGCACAAACACAAAAGGAAACTCACAGGTCACGGCTCAGTCTAGTAGTCTGATTCTGTGAAAGCAGATCCACTTTTCTTCTGGGGTGAGTGAACCAGGGAAAATTGATGTGCATTGCTGAATGAAGACTTCTGTTGAAGAATCCCTAGGAGATATGCAGAAACATGATCTACTGTTTTCTCCAATTAAATAAATTTTTAAGCTCCTGCTTTCAGAATGAAGGTATTGTATCTAAATGAAAACAAGCTTTATTCTGAAAACTAAAAGCACATATCATTTTAAGTTGCCAGAAAATCTAAATAAAAGCTGTATGGGTTATAGTGTCTGAAGTGAAATTAAGTAGTACTTAAAATACATTTATTTAAGCTATTTAATTTAGATTTTATAGTGCAATTGTTTTACAATATATTTTTATATTTTGTGTAATAATAGTTATAATAATGACAATAAAATCATAACAATTTGTCAAAATGGTTATGAGGCCTATATGAAAACTCAAGATTTCACAAGTAATTTGACATTTTTCAACTTTTCACTCAAAAATTGATAGTAAATTTCACTAATACGGTACATTTCACAAATAATTTCAAAGAAATGGCAAGTGATATTTAATTAATTGTTAACATTTTAAGTGGAAAGACTGATATAGTTTTTTCTTGTAAAATAATGTTTTATTTACCAATAACTTCTCGAATTACTTAAATTATTAATCTTAAGATTAAAAAGAAAACGTTTTAAAATATGCTTTCTATAATTTCATATTTTTCAAATTGAAAGTGCATAAAAAATATTTGAATTTAGGATATTTACAATACCATTTTATACATAAAGTTATTATGTTTTTGGTGGCATAACCCTGCTTTTCAGTCACAATAAATGAAATATGTTATTCAGACCAATTATTGTTCTCAGACCTATAGAAATATTGACATTTTACTCCAACCCACACCTAATATATCCAGTTAATCAAGAAAAACAGAAATGTTTTTACCCCAGAAGTGTGTGTGTATATATACATATATATATATATATATATATATATATGCATGTATGTATGCATGTATGTATATTTATATTATTATCCCTCCTGTGAATTGTCTTCTCTTTTTAAAATATTTCACAAATTATGTTTAACAGAGCAATGAATTTTTCACAGTAATTACTATAATATTTTTTCTTCTAGAGAAAGTCTTATTTATTTTACTTATATATTTTATTATTATTTCGGCTAGAATAAAAGCAGTTTTAAAATTTTTAACAGCCATTTTAAGGTCATTGTTATTACCCCCCTTAAGCAATATTCTTTTTCGACTGTCTACAAAACAAACCATCCTTATACAATGATTTGCCTAATTACCCTAACTTGCCTTTAACCTAATTAATCTAGTTAAGCCTTTACATTGCACTTTAAACTGAATATTACTATTTTAAAAAATATCTAGTCTAGTTATTAAAACTATAATGTTTAGAAAAGTGTTCTAGAAAAATCTTCTTTCCGTTAAACAGAAATTGGGGAAAAAATATACAGGGGGGCTAACAATATATATATATACACACACAACACCTCACAAAAGTCTTGTCATCGATCCCAGTTGTAAGATAAATAATAACTTGACTTCTAGTTGATCATTTGGAAAAGTGGCAGAAGGTAGATTTTTCCGATGAATCATCTGTTGAACTGCATCCCAATCATCACAAATACTGCAGAAGACCTATTGGAACCCACATGGACCAAAGATTCTCACAGAAATCAGTCAAGTTTGGTGAAGGAAAAATCATGGTTTGGGGTTACATTCAGTATGGGGGCATGCGAGAGATCTGCAGAGTGGATGGCAACATCAACATCCTGAGGTATCAGGACATTTGTGCTGCCCATTACATTACAAACCACAGGAAAGGGTAAATTCTTCAGCAGGATAGTGCTCCTTCTCATAATTCAACATCCACATCAAAGTTCCTAAAAGCAAAGAAGGTCAAGGTGCTCCAGTATTGGCCAGCCCAGTCACCAGACTTGAACATTATTGAGCATGTCTGGGGTAAGATGAAGGAGGAGGCATCGAAGATGAATCCAAAGAATCTTCATAAACTCTGGGAGTCCTGCAAGAACGCTTTCTTTGCCATTCCAGATGACTTTATTAATAAGCTCTTTGAGTCATTGCAGAGATGTATGGATGCAGTTGTCCAAGCTCTTTGGAGTCATACACAATATTAATTCTTTTTCCACTGCACCATGACTTTATATTCTATACTGTACTTTATTTCTGTTAAGTGACGTCTTTTGTCTAAGCAAAGTCAGACCAAGTCATATATATATATATATATACGCACATATACACACATATATATACACATATACACACATATATATATACACACATATATATATACATACATTTTTTGAAGGATCATGTGACACTACAACTGGAGAAACGGCTGATAAAAATTCCTCTTAACCTTTAAATGAACAATTTGAAATATATATTAAACTAAAACAGTTATGTTGCACTATATGTTGGCGCACTGCCCACTAGGCTATCAGCACCGACGTCATGAGCTGATTTAAACATATGTAGTATGAGCAGACATAAATGCACAATGAACAATAATTTTTTTTTTTATACATTTGCATTAGATTGATTTAACATTACATGTATTCAATTATTATTAAAATAAGAAGAATTACTTATTGCACTACCCAATGTAAACAAACCAAACTTCTTTATAAATAGTAACTGATTCGCCTGACTAAACGGATCTCATAGTATGGTGTTTGGCTGGACTGACATGATCTGCCTGTCTGCCCTACTGAGGCAATAAGAACAGCACTGTGTCCCTGATTGCTATCAGGTCATGCCTGTTGTTGTTGTTGCTCTGAGGTGCTCCATCCACAAGGCCGGCTGAGCTCTTTCCTGCTATACAGTCATCTGGTCACAAGTTATAATATGATGTGGCTGCCTGAGGGCGGAACCAGCGCCAGTCGGCTGACCTCAGGTCAGTCGTTAGGAGGCCAGAGAGCATGAGGAATCAAGCACACTGACCACTGACCAGCCGTCTGGGATGCTGAGTTAAAATGGCCACGTCACTGACAGACTTAGCCTAAACAGCACTGAGGTTAATAGGCTTAGAGAGAGAGAAGTAGGGCAGGAGAGCGGCACGTACTCACGACAGTGTCACGTTTGATCTTGGTTATCAGTGGAATGAAGTAGGTTTTGCTTCAAGACTCAACCTCATGACATGACTCTAAATATAAAGCTGATTTCAAACTAACAAGATAAAGGCATGCTGGTATAGGCTGTTTAAAAGCTTACAAACCATTAACTAGCATACGTAACATTTTTTGTTGTGACAAAAATTGTGATAAAAAGTTATTTCTAGAAATAGGTAAAAGAAATTTCTTTACTCAGTAATACTGTAAAGTGTTTTTACAATTTAAAATCTAATTTATTCTTGTTATGGCAAAGCTGAATTATCATCATCTAACTCTAATCTTCAATGTCACATAATCATTCATTCATGAATCATTTTAATTTGCTGGTTTGTTTCAAGAAATCAAAACTTACTAGTTTACAAATTAAATTATGTGTAATGAAATTAAATGACACAGGGAAAAAGTATTGAACACATGAAAAAATTTACCATACCAAAAAATGTACCATACCACAATGTACCAGAAAAATATAAACCATTACCAGGATGATAAAATGAAATCAGGGTGGACATTTCAGCAAGACATTGATCCCAAACACAGCGAAGGAAACTCTCAACTGCTTTCACAAAAAGAAAATAAAGCTGCTAGAATGGCCCTGACAATCACCTGACTTGAAACCAATAGAAAATAAGAACTAAAGATTAGAGTTTATAGACACGACCCACAGAAGCGTCAACATTTGAACCCTCTGTTGAAGTCTGGGGAAAAAAAATCACAGCTGAGCAATGCATGAGACTCCATTCTCCATCTTGAATCTGTCATTATCAAAAAGTATTTTATACTTTTAAGTATTAAATACATTTCAGTAGTTCAGCACTTTCACCATGTGTCATTTCATTGTTATTACATAACAATCCTTTGTTATTCGTCTTATTTGTATGTTTAGATTGCTTGTTTTTACCAAAATCTGGGTCAATTTCCTGTCAACACCTAAAATATATTTACCAGGAGAAATATCGATGTTTTGAATACTTATTTTACCCGCTATATATAGTATATAAACACACAAATCAAAAGTAAGGTGTTATATATAGGCTTGCTGAATGAATAATGAAACCTTTTTGAGAGATTCTATTTGCAGATATGCCTTTGTCTAGGTTTACTGCTTTTATGCCACTTACTAAAACACTCGTCTGGTTGAGTGGCACTCTGACTGATACCATCCATCAGCTTACACAGGTGGGTGTGCCATGAACCTGCCACCTGTACACACATACACACATGATGAGAGACATTTCACAGAGAGACAGATGTGCCAGTGTGTGCATCTACCTCAGTGTAGAGTGAGTGGGCCACGTCAGGCTTGTTCTGCTTCAGAAACACATCAGCCATGAGGAAATATCCTCCAGACGTCACAGTACTGTCCAAACCAAATATCTCACTGGCATAGTACACCTACACACAGAAGAAGAAAATATAGTCTGCATTCCAAAATAAACTGTGATGAAAGACTTTAAAACAAATATCTAATCAGCCAATCACATAGCAACATCTCAGTGCATTTAGGGATGTAGATGAGGACAAGATGATCAAACTGAGCATTAGATTGAAGAAGAAAAGTGAATCTGTCGTGGTTGTTGGTGCCAAACAGGCTGGTCCGAGTATTTCAGAAAATGCTGAGCTAGAGGGATTTTCATGCATAAGCATCTTTAGGGTTTACAGACACTGCTCTGAAAAATAAAAAATATTCAGTGAGCACAAAGTTTGTGTTTAAAAAGCCTTGCTGATGCCAGAGGTCAAAAGAGAATAAGAAAACTTGTACAAGTTGATAGAAAGGCAACAGTAAATCAAACAATCATTTGCAGAAGAGCATCTAGAAACACCTTGAAGCAGATGAGATACAGCAGCAGAGAAAGGGCACACCGCCCATGGCGTACGGATGGACATGCAAGGAACAAACGGTTGCAGGAAGGGGGGCTAGAGGGTGGTTTGAGGGGCCTGTGTGGTTGGGGCCCCTGTTCTGACTACCTGTCCTACCTCTTAGAATGTGCTACCCACATGCACTGTGCATGTGCGAAACCTTTTTTCAAATTTCTTGTCAGATTCTAATGTATATCAGATGGAACTACCACTTTAATAAACAATGCAGAAACAGGAGTAGCACATCTTGTCAGCTTCAAATGTCTATCTCTGTTTCTACATTGTTTATTATGGTGGTTGTTCATTCTGATAGACATTTGAAGTTGACATTTTGCATTTCCCCTGTTTTGTTAGATGAAACATGACAGATTAAGCACATTCTGAGGAGGTAGCAATGATTGTAGCACAGATCGTGGGCCTACACAAAATGTTTCACTTTAAAAATTCATTCACTAACAAAACCAAATTCTGCTGGATTTTTGTGACAGCCACAAGTTCAAAGAATATAGACATCCTGTTTGTTCTATTTTTGTTTTGTTATTGTTTTGAATAATGTTTTATACTTATCTGTATGACCAAAAATAACGATGCAAAAATAAACTGTTTTCACTGTTAAAGACAAAATCCTTTATTGTGCCAGAACGTTTTAGTTTCACTTTGATTCATTCTGACTAGAAATTTAGTCTAAGGGTGCTTTCACACCTAGATGTTTGTTTCAGAACCTGGTTCGTTTTCCCCTTAGCTTGATTCGTTTGGGCATATGTGAACACAACAATTGTGCTCGGATCCGTGCCAAAACAATTGGTATGAGATTGCCTGAATGAGGTGGTCTCGGCTCAGTTGAAATGAACTCTGGAGCAGTACAGTTGTAATAATGCACTTTATCAGACTCTGCTATGCCACTGTTCGGTCAGCTAGCAACAGCAAACATAGGCTACAATTCACATGATCTAAACAAAACTGGACATCAGAAGACTAGAAAAAGTCTCGATATCTGCTGTGAGATTCAGATAGTTGGGTCAAAATTAGTCTTAAACAACATGAAAGTATACAGTATAAAGTCAACATTTAAAATGGCTCAAAAAGGTTTTTCCAAAAAATTGTCCTAAGACAAGAATGAGTTGCTCAATAGTTTTGGAACAATTTTGAAGGTTTGATCCATTCAAATGTTGACCACTGTAGATCCATCCTGCCTTGGAACAGCATTTCAGGTTGAGGTGATGTGTGGGAGCTCAACTGAGCATTGAGTTTTGTTGCTGACCATCCCTTCTCCCCTAGTGTCCCCATCTTGTGTCTACTTCCAGCAGATCAAATAAAAAAAATGGCCCCCAAAGTCACCATAGAGCACTTTAAGATGTGGTGGAAGAGAAGATTCACATCATGAATGTTCATGTGAGAAATCTGCAGCAACAGCATGATGCTATCTTGGCAATATAGACCATAACCTCAGAGGAATGTGTCCAGCTCCATGAAGAATCAATTTCATGAAGAATTAATGCAAAAGAGAGTCCAACCAGGTACTAGCAAGATATACCTAAAAGAGTCCACCAGTGAGAGTCTATAGCACAAGCATGCACCATCAAGTTGAGGTTAAATTGCTTACATGCAATCTAAACCCAGTGTTCAGCACATATTAGGACTTACGTCATTGGCAAAGTGAGTAAGAGCAGATGTGTGTTTTCCCATGGCAGCGTGCAGACGGCCCAAGGTTCTGTGCAGCTGATGAAGGACGATGTGACTGCAGTCTGCTGTTTTCATTACTGTCCACTCAGCCTTAGACAGATACTCATGTGCCTGAGAGAGAGAACCTAAACCTACACACACACACACGCACACACACACGCACACACACACACAAAACATGCATTATGAACAAAGGCTTGCTTGATGCCTCTCGAGTGAGTCTGGCTATTAGAGGTTCTGTCTGCCATCTTTGATGTTTCTGTTGGAACAGACATGCAGGGTTTTAAAAATTCAGGGCTGGTTCCCTTATTTGACAAACAGGTTGACATGAGTATGAACTGGAAAACATCTCATCTATCCATATAGACAAAAGCTTTATAGACAAAGGTGTGTCTCGGTTCGCTCCCAAGTTCAACAGGGTACTGCCCAGGGTGTTGGCCTTTCATAGGGTTGTCTTACTGGCAAAATCATTACACTGAATGGAAACGTTCGCTCCCAAGAAATCTTCTGAATCCGTCATAATGATAGGCATAAGCCACTTGCTATATTTCCTTGATAGAAATGCTGTGATGTCACACAGTCTCTGAAAATGTGAAAAGTAAATGTGTAAAGACAAGATTTTATTTCTGTCTTTATTTCCGTGAACACAGATACCTCCTATACACACAACTGTAAATAAAGTAATACTAATAATAACAACAATAATAATAATAACAGATGCACACAATTGTTCTTCCATATTTTAATTTTAAAAAGAGTAAAATGGAATTTGAGAAGAAAAAAAAATTCCTAAAATACCTAAAAATATATATTTTTGTTAGATTCTCAATAAATGGTTGTTAAATTTAATAATAAGCCCCAAGATTCAATTAACTAGCCATGATTTTTTATTTAAATTTTAGTTTTAACATCTGAAATGGAGTCCATAATGATATAATAATAATAAACAGAATCAAGGCTGCGTGGTGGCGCAGTGGGTAGAGCTGTCACCTCACAGCAAGAAAGTCACTGGTTCGAGCCTCGGCTGGGTCAGTTGGCATTTCTGTGTGAAGTTTGCATGTTCTCCCCGTGTTTGTGTGGGTTTCCTCTGGGTGCTCTGGTTTCCCCCACAAGTCCAAAGACATGTGGTATAGGGGAATTGGTATGTGAATGAATGGGAGTGTATGGGTGTTTCCCAGTGATGAGTTGCAGCTGGAAGGGCATCCGCTGCGTAAAACATATGCTGGATAAGTTGGTGGTTCATTCGGCTGTGACGACCCCTGATGAATAAAGGGACTAAGCCGAAAAGAAAATGAATGAATGAACAGAATCAAGAAAAATTAAAAAGAGAGACAGAGAAATAAATATTTTTTTGGGAAAATAAAATAAATTACTAAAATTTATGACCCTACATATAATTTTTTTTATTCTACCATACCAAAGTTTCAAGTTGGTATATTTAAATTTTACATTTTATTTTATTTTTTTGTTATTGCTGAATGTTTTTAACATGTTATGCTCACCAAGGCTGGATTTACTTGATTAAAAACATAATAAACCTTTAATACCATAAAATATTGTTACAACATTAAATAACTGGTATTCTTTATCATTATGTTTTTATATGCAATCTATTTTGTGGCCTTGTTTTGCCAGAAAACATTTTAACATTTTAATGTGGTCAACAGTTGTGCAACTTACTATTTTTGTATTAAGCCCAAATTTTTTTCAAGATCCTTCGATGATTAAAAAGTTTTAAAAACATTTCTCTGGAACAGAAATCTTTTGTAACGTCAACATCTGCAATATTAGCTCACGCTGAAGAGTTTTCCACTCAGACAGAACACATCTGCATGACTAGTCTGCCACATCCTGAATTACATAACAAGCGTCTCTCCTCTCAGTTCATGTCCAAGCGCCGCCCCTCAACTCCAGCCCACCAATAGACCATCCCACAGGAAGCACACAGGGCTTCATGCCAACTTCGCATTTCAGCAATCTCTCCTCAGGTGGAAATAGAAGTTATTGGCTGTCAAACTTCAGAGAGCTTCAGAAAGTGAAGTCTGATAGTGCCTTTTTATCTAACGCATCATATTACAGTGATTTCACAAAATGTGTTTTCTGTGCATGTCTCACCTATATTAGCCTGTGCAAGCAGTAGATATGCTGGTACCAGTTCAACAGCACATGATCCGTAAACCCGCATGACCCAGTGCTGGAATAGAAGAGCGGCAGGTAAAACATCCTGAAACCTCTTCATGGACACCCACTTCTGCGCCTCTAAATGAGCCATTTCTATAAGACACTTCTAGAATTAAAAACAGAAAAAAACACATACTAATAATCAGCCATCTGTATCTGACCCATTTGATGTGTGGGAGAGAATGTGAACCTGTTTCTTCAGTGTTTCCTTGTGGTGATTGTCTTGGTCGGACAGTGTTCCGAATGGTGCAGGTGTGTTGATAGAAACCAGCAGCGGACAAGCTTTTTCATGAATACTGGTCCAGTCGGTCTGCTGGTGGTCAAGGTTACTACACACAGACACGCAGGGACATTACAAATGGGGACACTGCATATATTTCAGTTTATGTAAGATATATCATACATTTTTGTCATGATTTACAGAGGACACCCACTAAAATCCCATTAAGTGTAACAATAGTTTGAATAAAAACTATTGTTAAAAGACTGTATGAAAGGATCTCAGTGCAGCCCCCAAATACTAATTATTCATCATTGTCAGTCATTTTTTAAAATTCATTAAAAAAAAAAATAGCAACATTTAGTATGATGTTATTTTTATATTTATTAAATATGTACAGATCAGAATAAGCATGTTTCAATGTTACAAAAACATATGACAACAAATGACGATGAAATATTATTTCATCCGTATTTTGACATTATTTCAAAAAGTTGAAACATTAAAGTAGATACTTTACTTCATTAGTACACTTTACTTTACTAGTAGACATTTTTGTGCATTCTATTTTTATTTCAAAGCAAGAAATCTCCTCTTTGACCCATATACTGCTAGCAATAAATAACTTCACCCTATCCCACACCCTCAACAAACTAGAGACTTTTATTATTTTCATATAACTTTAAATTTAGCTGACTAGGGTATACATACTATACGTTCCACATGTTTGAGTATAAATACATAAGTAGTGCAAAATCAAGACACATATACTTGAGGTGCTAAATGACTTAAGATAAGTCTTGTTATTGAAAATAACAATAATAAATATATAGTATATATTCTAATATTTTTCAGAAAACGACTAAATATAAAAAGTTGTTTAAGAATAAGAAATTTAAGAATATAAATTATTTAAGAATGTTTAAACACATACACACACAGAATTGTATTTATTTATTTGTTTTTTAAATGTATAGACGCACACCAGTGTTCCAACTTTTAGAGGTGTGAAAAAAATTACAACTTTAAAACAACATGGCTGTAAATGAAGCCAGTGTTGTTCTTATTTCATTTAACTATCTCTTTAAGAGCTGCCCGCCAGAGAACATTCTGCTTATGAAAAGAGAAAAAAAATACCCTGGCTGACCGAGTTATAAAATGGACAGACATTTGCATGCTGCCACTGAGACGCTGTGAAGATAAACGTCGTGAGGATGATGGAGCAAGTGAAAACTCCACCGATGCACACAAACACATATATTTTTCCAGTCATATTTCTTTCTTTTTTTCCTGGTTGGGTTTAAGCACGCATGGCTGGCTATTCTCTTCCCTCTGCACATAATTTCTCCTCCAGCTGTTTGAACTCGTTCAACCTTTTCCATCTCTGCAGTAACACAGTCACAAGAATGTGTGTCACATTTACGCATATAGTGCCACCTGCCGTCTGTAGGCGCTATTACACGATTGCGTATTATCTGCTTTTTAAAGTGATTTTTATTATATAGTCTAGTTAAGAAATAGTACACGCACAAATGTCAAATTTAACGTACCCAATTGGTTCTTATTATTTATGTGTTTCAGTTGAACATAAAAAAAAATTGACGAATGTTGGAAAGCCATTGACATCCTTGGTAAAAAAATAAAAAAATACTAAGTCAATGATTACCATTTTACCTGCTTCTGGCATTCCTCAAATTATTTGTGTTCAACTGAAGAAAGCAACGCAAACAGTTTTAATTTTGAATGTGCTAATTCGGTTAATATTAAGACGACAACACATAAATGAATAACTTAGGACTCCAGACTCACCAGTAAAACGTGACCAGGCATTTTGTGCATTGCAGTTTCGCAGGGTTCTGGCAAATTTCGCAAAGCTTCTTCTCTCCTTTAGGATTTGCTAGCGGGTTAATAGAGACCGACATCATGAATGAAAGTACAAATCTGTATCAAAACAACTTCAGCAAGTTAAAAAGTGTCTACAACCAATACAAAAAAACGGTAACTCGGCTGGCGTTTTCACAGTTTTAGCATTACAAATCAGGCTCCCGCAATTATGTGTTTGAGACAACTAGTGTTTTTGAATTTGGTTTCCATGGAGTCGACCGGGGCAACTGATCTATGTTTGAGGTTTTTATAACGCTTGATATTTTGGGAGTGTAGCCTACTTATTGTAAAGTGTTCTGGACTGACTTTTCAATTTTTATA